>CM068826.1:116425631-116940631 GCA_028554795.2 Sinohyriopsis cumingii | reverse complement strand
GCTTAACCAACGTGTGTGTGAGAAAGCTTGCCAGTAGCTTCCCATGGGTCAGTTGTTCTTCCCGAGCTCTTTCCGTTTTCTTCCCCCACCAAATATACTGGCCGCCATGTATATAGCATATAGCGATAAAAGAAACAAAAAAAAAAAAACAACAACAAAAAACAAGAACTTCTTTAAGAGTACTTCTGCTATGTCGTCATCATTCCATCTTACGTATCAGCAGCAGATCTTTCTTAAGCTCTGTCCAGATAGGTTTTGGAACTCTTTTTGCGAAAACGTCTTTATTTGTTATCTTACAGAAACCTGTCAGTGACAAAGTTTGTTCTGGCCCACTACCACCGACTTCTCAGAAGGTCACATCTTAATCTAGTCCGATAAATCATCCCCATAATCTATACTAATACCGAATCATCCATCGGTATCAGTACATGTTCGAGGGCTGATTTATGGGACCAAGCCTAATCGGATGTTAACATACATCGCTGATAAGGTACAATTTTGTGCAATTTTTTGTTGTAGACATTTTCGCATAAATCTTAAGTCTAAAACTTCCTATACAGTTTTTAATAAATAAATACAAATTACGCTTTATTCTTCTTCATACTTGCCTTAATGTCTGTATTAATTTGTTATTAGTTACCTAATTAATAATTCATTCCTTTATAACTGTCGTTGCTTTAAGTATTTTAGTATTTTAACTCGTTTTAATCTGCAACACACTCTTGAAATCCTCTATCGACATAATAATGAAATACTCTTTTCAAATTTTGCAAATAATGAAATAAGAAGAAACCGTATTTGTGCTTTGTAATATCTCTGAAATAAATGTTTAGTCCCCTATAAGTGACCCATTCATTAGAAATCGTCATACAACACAAAATACCATGTGCTATTTAAGCGTGTAAAGTCTCGTCTCGTTCTCTCTTACGATGTTTTCACGCGTGATCGTATCAGGCGTAATGTATTTCAATATTCAATAGAACGGAACATTTTATGAATTTATTCCTTAAGACTCACGTTTTTTATGACATGAATAACGGACTGTGAAAATGTTTAAATGGTATTTGGTTAGCGATGTTAACATGCGTTCTATTAGGGACCTTCAAGAGATGTTGCTGGCAGCCGCATTAAACAAATATTGTAAATGCCATTTTTCAAGAAATTGGTTGGTGGGTTGGTTTGTTGGTTGGATGGGTTTAAAAGCACGTCCAGCACTTTTATTTGGCTTCATCATGCGGACGAAATGAAAGCTAATCACTTTTGCCAAGGGCACACTGAGGCAGCTGAACCGTGCTGGACTGGGGGTGGTATCGAAATCGCGATCCTTGTATTATGAGTTTGAGGCTCTACCAACCAAAGCACCGCAGCTCCATTAAAATACGAATAAACACATTATCGCCTTAATTTATGCGTTCAGCTTGTTTGGATACATAAAACATAAACAAAAACCAAAGCAATGTTCTTGTTGTGGGCTTAACGCCATTTTTCAGCACATGATAGGCTAGAGACGGGTCACACGGCGGCCAGAATAACTGATGGATGAAGAACCCGGGAAAACCCCGGAACGAACCACTAACCCAAGGGAAACTACTGGTAAGATGTCTCACGTACCGACATTGACCGGGAACACGCGGACAGAGTTGATACGGTGTTGATCGATAAAGGCGAGCGCTTTAGACCACTCGGCTCCTCGCCCTCCCCCCCCCCTCCGGAATGTAACAAAGATGATAGCTGGATGTGAAGATTGCACAAGGATGGTAGAATGGTGGGCACGGATCCATGGTGAAGTGGCTAAAAACTGAAAGCACAAAGCTAATGGTTTGACAGTGCGATAGCTACTGCTATTTGTTAAGAAATCCATGATTATTTTTTTTAATATTATTGAGAAGACTTGACGGTACCATCGAAACAGGGCGATAGCAGCATGTCAGTGGTAATGTGTCGACAGAGCGACGATCATCCTATGATAGTGATAATCTGGTCTTTCTACAGCACATTACTTCCGTTACAATTGCGAAAACTGAAAGAGGATGATGTTAGTGCGTTAGCCTAACATGAAAATATAAACTTTGCAAAGGATTGGTGATACATTAATCATACTCTAGTACTAATATTAGTACCCTTACTCGTACCTCGTGGACAGGGTACTAACATGAGCACATACGTGTTAATGGAGCAAGCCGGGTGTGAATCACACCCGGCGCTCTTTTAGCCTAATAATAACACTTTACTGTAAACATGTTCCTTGCATATAATCCAATAGAGTAGTCCTCTTATTTAATACCGGAAGTATCGAAAATCATTGTAGAAATAGTTGTAAAATCTCGTTTACTTTTTTCAGCCGATATTTTCGTTTAGATCGTCCGCCATGTTATTTCAAATAATGATTACTTCCGTTCTCAGCCTCGTTTGTTTGTGTGCCATATAAGGACATTGACGCCTTATTTGGAAGTGTAAACAAATCGTAGTAAAAGTTTGGCGCCGTTTCGGTCAGAAATTCTGCGCATTAAAAGTAAATACGGTTTATCGGCAACTTTGAAATTCAACCAAGAAGCGATTATTCGCACTTGATTGATAATAGTATAGCGTAGAATATCCAAAATATGTTCTGGCTAGACTTACGTAGAAAAGGGGTCACGGCGAGAGTCTCGCGTTATCTGTCATGGCGGACAGGATAAGGTTAGAGTAACCATGCCAATTTATTTTATCGTGTAAGGGCTTAATAAATTCAAAATAAGCCAAACTTTTTTCAAAACATGATTATACTTATGTAGTTGATTTCTACACTGTTTGTTTTTCTGACTTTAGTGATGATTTTTTTTTGCTCCATTACATGATATGGGATCAGTTCGTAGCCTCAACCACAACAAATCAAGTTGAGGCTACGACATCGTAGCTAATCATACTCATGTAAACTCTGTACAGCTTCAAGGCATTGGCACGATGTAAAATATGGTTGTTCCGTTGTTAAAAGAAAATGGTTTTTGGGGCTGATGGCCACTGATCAAAAGCTGAAAATGATGACAATTTTGTAGCAAATCAAGTATGGATTGGCATCATACTGATTTGCAGGTAGCGATAAATAGACCATATGGCGGGGGTTAAAGGAGAGAAGTCGAACGATAATAGAAATGGAACGGCCCTGTAGTTTTGACGGATCGCGGGTAAGATAGTAAACAGTTAATTATGCAGTCAAAAGAAAGGATCGTTGGTATAACTGTATCGGAATTATATTTGGCCGTTGGTGAGGAATCCATGGTACTGAAGCAATAATGGACAAATTCACGACAAATTGTGTCTTCAGTCAGTCGCCAAAGCATTGCAAGTCGTATTTATCCTTCAGTCATTTCAATTGTATTGCATGTGAATTCGTCTTAATTGTCAATCAGTGTGTGTGTGTGTGTGTGTGTGTGTGTGTGTTTAACATAGATTCAACCAGCTAAGTCATATCGCTACTATGTCTGCAGTGTGGCAGTTTATAGTGATGTCTAGCAGTGAAGCATCATGCCACAGACATGTAGCATCATGGCCCACCCAGTCATATTATCCTGACACCAGGCTGACAAGTCTTAACACTAACCTCTTAATTCTGAGCGTCAAGTGAGGTAGCTGCTAGTACCATTATATAAAAAGGCTTTGGTTTGACGCAGCCGGGGTTTGAACCCGCGACCTCCCGCATCCGAGGCGGACGTTCTAACTACTTAGGACACCGGAACGGTAATTATTAATCGGAATTATGACTGGTTGTTGGTGACTGTAATTGTTAACATGACTTTGTTCTCCTTGTTACACAAAGCCGTTGCCATCCTAACTTTACTCGGTTGTCTTTTTACTATTTGTGACTTGGCAATAACTTTTAGATCTCTTTCTGTTTTGTAATCCACGCTACGCACTCGTCAGATCACTATATCGCCACCGTATTATTATATTTTGACCATTTTGTCAGAAGTACATTGCCTTCGAACAGAAGTCCAGCGTTTTATTTCAATCTGATGAGACATAACTCGTGACACTGATGTTGCAATATCAACCCGTCTCGATTTAAGCATTCCTTAATCAGTCAGGAATAGATGGAAGTTATCGGAAATATCCGCACTTAAAATCTCATATCCACTCACCAACTACATGCCCTGGGGCTGCATCCATGATCTGAAACTCTCTATGTCATGTAAAAAAAAAATTGTTGTTCTCACGTCACCTGTATGTGATTCCAAGAGAAAGTATTTGTGTTCACAAGAACATTGTGTAGTTACCTATCGTTGATTCACGTCGTTCCCACAAGAAATGAACTTTTTTGTCGTTATCGCTAAAGATGTGTTTGATTAATTACTTTAAAAATATTCTTTTTATATTAGAGGTGCTAGCTAATAAAGAAAAGTAAAATGAAATACATTTACCAAATTCCGTTAGCTCATTAGTTTCCGACATACCCTATTTGTTTTTAATCACGAAAGGAAAAGAATATAAAAAATGACAGTATTACGTCGTAAAAGTGAATTTGGTAAAAGCGGCTTAGGACCACAGGAATCTGCAAAATCATGGCAGTATATAAATGAAATTACAAACCGATTGCATTCTTAAATCTTTTCACAGACTCTTTACGAGATATTTTATCGAAGATGAAAAACAGAAAGCTTGATGGAAGTTTATTTATGACACAACTGTAATCAGTTGATAGAAAGACGTTTCGGATCAACAGTGGCTTGGCACAGACTGATGAATAAATAGTGATGGAAACAGATCTATGATTCGATGGCGGAATGATATGCGGGACAATATAAAATAAATTATTACAGGGGGGCGGACAGCTAATTTAAAATGCGATGAATGCTAATTTCTATTTTAATTCCAATGGTTTGATGGAGGATGCTGATAGGTACTTGATAAAATATTGACAAAAAAATAACACTTAAAGCAGTTAGAGTTAAATGGAGAAGACAACTGATACAATGACAGTGTTTTAATAGGACAGTGATGACTGACTGATGGTATAATTCGTAGAGATCAAGGTCACAATGGCGATGGATGATTGTGGTTTTACCGTCATGTGAATGTTAAAACTATTTTATGTTTATGGCCCCGATGGTAACATAATGAATTGGATCGCTGTACCATTAATCCGTGGACTGAATTGTCGAATGTTCACGAATACATCGCCCCCATGATAGCACTCCATAACATTCAGACCACGAAACTGTTAGAATTTTATGATGAATTGACGGTCTAAAGTTGAAGCTTCGTTCGATCAGATCGTCCTTTCGCTCTTATCGTACGCATTATACTTCCTCTCCACTTTGACCATACCAGCAAACGCACCAATCATATCTCCGGAACGAAGATAGCTTTGCCCAATATTTGGTGCGACATATTTTATTGGTACAAAAATTAGTATGCATTTTGAGTATATCCTGAAAGTTATAGAAAAACACACACAGACGCACACATACACACACATATTGAGACACAGCGGCACCTTGCACTTAAACCACTTCCATCACACACACACACACACACATACACACACGCATGCATGTGCGCTACGTTCTTTCAAATAGCATGGGTATACCAAAGAAACCTGCGAAATCTTTTGCGGACGTTTTAAAGACTGAGCTACGTAAGGCACTGATTAATGAGTCGTTGAAACATTTTGCATGTTGAATTCATCATCATAACCATCATCAGTATCTTCACTGTCATCATCGTCATCATTATCATCAACATCTGTAACCAATCATCCGCATAATATGGTGCAAGATCTATATCTCACCGAAATATCATGAGAATTATCACAAAGTAAATAGTTGTAATAAAGTTGATTCCAAATAAGGAATGTAGAATATTTCTGACATTTCTAGATGTCAATGTAGACATATGTAAAACTTGGTAATTGACAACTATTACACCTAAGTTTCTTCCGACTAATGTATCAGTGCTCGCAGATAACTCGAACCTGTCTCTACCCCACTCCAAACTCCTCTCCCTTATTAGGTAGTTTATATTACATAGTAACAATCACGCAGAGAATTAATTCTGAAAGTCCCGAAGAGTTTGCTAAGCATCTGAGATTAGAAAATAGTCACACCTAAGTATTGTTTAGATCAGTTCGCAATAAGATGCGTGTCTCATGTAATCATTTAAACTTAACTCGCATACATTCCATATGTGTAACTATTTGGTGTGTATTTCATTGCTCAAAATCATGTATTTGTTGCTTATTGTACTTTATTTGGTGTGTATTTCATTGCTCAAAATCATGTGTTTGTTGCTTGTTATACTTTATTTGGTGTGTATTTCATTGCTCAAAATCATGAGTTTTCTTGCTTGTTATACTTTATTTGATGTCTATTTCATTGCTGTAAGTCAGGGGTCTCAAACTCAAACCACCCAGAGTGCCGCATGAAGGCATTTTTGACGTCCCAAGGGCCGCACCACTTTTGTTATCTCTCATGACATATTATGGCGCCAGTCATTCTGCAGGCCACAGGATACGGCTTAGCGAGCCGCGTGTTTGAGACCTCTGCTCTAAATCATGCGTTTTGTTGTGTGTTATACTTTATCTTCGGTGTCATAATTTAAAAGTATTGCTGAGAAAGCAGAAGCTGTTCAAAATCGCCCCCATTGCAAACCTCTTTTGAGAATTTACTGTTGCCATGGTACAAAAACTGGGTCCAAACAATAGTATAATACTATATATGAATGAAATCAAAGTATTTTCTTTTGACAATCACCATAGGTATTTACGGACACCCTACCACCAGGACCTTGGCGGGATTTGCACTGCCGGAAATACTTTGCTCGACCTGGTTTTTAAGATAAAAATTTGATCTTACTGGGTCGGTTCCCCCATCCAATAGTAATGAAATTTAAAACAAAAAGCAACAGAAAACCCCCATTATTTATGGTCGACAAAATGTGGGTGGTGGTGGTGGGGAAACGGTACAAAATGAGAGTGGGAAAACCCGATCCGGCCTGGTAGATTTACGGCCCGTTATCCGGATCCGGTTCGCTTCAAAATGTCCCTTTCCGTCAATTTTATTTTGTTAAGATTATGTATCAGCAGGAAGCACATGTTGCAACTTTAATTAAAACTGCTTAGAAATTAGCAATACTCAGTGGCCCGTTGGTACTGACACATAGTACAGTTTGACTGACATAAAGACATCGATTAATTGACATTATAAAAATCATATTAAGTATAGTTGACAAGGAGGAAGAGGAAGTGACAATAATTTTACTGGTTCTGTAAGGTGGTAAAATTAAACTGTTGACGTCAATGACACGTTAATATTATACCTCGTCATATGCTGTTCCCAGTCCAGAAATAAATAAACGATATAAAATATCTTAAATTAATTGACCAGTATTCCTTAACTCACTTATCAGATGCTTTTCTATGAGACTTTTCGTGATTAGCATGTTTGAGTAGCCTGACGTAGTAAGAACTTTTAGCAGAACGCAGACAGAGTCTACTGCATCGAAGATAATCAACGTAAGAACTTTTAGCAAAACGCAGACAGTCTACTGCATCGAAGATAATCAACGTGGTCCAATGCTGAATGACATCAAATACACTCCCAATTTTTCGATTCCACTTTGTTTTGGTGCATTTCTTCAAAAATTATTTTTAACTTTTAAAACTTGACAGAAAAACTATAGCTTGACGGACTTTGGTTGAATGAAATCATGCGTAATCACGAGGAGCGTGTTTTACCATTTTACTCGATTTTTATAATGAAATTCATTTCTTTGATTTTTACTACTATTTTCTTTTTTTGCATGAGGAGGAAACTAATACAACAATATTAGTTGTTTTCGGAAGAATTTCCCAGGGCCAATGAACCTTTCTTATTTATGTTTACTATTGCGTAATCTGCTAGAAACCCAATGGTATTGTTTGCCGGGTGGTATTTTTGTCATCGTGACGAGGAATGGTGGAAGGATTCCCCCACCCACCCCCATTAAGGAAAAGGAAACAATCGCAGTGGAGGATATATTAGCATTGATTGCGTCTCATGTTGGTATACAACAACGGATTGGTCAACTTGTCAAGAGTAATTTCAATAACATTGTCAAATGTTGTTTTGTTATTCAAGCGATGAAAGACAAATACAGTTACATCTGCAAAACAATTGACAAACGTCATCAGAACCGTGTGAACAATAATTATTTGAAATAACATGAAAGTAAAGAAAAGTAAGATTAACGTGATTGAACAGGAAATGAGTTGAAAGATGGAAAAATTTTATTGCAATAAAATTAAGGTATATTTACGTATCCAGTTATAGATTTCTAAGATTTTGGTGATAAGTCGTTGATTATGGGAAGTCGGTGTTGGGGTAATAGAGTTTTTAATTTCGTACTCAACGGATATGCGAACCCAGATCGATGAGAATTAATTACTAGGTCATCATGCGAATGTGTCTGCTACATACGGATGCATATAACACCGATTAGGTACCATCATTTTTTGGTGATTTGTGTTTAGTCGTGATGGTATATGGACTGATGTGTGCAGGCAAGGCGATGGGTGCCGTTTACCCGCGGACATGGGTTCAAATCTCCGCAGAGTACGAATTAAACATTCTCTAACCGGTATGAAAGTATTATTAGCATTAAATATTAATTCTGCCTAGTATTAGCAAGCATTCTCCTGTAGAATCCAGGAATATCACTTTCCGTTCTGTTTGCTGTATATGTATAATTCTCTCTCTCTCTCTCTCTCTCTCTCTCTCTCTCTCCATATATATATATATATATATATATATATATATATATATATATATATATATATATATATATATATATATATATATATATATATATATATATATATATATATATATATATATATATATATATATATATATGTATATATATATGTGTGTGTGTGTGTGTGTGTGTGTGTGTGTGTAATACGTTACTGTTTACATATTTTACATTATACGATAGTAATGCACAATCTATTTATTTTGTCATATATGTGTTTTTACACTAAAACGTTTAATAAGTACAGTTTACACACACTGTCACCGAACGTAGTTAGCATTAAGTTGTTATCATATGCTGTCTGCGTGTGGCCTGAAATTTCAATATGAAACAAAGATTCTGTTCTGTTCTGATCTACCTAGAATGGTTCATATCTTTGGAATGAATTATAATAACTTGTGAAAAACATAACAAATTGAATTGCTCAAAAATTAATTTGCATGTAATTCACTAGATAGATGGCTTTTTTGTTCCCCTGGTACAGTATTTATTAATCTCTTTTTACCTTTCTACAATTACATTTAGCTATATTAAGTAATCTTATGCTCTCTTTAACCTTTGGCTTCCTCGTCGCCATTAGAGCGTGGAGGGAGATATGATATGATGTATGATATATCCCCCACCTGCTATGGTGCTTCGGGTATCGTTATCTTCGAGATGATCGACCACTGTGATATTGCCCGGATCGAGCATTTAATAACATAAAATATAAAAATATTGGATGGAATAACAGAGATCCGAGAAAAGATATAGAACAACAGGTGCCCTTGTATGTAAAATATAGAAATTTAATCAATTACATGAACAAAATTAAATTGGACACGACATTTGAATGATACACTTTCTCCTCGAAATAGAATTACGCAATTTATGCGAAATGCAATTAGCCGTTCTGTTATACCGATAAACAAATTTCGTCGAACTCAAATTCCCGAGACTCGCTTCCTTTCTATCAAGTCGAATATCTACTTCCGGTTTCAGATCTCTCATATTATTCCAGAATAGCGTCTGTTGGACGATTTATATAACGAGATCAATTACTTTTTAATTTTCCTAGGAGTCCATGAGACTTCTATTTCGGCAGAAAAGTTGGACTTTGTGAGGGAGACTACTTAAACCCTGGATTTCGTCTGCGCCCACCCCCCCACCCCCCTCCCCGTTTAACTTAGCCAATCAGAATTAACTTTATTTAATCGCAAAAATTGTAACACTTCCATTGAAGTCAGAATTATTCTCTCTATTTCGCTTGTGTTAATAACTATTCCGGAAAATATCATTTTAAGGCACCTATTTAAAATGGTCCAAGATTTCCCCAAAAATGTCTCGATGGCATATCTCAACCCCTTCATTTTCTCCACTTAACCGTACCGCTCCGGTGGCCTAGTGCTTAGAGTGTCCGCCTCGGATGCGGGAGGTCGTGGTTCGATCTACGTACGAGTCATACCAAAGACTTACAAAAGTGGTACTAATGGGTGCATCGCTTGGCGCTCAGCATTAAGAGGTTAGTGTTAGGACTGGTCGGCCTGGTGTCAGGATAATGTGACTGGGTGGGACATCATGCTACATGTCTGCAGCATGACGCCCCAGTGCTAGACATCACTATAATCTGCAACACTGCACACATCGTAGCGATATGACTGAAAAATTGTTAAAGCTACGTTAAAAATCCAAATCACACACACACACACACACACACACACACACACACACACACACTCCACTTAACACTATTTTGAGATATCTGTGGGATCGTTGTCCTAGCACGTCCTAATTAAAAGCCCGCTCATGCCCCAAACAGAGTATATCCCATCCTTCGCAGTCAGAAATGTATTGCAAGCCCAGCCCATACGTCAGTCTTAATGATTACGTGTCAAGCTGACCACGACAAAATTTGCTGCGAAAATATATGCAAAATTTTGCACCGTTACAGTAGCGATCTTGTTAATTTTAGTATACTTGTATCAGCTTAAATGCATCTATTAATTTTTTCCGGCTTTATTCCAAATTTACACCTTGATAGGTATATTAAAGTCAGTTCGTGCTTTTCTGACAACTTTCGCCAAACCAAACATTGTGTGTGTCAGAATTCCCAACAGTGCAAACAAGTGATGTTAAGTCACACACCTTTTCATATAGATCATACAAAATTAATACCAATGAGTCTTTTATTAACATCGTCCCATGTTATCTTCTTCCTAAATTTATTCTCGTTGACGGCAGTGATAAGTTATACAGAAGCGTTACCATCTCGATGTTCTATTGAAATGCACTGGTGCGTGATCAGATTATAAATAGTAATAAATCATCAGTGATGCCTCTCTTTTTTTTTAAGAATGTTGACGTTTGGATCACGGAATTCAAATTCAACGATGTTTAGACATCATTGTTGATATCGCAACGCTAAGAATTTTGCATAAGAAATCTCAGAATCTTGATATCAGAAAGCTGATAACTTATATATTCAATATAGACTGATATATTTGTCACGTTAAGAGGTATATACATATATACATATGACCCGTCTATCTATCTAGTTATCTATCTGTCTATCTATTTATCTCTCTCTCTCTCTCTCTCTCTCTCTCTCTCTCTCTCTCTCTCTATATATATATATATATATATATATATATATATATATATATATATATATATATATATATATATATAGTGAGAGAGACAGACAGACAGACACAGAGAGAGACACACACAGAGACAGAGACATACATACAGACGGACTCACGCACAGAGGTATCATTACCAGTTATCAATGGTTTTCCCTAACACCGAAATGAGAAATTATATTTGAACTAACCCAAATTTCAAAGCAATGCCAGTTTGAAGGAACAGAAAACAAATGGTTGAGGGACTAGAGCTCTTTCTGTATGCGTCAGAAAACATCATGGCATTCATCAAGATAACAACATTTTAGATCTGACATTTTTTTTAAAAGTAAAAACACAAGCAAACAAACATAAAACAACAACAGCACACCGATTGCTTACTTTTGAAAAAGGTATTGCAACCGGCACAATACGCCATCATAACTTGGACCACAAATTAATCAGTGTTTACTCGGGGTGTACTCCGTATCCTTCCCATCCACTGCCAAATTTGCTACATTTATAGACCATTACACCATCGAATATGTTTACTTTCTTTACTAGTTACTTATTTCTTGTTGATTTTAATATTTGAGATCTTTGATGTTATAACTATGTTTTCTTAATCTATTTTACGAATTCCAGTTGATTACGAATAAACAACCGGAAAGCACTCCTTTGCAGGCATACAAATGAATTTAAACCACTATACTAAACACAAAAAAGCCATTGAAAGAATCAATATAGATACAAAGTAGAACACATTCTTGAGACAGGCCAATATGGGCTGAATTATTGAACGGAGCATTTTTCAGAGACTTTGTTATTAATAATAATGTAAAATTTTATAGTTTAGTCATTCAAGTTAACTGTAATGATCATTTCGTTTTTCTGTGGAAACTTGAATTAGTTTTGTTTTATATGATATTTAGTTGTAAATGGTTCTTGATAGGATTGGTAATACAGCTAAATATTTAAAAAATTCGCATTATATGTAACGTTTCATTAAGGTAGAAAATTCAGAAACCCTAAAATATGTAGTAATCCTAATATATATACTAATCCTAAAATTGATAAGAATTAAATTATCGAAAATATATCGGCTACGGTAAATGATTTTAGTAAAGAGTGCGTTTTCGTTTTAATGTACGAAACGGATACAGATACCTTAAATAACTTATTCGATAATGATATTCTGTTTTGAGATGCCTTCCCATGTGACTGAGGTGTTTTTTTTAAACTATCCTAGGAAGTTATTACCTAATTTAGAAAAAAAACATACTTGTCCTCAATAAACTCAATGTCGACACGTTTAAGTTTGTGCTGGAGACGATATTAATAGACCGCTGCCTTTGTTTTAATTTAAATTTACTTTAACAATAAACCAGTTGAAAAAATACCATAATTTAAACTTCAGACACATGCAATTGTATCCGTGTATGAAATGCTCAGATATATACCCCTCGGACCATCTTTGGAAGTCTCCGTGTATAATAATAGAAGCAGTCATGAAGTTGGCTGGGCACATAGAAAAGAATATTATACAGAAATTTATTGTCACATGAGCTAAGAGAAAAGACCAACTACTTTTTTTAATGCATGTTCTTGTATAAGGTATTTGTATAGGTATGTGTTATTTAGTTTCTTGGCTGAAATCTATACATCTTATACCTATATAAATAGCCCACATACATCTATAAATGTTATACCTATTTAAATAACCCGCATAAATCTATAAATGTTATACCCATTTAAATAGCCCGCATAAATCTATAAATGTTATACCTATTTAAGTAGCCCACATACATCTATACATGTTATACCTATTTTAATATACCGCATAAATCTATAAATGTTATACCTATTTAAAAAGACAGCATAATTTCTTACATCAATATATCATTTTATTCAGATTAACGATCCCTTGCCTCCGTCAGAAAATCGGCTAAATTAACGTTTTGTAAGCCAATTAAATCGACTCTTCGACGATGAAAAACGTCAAAGAAATTCTTAAGCATTAATTTTAAATATTGCTGAGAAAAAAAGATTAAGAGAACTATTGCTAAAACTAGGACACTCAGTGAACGCACTTTTCTGAGGTACAAAATTAGCATAAAATAAACGAGCGCAAACCCATTATGGTTACGCTGTTTAAAGAATTCTTGATGGCAGCATACATAGACCTAAGAATCTTAAAACGGTTTCTAATTTCAACCTCAGGAGTATGCATTTTTTTACATCAACAAAATAGTTTCGTGTCGTATCAAAACTGGCATTTGTATTCAGACGTACAAGAACGGTACTCTCCAATATGTTGGCGTAATTTTGGACATCAGAAAGAGATAAAATAACTACAAAAGTCATATTCGAGATAAATCGACACTATATACATCACCTACTGCAATTCAGACAGGCATTCTGACGAATCACTTTCGACGTTGCAAATCTAGTCTAACACCCTTTCTATAATAATATGATTTACAATCCTACATTAGGATATTTCGTGACCTATACTACTATTACAACAACAACAACAACTACTACTACTAATAATAATAATAATAGTAGTAAATGAATTCGAAGTAAACATGGGTTGAGAAGTAGTAGTAGTAGTAGTAACAACAACAACAACAACAACAATAATA
This sequence comes from Sinohyriopsis cumingii, assembly GCA_028554795.2. Lineage (NCBI taxonomy): Eukaryota > Metazoa > Mollusca > Bivalvia > Unionida > Unionidae > Sinohyriopsis > Sinohyriopsis cumingii. The sequence goes on along the minus strand of CM068826.1, from coordinate 116,926,620 downwards.
ATAATAATAATAATAATAATAATAGCAATAAGAACAAATAATATAATGATAATATTAATAATAAAAATTATTATTATTATTATTATTATTATTATTATTATTATTATTATTGTTATTATTATTAATTCTCGACACAAATATCCTTCAATTTCCTTTGTGAAAGTTTATTTTTTTTTCCTATTGCCGATAACAGCTATATTACAAAAAAATCCACAGTTTTGCTTCATGACACATTCATGTACAATATTTTAACCAAAATGCAATTATCAGTCGGGTGAAATCCACAATTCTATAAATGGGCCAATGGCCCTCTGCCGCTATCCACAATTAATACTCATGGACACTGAAGTGCATGGATTAGGCAAAGTTAGTTTCCAAATTAATTTCTGTCATTTCATAACGAGAGAGAGAGAGAGAGAGAGAGAGAGAGAGAGAGAGAGAGAGAGAGAGATTGCAATAGTATCAAAGTGTCCGTTTGCTGTGACTTTGCAAAAAGTGACCAGAGGCGAACAAATGAAATTTCGTATGCATATGCTGATGACCCAGTGAGATTTAACTGTGCAGCATATGTATGTATGTATGTATGTATGTATGTATGTATATATATATATATATATATATATATATATATATATATATATATATATATATATATATATATATATATATATATATATATATATATATATATATATATATATATATATATATATATATATATATATATATATATATATATATATATATATATATATATATATATATATATATATATATATATATATATATATACTTTGTCAGCCAAACACAATTTTCGTGGTGACCTAAGAAACACGAAAAACCGTCTGACTGACAAGAAACCACAAGCAGACAAAATTATACAAAATATTTAACAATGCTGAAAATGACCTATAATGCTTTATATTTATGTGACATCGATGAACGTTGTACTCACACCAATCAGACTAAATATGTTTAAGTTATTGCATTTTTGTTTAAACGATTTTAGAGTTTTGCAAGTGTTTTAATATATGGGTTTGATTGTATTAATTTCAAAGCCCCAATACTGCCGTTACGTACAAAAAGTAGTAGATGCCAAATACCTGAATAATTCAGAATCTAAAGATATTGGTCCTAAAGGCAGTTGGGTGCCATTAAACCTATACAATTTCAACGCTTCATCACATTATGAGCCACGTAACATCTGCTTCAACTAAGACATGTTTAACATGCGTATGAATTAATTTGATGTTGATCGGCGACATACGTGGTTCAATCGATTTCAGTTGAAAGCTGGAACACAAGATTCTATGACGTAACTGCTGTAAATAGAAGAGTCAATTATCACGCTGTATCGGATACGGTGGGTGATCCTTTTATGATATGCTATTCTCATTTTATGTTTTTTATCATGTAGTACTCGGTCTAGCATTTACGAGTATTGTTTGTTTTTCTTTAAGGCAAAACTAACGTACATTATTTTTACAAGTTCGTTTCCTGCGCTTACCAATTAATGAAGAATCTTGATTAACTTCAGCCCACATTCGCTAGTAGTGAAGTGGGACGATATAGCCTCAGTGGGAATTAGCATTAAAAACACCCCTGGGACGATATAGCCTCAATGGGAAATTTAACATTACGGAAACCCCTGGGACGATATAGCCTCAAGGGAATTTAACATGGGCAAAACTCTTGGGACTGTATAGCCTCAAGGGCATTGAACATGGGAAAAAAAATCATGGGACTGTTTAGCCTCAAGGGAATTTAACATGAAAAAATCTTGGGACTGTTTAGCCTCAAGGGGAAATGGAACAGGGTCGGGACCCTATTTTAATACGGTCCCGACCTGATGGGTCTATGGAAATGGAACAGGCGAAAAAAATTGAAAGAGGGAGGTCTCTATTTTTTTTTTTTAAACAAAAAAAAATTTACAAAATGGGCCTAGGCAATGAAAGTCAAGATCTATTCGAGAGATAGGAGTGGCACTGAAAAGGGCCTTTGGGTTTATGTTAATATACCCTTAACATAAAGGGCATCTGTGGCATCTTCTTCTTGTCCTTAGGCTGCGCCTAACTGCAGGACCATATATTAACACTCTTTTGAGGCATCCTTGACGCTCCACATAGATCCTTCGTATCCATAGGCTGGTATCTGTCCTATAGACAACTGTCCAGTTGGATCGGACATACATTGGTATGTCCGTCCGGAACATCATCGAAGACACGAGCGTGGAAGATTGTACGTCGGTCCACATGTTGGGGTGCCGAGAACAGGTGAAGGAATGCAGTGAACTGCACTTATTTATAGGGAGAGGAAGGATTGAAACGGATTGAGTTCGTTGACCAATCCAAACACGCGTTACAAAATTCAGTCAGCCCACATCCAATCCGAAGAGAGCAGTCTGTGCCGTCAAGTGGTCTATATAGATTCGCTAGCGCCTGTGCGCAGTCAATTCATGCGACAGTTTTTCAACATGACGGAAGTAGTAAATGGGGTGAGATTAGCGTCAATGGGAATTAGCATTACAGAGACCCCTGGGTCAGATTAGCGTCAAGGGAAATTTAACATGGAGAAAAATCTTGGGTCAGATTAGCGTCAAGGGAAATTAACATGGAGAAAAATCGTGGGACGGTTTAGCGTCAAAGGAATTTAAACAGGGTGGGACTTTATAGCGTCAAGGGAAATTGAACATGGGATTTTTTTTTTTTTTTAATTTTTTTAAAAAAGGGGTAGGCAATGGAAAGGCTATCTCTTTTCGAGAAATATGGCTGGCCCTGAAAAGGGCCTTTGGGTTTATGTTAATATTAATATTAACATAGATGGCATCTGTCACATCTTCTTCTTCTTCTTCTTAAACTCCTTCTAACTGCCGGTCCATACACAAGTACCCTCTTGAGACATCCTTGTCTTTCTATGTAAACTCTCCTCATCCATTGACTAGTATCTGTCCTATCAACAACAGTCCACTTGGACCTGACATACATGAGCATGTCCGTCCTAAACATCATGGAAGACACAAGGGTGGATGACTCAACTGTGGTCCACATCTTGAAGCGACGAGAATAGGTGAATCAATGCAGTGAACTGCGCTTATTTATAGGTACAGGAAGGATTGAAACGGATTGAATTCATTCACCAATCCGAACACGCGTTACAAAATTCAGTCAGCTCCCATCCAATCCGAAGAGAGCAGTCTGTGACGTCACGTGGTCTATATAGATTCGTTAGCGCTTGTGTGCAGTCAATCTATGCGACAGTGATTCAACATGACGGAAACTCAGAAAACGATCCATTGGGGTGCACCAGCAGGGGAGACTGCCCAAGGGAACCCGGACTTACTTTCAGAAGAGGTACATTGGGATTTTGTGGATTTTCTTACCTCGCAAGAATTTGTTCTGGAACCTTCGTTACCTTCTTCATTACCGCAAGTGGAGAATTTTAGACAGAGACAGAAAGAAGAATTGGAGAAATTTATGCAACGACAAAAGGAAGCGGAACAAGCTTTTCTCCTACAGCAACAGCAACAGCAACAAGAAGAGGTAAGAAAAAAACAACAGCAACAACAGCAAGAAGAAGTAGCAGCAAAGAAACAAGAGGGTGAAAATCAAACGGCTACGGTACTGTTGGACATTTTAGCGGAGTTAAGAAGTCTGAAACAAATGTATCAGACTTCTTTATCACGACCGAAGAGAATACGACCTTCCCGAGCTAAACACGCCAACCCTGTGACTAAGCCTGTCCTACCACCCTTAGTGATTTCAACCCAATCATCAGAAGTAGGCCTTGGCCGTGGCAAAGGCTTAAGGCAGTTAAAGTTGATTGGTTAAACTCACTCCTACACCATAAAGAAAAAAGGCCCTTTTCAGGGCCACCCACATTTCTCGAAAAGAAATACAATTTCAATTTGCCAATAACTCAAAAATAAACCCCACCCATTTTACCCTTATAGTACGTGTCTGTGTATGAGTGCTTGAGTGTAGCTTCTTATTTTAAAATCAAAACTCAAAGACACTTACCTTATATCATTCATGTATTCTTTTATCCAATTTTTACAATCCAATTCACAATTCACCACAGAACACTTTAATTAAAAGTTCATTGACTTCTTCTTTCTCATTATTTAGTCTCTCTGTTTTTTGAATTTCTTCACCGTTTTTTCCTCATTTTCTTCCCTTCTTCTTTTCTTCTCCTGTTTCTTTGCCTCTTTTAAATAGAATTGTCTTCTTTCTTCCTCTTCTTCCTCTGAAGAAACCCTCTCTTCTTCCGAAGAATCCCTCTCTTCTTCTGAAGAATCCTTCTTTTCTTCTGACTCCTCTTGTTTCTTTTTTGGGCAATCTGGAGACCGATGTCCTTTTTCTTTACAATAATAACAGGTATCTTGACTTTTGTCTTTTTTAGCCCCTGTTTTTTTTTTTTTTTGACGGTCTGGACACTCTGAAGACCAATGCCCTTTCTTCTGACAGATATAGCAAGTATCTTGACTTTTATCTCGAAAGGAAGGAGAGTAGTCCGTCGGCTGGTCTGAAGAGAATTTTCTAATGACCCCTCGCAAAGCTCTGACGAAACGTTCCATCTGGGTAGTCTCTTCCATCGTTGTGCTCGGCTTGAGAGTGAAATGAATAGTGAAAGGACAAGACACACACCCTTTTTATATACGCTGGTTTGCCAAGACTATAAATTAGTCTATGGTGTTTAAACTTGAGTCATTTGACGTTTTGCACTCAAGATGAAACGATCCCATTCATTCGAGAAGAAAGAAGAAGAAGAAGAAAGTAAGAGGCAGAAACGTGATCTATCGCCTCGTACCAGGGCTGAAATCTTGGCACAAATTCATGCCAGTGATTTTGAAGAGGACATGAGTGAACCAGAATCCGAACCCTCTAAACCAAGTTCACCACCCTTAGTCAACCCTGAAAAGTACTATTCCATTCGAGAGACGGAAAAGCGCTCCTCTAGAAAATTTAGAACCACGGCTTACACCTACACGGTGAAGTTTAAAGATTTCAAGGCCGACGTACCCTTGGAGAAAGCAGAAGGGTTTATCACCGAGATGTGGGATTCTTTGCTCACCGCACTCAAGCGACAATGTCAACCCAAAGAAGACGATCGCTTGACACTATCCATAGATCACGACGGTTTGAAATCCCCTGTTTGGATCGAGTTTAGCAGACCCGCAGAACTGACCCCTTCCAAAGTCATGGACAAGATACAACAGGTGCAACAATCTAATGACCAGTTTGACATCACCGATGGTAAAGCCACACTGAAAATGGCCCACGTCTCTCCTCCTCAAGGAACTGGATGCAAAAAGATGTTATTGGTGGACGACCTTCGCAACACCAAAAAGAGTCTCGTCCGAATTAACAACCCTCAAGACCAGATGTGTTTAGCCCGTGCCATCGTGGTGGGACGAACCTATGCCAACAAGAACGACACGGTAGAATGGAAAAGAACCTGGAAAACTATTCAACAATCCGACCGAGCCAAACAACGAAATGAAGCAGAACTCCTGTTACAACAAGCCGGACTGTCCAAAGACACACCCTGTGGCATTCCTGAGATGCAAAAATTGCAAGATGCCCTAGCTCCACGCTACACCTTGAAAGTGCACCCTCAAGAAATGCGTGGAACTCTGTTGTTTCGAGGCCAAGATTTTAAGGACGGAAAATACATTCGTGTCTATCACCACGATGACCATTTCGATACCATTACCAGTATCACTGGATTCCTGGGATACAGTTATTATTGTGAGAAATGTGACTATGGTTATAACAATCGAGAGCAACACAAGCATTGTGGAATGAAATGCCCAGGATGTTTGGCCTCTCCACCCTGTCTGAGCGAAGGACCAGTACCTTGTTCGACTTGTTTGCGCACGTTTGTCAGTCCTACCTGTTACCAACAACATCTGAAGACGCAAGGTTCACAGCAGAAATGTGCTTGTCAGCTCTTGAGATTGTGCCCTACGTGTAGACAAGGCATACGTACCAATAGTACCAAGGCACACGTATGTTCAAGAAAAAATAAATGTCACATTTGTCACCGCATCGTGGACTTGGAACACCAATGCTACGTGCAAAAATACCAACCCCCACCAGAGAAAGAGGATGGTCACAAGAAGAAAGGCAATTTCATCTTTTTCGATTTCGAATGCATGCAAGAGACCGGCATTCACATTCCTAATTTCTGTGTGACTCATCGAGCGTGCGAAAAGTGCATTCAAGAACCTATCGTGAGTCATTGCCCTCACTGCAGTAAGATTCCTGGAGGGCGTGAAAAAATCTTTCGAGGACCGAACATGCTAGCTGATTTCGCTCGATGGGTCTTAGACCCCATCGACAAGACGTGGAGACAAGAGGACATCAAACGTTACGGAGATTGTCATCGCCATGCCACGGTGATGGCTCACAATTTCTCCGGATACGATGGACAGTTTCTTTTGAGATACTATACGGAACATGGCACCGAACGTCCTAAAGTCACTTTGAACGGAGCCAAAATCATTTTCATGCCAGAGGGACAAGTGCAGTTTAAAGATTCGATGAGCTATTTGGCCATGCTTTGAGTCGAATGCTTAAAACGTCTGGAATGACAGAAATGGCTAAAGGGTACTTTCCACACTTTTTCGATACGGAAGCCAATCAACACACCGTTCTACCCCATTTGCCTGAGGCTCACTATTACGACCCTGACAACATGCGTACCGAACAACGAGAAGGTTTCTACGCTTGGTACCAGGCTCACTCCTCGGACCCTTTCAACTTTCAGGAAGAAATGTTAAAGTATTGTCGTTCCGACGTGGACATTTTACGGCGATGCTGTGGAAAATTTCGAGAACTGTTCATGGAACATGGAGGGGTCGATCCTTTGAAAGAAGTTTGCACCATTGCCAAAGCGTATTCCTTAGTCTACCGACAACGATTCATGCCTGAAAACACCGTGGCTGTCATCAGTCCTCAAACGACCAACTATGTCAAACGTCAATACTCGGTCAAAGCCCTACGCTGGTTACATTACTTGTGCGACAAGGAATACAAATGGATTCAGCATGTCCGCAACGGAGGGGGCGAAAAGACCATCGGAACGCATTCGGTCGATGGCTGTGACTTAGAAAACCCCAAGATTGTGTACGAGTTTAACGGTTGCTTATTTCACGGATGTCCCGTCTGTTACCCTGACCGTGGCACTAAAAATCAGTTTTTACAACGAACCATGGAAGACTTGTACCAGGCCACTTGTCAGCGACGCCTAAAGTTAGAACAGGAAGGATACCAAATGGTGGAAATTTGGGAACACGAATACGATCACCGTTTGAAAACCGATCCCGAGTTTAAACGCCTCGTGGAAATTACCAGTTCATGGACCCCCTGAATCCGAGGGATAGTTTGTACGGAGGAAGGACCAATGCCACCTGTCTGCTGTACCAAGCTGACGAAGGGAAAGGAGAAGAAACCAAATACTTGGACGTGTGTTCGCTGTATCTCTGCGTGTGCAAATATTGTCGCTTTCCTGCAGGGCACCCACAATTGTTCACCGAACACATCGACCTGAAAAACATTCGACAATACGAAAACTTGATCAAGTGCAAAGTTTTGCCTCGCACGAACCTATACCATCCCGTCTTACCTCACCATTGCCAAGGCAAACTGATGTTTCCTTTGTGCCGTACTTGTGCCGAAACGTGCAACCAAGATCAGCCTTGTCATCACACCCAGGAAGAACGTGCCTTGACGGGGACGTGGGTCAGCGTAGAATTGTTCAAAGCTATGGACATGGGATACCAACTGTTAGAAGTGTACGAAATTTGACAGCTTCCCAAGACACAACAATACCACAAGGGTGACCCCACGCAGAAAGGCATTTTCGCCGACTACGTGGATGCCTTTTTGAAACTGAAGCAAGAAGCCAGTGGCTATCCGTCCTGGTGTCACACTCCCGAAGACGAAAAGACATTCAAAGAGAAATACTGGGCACAAGAAGGCATTACTTTAGATCACATCGAGAAAAACGAAAGCAGGCGATCGTTTACCAAAGTGATGTTAAATTACTTCTGGGGTAAAATGGCACAACGACCGTGTTTACCCAAGACGGAATATTTGACCGAACCTTCCCGCTATTTCCAGTTGATTCACGACAAAACCAAACTCATGAAACACGTGGCCGTCGTTCACGAGGATTTGATCTTGGTCAATTACGAAGAAGATCTGGACTTTGTACAAGACGACCCCTTTGGAAATGTCATCGTTGCGGCTTACGTGACAGCTCATGCTCGCTTAAAATTGTACGAAGCTTTAGAACTGTTAGGGAACGTGTCCTGCACTTTGACACGGACAGTTGCATTTACATACATCACCCGAGTCAACAGCACCCTGACATCGAAGGAGACCGTTTAGGAGCCTGGACAGACGAGCACCCCGACGACAAGATTCTAAGTTTCGTCAGTGGCGGTCCTAAAAATTATGGCTACGAATACTGGGACAAACAAGGAGAAGTGCACACGAAGTGTAAAGTGAAAGGATTGACTCTGAATTATCGTACCAGTCGAGTGGTGAACTTTGACGTATTGAAAGAAGCCTTGCAGTCTAGAGAAGATGAACACTTTAAAGTGACCACCTATCAACCCAACAAGATTGTACGTTTACCCACTCACCACATCGTCAGTCGACCCTTGGAAAAAGTCTATCAAATCGTGTACCAGAAGCGAGTGCGACTTCCCAATCATTTCACCTTACCGTATGGACACGTCGGTATTGGTCTGTATATAAAAAGGAACACTACGCAAGATCGATAGTTCATTGTGACTACCAAGACAAAGCGAACAAGATGAATACTTTCAGAGAAACACAAAACAAGTTCAGACAGGCACAATTCAAGTTTGGGGCCTCTGAAGTGGAATGCGATTTTGAGCCTTGCGATGGGAACGATGCTGTACGTTGTGACCTTAGCGATGCCGTAAAGCATCATGGGAACTTTAGTGTCACTACCCCTATCATGGAAAGTGATGCTGTGCGTGTCAAACCTGAGGGATGCGAAAGCGATGCCGCTCGTCCTCTTGGACACTTTACTGGGTTTCGTTTTAAATGTGGATGTCAACCTTCACGTGTACCCCCCTACGGATGTCATCCAGCCCTGAGCAAACTCCTGTCCATGTCATCCAACCCTCATCGAAACGAACCTGTGAAAGACGAATATTCGTTCCCTGTGCGTTTGTCGGAATACTGCGACTTTGAAAATCGTCTTCAATCGTTCAAAGGAAAATGGCCTAAGTATCTGGGAGGACCCACCCCCAAAGAATTAGCCAGAGCCGGATTTTTCTACTTGGGCGAAGGGGATAAAGTCAAGTGCTTCAGTTGCGGGGTGTCACTTCACCACTGGGAACCACAAGATTCGGCCTACCTAGAACATGTTCGATGGTCACCGAATTGTCATTACTTACCCTTAGTGGGACCGAGACATTGAAGTAATTTACCATGTCGTTGAAGAAGAAACCAGATTGGTTAGGAGTCAAATGTTGGACATCACCGAGACCAGTATTTAAACTCCATTTCAAAAACGATATTGAATCGTTACCTAAAGAACTGCAAGAGAAGATTTACAAGGAAGTTTGGCAGGGACTTGCCAGAGTGAAATCTCAATGGGTAATTTTAGAACTTTGATGCCGAAAAATTCACAAGAGGAAAGTGAAAAAAATTAATCAATGCGTTAGATTTCTCTGGGTCAAGTGTGCATTCAACCTATTATATCACTCTAGGCCGTTTACATCAAAAGAATTCAATGAGATTCTTGGACGTTACCCTGAATGGCAGTGGTCAGAAATTACTCACTACGTGGATTACTTTTGCTCTAGGAGAAGATTGTGAATTCTACTGACTGACCTATTCATGGATACTTTACAAGAGAACATTCGTGCTTTGCCTGTGGAGTTGAGAGAACGCATTTACCGAGAGCTGGTCAAAATACAAGTCAAACGTAAAGAACAATTGCATCCGTTACGTCACCAGATGTTTAACTACTGGTACCTGAATGGTATAAGAGGACTGATTCGTCAGAAATTGTTTCAGTGGTCAGACCTTGTTCAACACTCTGAGTTAGTGAATGAACGAAATGTTCATAATTTTGGTTACTTCGAGATTCACTTAGAGCAACGCATTGAGGAAGACGAGTTAAAGGATTACCAACATATTTTACGTGGAATCTGCTTAGCGGAAGAGGAAACTTCTAAACGAACTCTGAAGTGTAGGTTACAGTATGCAAGATTTAGATTCCCAACTGGAGAACGAAGATCTCTAGTTAGAAAGTACCTTTATTGCTTCCGAAATAAAGAGACTATAAAATCAGGAATCCATGCCACGGCTTATGTCACAAGTGATTGAACAGATTCCGTGGAAGGAACTCAATGACCATATTCAAACCGTGGATCATTACCATCACTTATTACAAGAACTGTATCCATTCAATTTGGGACGACGCATAGTGTGTGTCTTAGTGACTTGTTTTCTGGGATTTCGTTTACCAGCCGATTCCTTGTGGACTCTTTACGAACAGTACTTACCATCCAAATGGCCTTAAATGGTCACGAAAGACTCCTTTTGCTCAAAGCCTTGCGTTTTCATCTGGATACTTCTCGATCTCTACGGAAAAAAAGATTCGTCAACTTTTAGCTACCGAAGACGTGTATGACGATGTGTGTGTAGCTTGTGACTTACACCCCCATTGGACAGATGTACGTGACTGGAAAAATTTGGGCTTTGAGGCTTGGACCCAAAAAGTGGCCCAGTATGCTCAAGAGTTGTGATCCTTCCTTTCAACATCCAAAGAAAAAAGTCACTTTTCAGCCTGTGTTGGTGACCGTACCAGAAGAAGAAAAACCCGTCACCGAGAACAATCACTCCATTCAGGACAGGACTGTCGTGGACATTCCTGAAAGGCCCTTTCGGGAGGACACTTGTGTGACCTTACCCCCTGTTGATCTGGTCAGAACACTACCCAAAACGTGTTGTACAGACACTTGTTTGTATTCCACGTTGATTGTTTTGATGTGTTTTTTATTGCTGTACATAACAATTTGGCTTTTATGTATTTTTGTCTTTCGTATTCATATTTAAAAACCTCAATAAACGTGTCCTGAAAAAAGTATATAAACTCTTGTCTTGTCTGTTTTCGTGTCACAAGTGACATTCCTAACACTATGGCTACCTCTGCTGTCTCTGCTCCCTCTTCCTCCACTGTCAAAGTCATCGACGAACACTTAGATCGTGCAAGTTGGGAGGCTTTGTATCTTCGCCATCCTTTTAACATGCTCATTGCTGGACCTAGCGGTTCAGGCAAAACCGAATTCGTCAAACGTTTGATCGAACATAAACATCATTTGATCGATCGTCCACCTCAACGTATCGTGTGGTGTTACAAAGAGTGGCAATCGGCGTACAGCCTCTTGCGAGAAAGTCAAGGCGATTCCATCGTGTTTGTGGAAGGCATTCCTAAAGAAGACGACGGCATCGTCTCTGACTCCCGTCATACCCATTTGGTCATTTTTGACGACATGTTGGGAGAAGACGAAGAAGAAATTAAACTGTCGTTCACGCGCAAAGGGCATCATCGTAATGCCAGTGTCGTTTACATCACTCAAAACTTGTTTCAACAAAGTAAAGCCCATCGCACCATCAGTCTCAATGCGCATTACGTGGTCTTGTATAAAAGCCCTCGAGATAAATCGCAAGTGCAAGTCTTAGCCAACCAGTTAGGAACGCCTTGGCTGACTCAGGCGTACGACGATGCCACTCAAACTCCAACGCCTATTTACTCGTTGATTTGAAACCTACGACCCCCGATGATTTGCAATTTCGTACCCACTGGTGCCAAGACGGAGGGCCTGTCCTGTACACGTCTCCGTCCTCGACTTAATTTCACTCCAAAAAAAATCTATTAAAACCTCAGACACTCTTCGTCTGTCTCACACAGTTTGAACATGACGTCCCTTCAGTCGCATCTTCCCATCAGATTGATTCGTGCCTTCTGTGGCATCAGTGGAGAAAAAAATCCACAAATACGGGCTCGTGTCTTAGAAGCTAGTTTCAAAGAAGTCTTACCATGGTTCACAGTGACAGCACGTCAATTACTACAAGGGATCATTCAGATTCCTCATCAAACCAAACGCTTTTTTGATCGAAACAAAGTCGCTTTGACCCAACTGGCCGATCCTCGCATCGACACTCAAACCAAACAACAAATCATTTTGAAACCTGGAGGGAGCGGTACTCTAGGAGGGGTCATCATTCGCTCTCTCTTAAGATGGGATCCTAATGCTCCCAAACTTCTCCCCAAGAAAAAAGGCAAACGAAGCTCCAAGAAGAATAAAAAGAGCCACGGTGTCAAGACCAAGTCCCCAAGGAGACCCGTGTCTCCAAGAAGTTCTCCAGTGGCGGGACCCTCCTCTTACCAGTCACCACCCCGGAAAAAAGAAAAGCCCCCAGAAAAAGAAACAGAGAAAAAGTCCACAGAAAAAGAAAAGCCCACAGAAAACTAGTCGCAAGAGAGGCACTTCGGCCAGGACGCAACCTTACACACGCAAACCACGACCTGCAACAGCAGTGACTGCGTCTCCGGTAGCCTCAGGTTCATTCACTTCTCCGTTGATGACACCAAGAACTGAAAAGTACTTGGAGACGTTGATCACACCAAGAACTTCTCCGTTGATGACCCCAACAACTTCTCCAGTGGCAGGACCCTCCAATTTAGTGGCAGTGGCCGCTGCTCACAAAGTACCTTCTCCCAAAATCAAAGTTCAAGAAAGATCGAGCATGTTACAAAGTTTACTGGATTTGTCCAAGCAAGAACTGGCTCGATTTAGTCCGTTGCGTACCCCTGCACGACGTGTCATGCCTGTCCTCAAGTTAATACGACGTAAAGACAATCAGTGGCGACGCGTTCCAGTATAAAAAAGGCCTGCGACCAAGTAGGGGTATCAGTGAACTTCCAAAAGATGTCACCTCCAAGAAGTCAAAAAAGAAAGAGACAAAGGCAGACTCGTCATCCGACAACGCGCTTAACCCAGCATCGACGTTACCCTAAGAAAAGATACAGTCGTTCCAAGAAAAAGAGGCGTCAAAAAAGGGGAGGATTCCTTGGCGATTTTGGAAAAAACATTGTCACCTTTATGACAAAGCGATAGTCCCCAAAAAAAAGATAAAAGGGCATGTGTTAAGTCATCGACGTTAGTGTATGTTTGGTGAATGTCCCGGAACCCACAAGCAAAGATGTCACCCTTCAGAAAACATTCCTCTTCTAAACCCCAAGGAAAGAAAAGGAAAGGACTGCCTCCTCGTTTAGTCAAACATGGGGACATGTTATCTGTCCTGTCCAAAGTCTCTCCACCCCTGCGAAAAAAACTCATTCAATCAGCCTCCAAAGAGGTCATCGATACCGTGTGCGAATGTTGTTTGAACGTGTTGAAAGGCACGATCCCTTTGTCCAAACACCAGAAACAATGCTTAGGCAAACATCGTCACGTTCTTCGCCAAATGGTTCAAAAGAAAATTCCCATTCGTCAAAAGAAGAAGATGTTGGTCCAACTTGGAGGAATTTTACCCCTCTTGTTAGGCCCATTACTGAAAGGAGTCTTGGGAACCGTATTGGGAGGACTGGTGGGAGCAAGATAAACAGGCTGTCTGGAGTCCCAAGATCTCATAATCGACCCCTCACATCCCATGGAAGGACGAAAACTAGCTTTAGTGCCTTACAAACGATGGATGGAATACCATCGTTGTCAAGAACAACGCACCCCGCATTTACCTCCCAATCCCAATTTGAGCGAGATGTCCCAGTTACAACACGAATTGCAGTCCTTGATGGATCGCCAAGATTTGTCCGAAACAGAAAAATCGCAAAAGTACGATCAATTCTTGCAACGACTGCAACTCTTTCACCAGAAAGCCTCAGACGAAACAGCTCTTCCCACTCTGAAAGATTTTAAGACCTTGATGAAAAGTCCAGCACCATCACCAGTACCACCACTACTGTCAGTGACCAAGACAGAAAAATAAGAAGAAGAAGAAGAAGAAGGGTTTCAAACTCCACCAGAAAAAGTACGCAAGTAAACAACACCACCTACCTCCAGAATCGGATGGATTAAAGAGATGATGACCACCCCCCTCTTCATCACAAGAGAAAAATAAGGTGAAGACAGAAGTGAAACAAGAACCGATATCCCTTGTTCAGGCATCCTCCTCCTCGACACCTATTGCCGGTCGCACACGCAAGGCATTGCAATCCAAGAAAATACCCCAAGAGAAAAAGAGTAGGATCCTCCAAGAGTGGGTGTCTTATTAACACACCAACCAACACAAAAAAATGGAAAAAGTCTTAGCCAGCATTTACTACGATCCCTCCCATCCTGCAGGTAACGCAGGAGTTCAAAAATTGTATCGTGCTGCCAAAACTCGACTGAAAAGTCTCCGTTTACCTCAAGTGCAACGATGGTTACAAGAACAAGCTACCTACACTTTACACAAACCCATTCGACGCAAGTTTTCCAGAAGTCGCACCCGAGTGGAAGGCATCGATCATCAATGGCAAGCTGATTTAGCTGATGTCTCTCATCTGGCCAGCTACAATCGTGGCTACAAATATTTGTTTTGTGTCATCGACGTCTTTTCCAAATTTGCCTGGGTCGTACCCTTGACTTCCAAATCGAGCAGTGAGTTAGTGCGAGCCCTGCAACGGGTGTTGAAACAAAGCGGTCGTCACCCTCTTCGATGGCAAACGGACAAAGGTACCGAATTTCTAAACCAAGCTTTCCAAAAAGAATTAAAGAAACGTGACATTCATTTTTTACCACCGAGAATCCCGAAACCAAAGCCAGCATCGTGGAATGTTTTCAACGCACTTTGAAAGAACGCATGTGGAAATATTTTATGCATCACCACATTCTGAAGTACATCGACATCTTACCGCACCTGGTGAAAGCGTACAACCAATCTTACCATCGAAGCATCGGACGTGCGCCGCAAGAAGTGATCCCGACAACGAAGTGCTGGTGTCTGATTGCCTGTTTGGTACGTCCCCGACGAGAGCTGTCCCCAAGAAAAGTGGAGTGTTGGCCGTAGGAGATTGGGTACGCATTGGCAAAACCAAATGCACTTTCGACAAAGGTTATTTACCTAACTGGACTACCGAATTGTTTCGTGTCACTGGACGAGTGCATGGCCGTCATCCTGCCGTCTATAAATTGGAAGACACGAACGGAGAAGTGCTCATAGGAACGTTTTACTTACCCGAGTTACAACGTGTCACCAAAAAAGAAGACTACGTGTACGACATCGAAAGCATTCTCGAACGCATAACCCGTAAAGTGGGCAAACGACGTGTCAAAGAAGTGAAAGTACGTTGGAAAGGATATCCACCCAGTTTTGATTCTTGGATCGACGCTTCGCAAGTCATCGACTATAAAACGAAGTGGCCATCATGCCCTTTCACACAGACGCAGCTACTACTGCTACCACTCCTTCACCCAGTTCTTCTCTGCAAGATTTACAAAAACAACCCGTGTGGGTGTGGTGTGGAGAACGTGTGCCTAAAACGCAAATCGTCTTTTTCTGCCAAATCTTCGTGGTGTATTGTATCATCGGGGCAGCCATCGCCAATTTGAGTTTGTAACAAGGAGACAAACAATTGTGGACCATTTTATTGAGCAGTTGCATCGGTTACCTGCTTCCCAATCCTTCCCTGAAATTCTCTTCCAACGGGAACAACGGGAACCTTGTGTCCAGTGCCAGTGTCAGTCACCACTCCAACAACAATAACAACAACAACCCCATTTTGGGCCGAGACACGCCTCTGACTTCCAGTAACCCCTCGGACAGTCACAGAACTCTGGAATTATGAGTCACCAAAACCAATTTTACTTAACCTTACCCAGTGACAGTTCCATGGATGTGTTTCCCAACAACACGTTGTGCTGTTACACGGCCAAATTACCTCAGGCCATCTAATTAGATCACGAAGCCCATTGGGAAGTGGCTTTAGTGGAAATGATTCACCCTACACAAATCCAAAACATCACTGAAAAGCAAAACAGTTTTGAGGTCGAAATCATGAACGAACAATTGCAACAAACCATATATGAAATCGGGTTTTCAGGGGACACAAGACCATCCAACAATTCACCCTTCAGTATCTACACCTTGAAAATTTCGTGAGGGTTTTATTTTAGTGGCCAACATTTGGTGGATACCACTGCTTACAGGTTCGAGTTAGCCTTTGGCAAAGCCCTGAACAAAATCAAAAAAAGTGTCACCCGGGAGTACCATAAAGTGGCTCGTCGCTTACTAATGAAATTTCAGGATACCCAAACGTTGTCCATCAGTTTTAATCGTGAATTGTTTGATATTTTAGGTGGAGACACAAAAATGGCTCCAAATTGTAAACCGAAGATCAACAGCAATACGGAATTTTGCAAGTTTTTCGATTCCCTGTAGAACTGAACCAAGGACTGAATTTGATCTTTGTGTACTCAGATGTGGTAGAGTACAACGTAGTGGGACACACCTCCGTACCGTTACTGCGTGTCACTCCTTTCAAAGTGGATTCTACCACGACCAGTGACCAGGAAGGTGGAAACACCTATCACGTACACCGCGAATTTGTAAATCCTCACTATTTGCCTGTCAGTAAGTCGTATTTGGACACGGTCAACATTGCCATAAAAGGAGATCTGGGACAAAATATTCCATTCACCAAAATGAAAGTCACGGTGTAACTCCATTTTAGAAAACGGTTCTCTCACGATTCGTAAGTCATGTATCCAGTGTACCGAGGGGTTGCTCGACAGCGAGGACACGGTTTAGGAGATATGCTAAAATCGGCCTTTCGTTCGGTGGCCCCAGTCTTGAAACCGATGGTGACACGCGGATTGCACGCCTTGAAAGATGCCGCACTGATGCAAGGCAAAGAATTTCTCCAAAATGTCATCATCGACAAACAAAACCCAAAAGAAGCCTTCATGAGGGCAGGCAATAATGTCTTGCTGTAAACGGGTAAAGACCTTTTGAGCCGATGAGAAACACCTATAAATGCTCTGCACGCTACTGAATCAGGCATTCAGCAAGGACAAGGCAGAAAGAGACGACGAAGAAAACACCCTTTCACCAGACTTCACACGTCTAAAGCTAGAAAGACAAAGAAAAGAAGAACCGTTCGAGACTTAGACGTTTTCGATTGTTGAGAAACAGAAAAAAATGATGCACCGAGAGTCTTGCGCCTGTTCCAAGTCGGAACTGGATCTGTTTGCCATGCCCCCCACCATGATGACCATGCAAGAATCCCAATGGGTGGAATTTCATCCCGTCTCCTCTTTGACCGATTCCGCTCCCATCGAGTTTGAAATCAAAGGACAGCCCGAAGATTACATCGATCTGAATAGCAGTTACTTGTACCTGAAAGTCAAAGTTCTAGATAAGACAGGAGGTGATATAGACACTGAATCAGTAGCTCCCGTCAACAATTTCATGCATTCCTTGTTCAGTGGAGTGGACTTTTACTTGAATAACAAACTAGTCAGTAGCAGCATGGAGACTTACCCTTATCGTGCCTACCTGGAAAATCTCTTGACGTACGGAATAGACGATGCGAACCAGTTTGAAATATTGGAAACTGATACAACTGATAAAAAGAAAGAATACAAAGAGGGATTTATAGAACGAAGAAAGAGAATCATGGGACCCAACGCAAGTTTAGAACTGATGGATCGTTTGCATTTGGACATGTGGTTGCAAGAAAAGTATTTGCTAAACGGAGTGGATGTCCGCCTGAAACTGAATCGTAGCAGTACCGCTTTCCATTTAATGGCTGATAGTGACGATTACAAAACCAAAATCCAAGAAGCCAGACTCTACGTACGACGTGTGGAAGTGTTACCTAAAGTGGGAAACATTAGTCGCACGTTGAGCAGAACGACTGCCAAGTATCCGATACGACGAGTGGAAGTGAAAACCTTCACCATTCCTAAGGGGCAACGATCCATGATAGAAGATCATCTGTTCCAAAGACAGCTACCCAAACGTTTAATAATTGGTATCGTCGAGAATACAGCCTTCAACGGAGCTGCCAATAAAAATCCTTTCTACTTTCAACACTTTGGCGTGTCCAAGATTGAAGTCAATCGCGATGGCAAGACCTTGTGTACCCGACCTTTCGAACCCAACTTTGACAAGAAGAATTACTTGAGGTCGTACTTGTCCTTGTACGAAGCCACTGGTCAGTTAGGAACCAACACCAGTCACGGCATTACGTATGAAGATTATGCAGGGGGCTATGCTTTGTGGGCTTTTGATTTCACTCCAGACCAAGGTAGCGACGAGGGACATTTCCACCCTATAAAATCCGGTCAGATTCGTGTGGAAATTCAGTTTGTAAACCGAGATCCTGATGAAACGGTGAACGTCATCCTGTATGCAGAATTCGATAATACCATAGAAATCAACAGTTTGAGAGAAGTCATTCTAGACTATTAGAAACCATGGAAGACTGTTATCCCTCTTTACCTAGTGGAGAAACTTTGGAGATGAAATGTAAGGAGACTGTGGAAGAAGAAGAGTTATCATGATGAAGTCGAGATGGCCAGAACTAGAAGCCCATTTAGTCTCCTGTGTTGCCAAACACTTGGTCGAAAAAATTACGGAATTAATCAAGAAAGATTGCTATGGATGTCAAAACGATCATCCCAGTCAAATTCAGCACGATAAATGCCTGATGCTGAGTCAAGAAGAAAAGTTGGACGAATATCTGGACGAAGCTTGGAGTCTTATCTCGGACGAAGTCGTGTGGCATCAGTGTTATAAAGACTTGCGTGAACATTCTTGTCCACCATTAACCACTCAAGAGATCCATCGTATCGAAACTCTCCTGAATCAGTGTGGGGAGACGAAGTGAAGAATTTATCAGACATTTTCAAGCAAAAAGTCAGGATCGAATTGATCACTTATTATTACCTGTGAAGAAGAAGAAGAAAAACACACAAATAAATGGATACCTGGGAACTTTATTACCTTTTGAACCACAGCTCGTACACGGCTTCTTGGAATCCTGTCGTCTGTGCTAAAGATGAACTCCCTCATCGCAAACCTCAAGACCATCAAGCTTATGTGATCAACACGGACGACAGTCATCTCCCAGGAACCCACTGGGTAGCCGTCTACTTTCCTCAAGAAGGATGTGTGAAATATTTCGATTCGTATGGATTACCCCCTTTGGAAGACGATATCATTGACTTTATGAGAAGAAATGCTCAGACCACCCGATTCAATAATGTGAAATTACAATGCACAGATTCCTTGGTGTGTGGACAATATTGTGTGTGTTTTCTGCATCATCGCAGCCTGGGCTATTCCTTAGAACATTTAGTGACTCGTTTTGATCCTCGTTCTTCTTCTAGAAACGATGTGAAAGTAAATCAATGGTTTTGTGACCATTATGCTTATCTTTTGTCTCAAGCTAGGAAACGTAGTGTCTATCAATGGCCTAATGACACACAACAGTGAAAATCACAATTTCATTCACAAACGTTGTCAGCTTTGTCCAAAATAATGTGTCAGTTGAAAAAAAATGTTTGTGATTTTAAAAATGTTTGATGTTATATTGTTGGTTTATTGTTAAATATGTTATAGTTGTTTGTTAGTGTTAAGTGATTTTGAATAAAAAAATGTTGTGTTTTGAAAAAAATGCCTTTGTGGTTTGTTTGGCTATAGGAAGCTCTTTGACTTCTTACTATCCCTCTCATGACACTCATTGAAAGTTCCGGCTCGAAAACCGTATAGGGATGTTTTCCTTCACGTCCGCGCTTTGACTTTAAGAACCGGGGTAGCCTCCAGTCTAACCATCCATTGTCGACCCATCCTCCTACGAAGATGTGCTCCAGACTAGCTAAGCTAAACGAAGCCTACGTGAATTTGCATAGGGTCAGACACAGTCTGATACCGAAGCCAGAAGAGATAGAGAATGTGAGAATGTTAAAAGTCACTGAAGACCTGATAGAAGAGCTCTTCAGAGAAGAAATGAACAGGGAGAAAGAAGAATGGACAGAGAAGTACAGACTTCAGAAACAGCAGAGAGAGCAGGAACAGCAACAACAACAGCAGCAGCAACCTGAACCTGACAGAGGCTTTGTCGACTGTCGTATCGACACCAAAGAGTTCTTCTTCTCTTTCCGAAGAAGCAGGCCTATCGTCAGAAAGCATATCGTCAGAGGACGTCGCATTCTTAGAATATAAAAGATCGCCCTAGCTTCAACTTCGCACACAAAAAACAGCCCTTTTCAGGGCTACCCCAATCTCTAGAAAAGAAATAACAATCGATTGCCTATAATAAGTTAAAAAATAGAAGTGCGTGTATAAGCACATTAATTGTTTTTCTTAGTTAAAAAATGTGTGTGTGTGTGTGTGTGTGTGTGTGTGTGTGTGTGTGTGTGTGATTATAAGCGCTCACGTACGTTTGTGTGGATAGTAGATTATGATAATGTTTTTTTGTTGTTTGAAGTGTGGGGATAGTAGATTTGGGTTTGATTTGACTGATTTACGTATGTGGATAGTATATTATTGGTTTAATGAAATGTTTTAGAATAGTGATGGGTAGTATAAAAAAGTGAGTGAGTGTTTCTTTTAGGTCCGCGAGTTGTTTGGTCATGATCTAGGTAATATAAGTTTTGGGTCTATGGGGATGTTTTCCTTCACGTCCGCGCTTTAACTATAAATTGAAAATCGCTCGGCAGTTTGGCAACCACACAAACTGAAATTTCGCAATTCGCGGATGACAGTGGAATATGGAAAGCTGGCAACCCTAACAGTCATAAAACCATACAAACTATACAAGACAGTCTAAACAACATAGGAAAATGGGCTGACAAATGGGGGTTCAAACTATCTCAGGACAAAACTGAAGTTATCATTTTTTCACCCACATACAAAAGAAATAAACCACAACCGACATTTGCTATAAATAATCAAGTAATAAGATATGTCAAATTCAAGAAATTTTTGGGTATGTACTTCGACGAACACTTAAATTGGGGAAAACATATACCGGAAGTAGTTAAAAGATGCGATGAGGACATTAATCTCATACGAAGCCTTAAAGGATCGAACTGGGGGTCCAACCAGGAAACACTGCTAGCAATATATCGGGCACTGATAAGATCCAAACTTGATTATGGGTGCCAAGTATACAACCTAGCGCCAAAAAATCAACTTAAAAAATTAGAGCAAATACAACGAAAAGCCCTAATTACAATCACTGGGGCACTACCATCAACATCATTAGTAGAGCTCCAGGTACTAACAGGTGAACTTCCGCTCTATCTCAGAAGACAGGAACTAATACTGAGATATGCAGCCCGATTACAAACACAATTCAATACTCACCCCACATTACTAGCAATTGAGAAATGCAGTATACCCTTTAGTAACACTCAAAAGCATCACGTACTACCACAGGAAAAATAGTGAACGAATTAACGAAACTACTCCCCATAGAAATAAAACAAATAGAAAATAATAATACCTTCGATCCTGAACCTTGGTATAACGAAGATCCAAACATCAATACTACCATCACCAAACATGGCAATAAATTAAATCAAGAACTGCAGCTGCACACTATAACATCAGAAATATTAACAACTAAGTATTCAAACCATCTACAAATTTACACAGATGGATCAAAAACCACAGAACCCGCAAAAACAGCAGCTGCATACTTAATCCCCAAACTAAACATACAAGTTGGTCACCGACTACCGGACCACTGTTCGATCTACACGGCAGAATTCTGGGCAATGCTACAAGCACTAGAATGGGTGGAAAAAAACAACCCACCCCTAACAGTAATAATAAGCGACTCGCTAAGCGTCCTTACAACTATCCTAAATAAAAATACCAAAAGTAGAGAAAATTTCCTAAATCAAACTAATTTAATACTAAAAAAACTGAAAAGCAATAAACAACAAGTAGATTTCCCATGGGTCCCATCCCACATAAACATACTAGGAAACAATCTAGCAGACGAATTAGCTAAACAAAAGCTAAGCGAGCTAAACCACGTACCACTGGCATACAGTGTTAGTGAAATATACAGCCTAACAACAATCATGATTAATCAAAAATGGCAGGAATATTGGAACAATAGCAAGAAAGGTAAAAAACTACATAACACACTCAAAGAAACCATTAGAAATAGAAAACCACCTTTACTTAAAGGAGAAGATCAAAAAGTAATAAATAGAATTTACACAGGAAAAACCAAGTTGGCCAACAGCTACGGAAAACACATAGGACCAAAACCTCATAACCCAAATTGTTTCTACTGTCGGGTGCCAGAAGATCTGCACCACATATTTAACATATGCAACAGATTAAAGAAAGAAAGGGAAATTTTCAAAACCGAACAAAACAAAATAGGATCGCCGAGTACATACCAAGAGTTCCTTAATAGCACTAACCCCAATTTAAATATCACATACAACAACATCATAACTTTCCTTAAAAAAAAAAAACTGAAATATATACACAAATTTAAATATAAACCATAAATATATAAATAAGCAATATACCAATTTTAGACCAATAGCAAGGACTAGGATTCGGTTCTCCCGAACTCTCCATTTATGAGAGGCGAGCGTGATCGACGAGAGAATCTAATCTGAAACTAGCTAAAAACCAAAAATTGATTAGATTACAATAATAAATACATTCATAAAATATATACCAAATTTAGACCAATAGCGAAGATAAAGATTCGGTTTTCCCGATCTCTCCATTTATGAGAGGCGAGCGTGATCGACGAGGAAATCTAATCTGAATCTAGACAAAATTATTACAAGAATAAATACACTCATGAAATATATGCCAAAATTTTGATCAGTAGCAAAAACCCAGTTTACCTTTATTCGCATAACTATAGACCAGTTAATCAGGAACTAGGACGGCCGGATAGGTCTCGTGGGTTCACAGACTAACACGGCCGTTCATGGCCCTGAATAATAAAAACAAACTAAGGATGAATCCAAACAATTATAATCAAAATAAGCCCACTGACTGATAAAACTATACAAATAATAAGCGTAAATTAAAAAACACCAACTATAAATAGATAACTAGTCCAAAACCAGGAAGGAATATACAGGGGGGTAGGTGGTGCAAATAACAACCCTTCTCCACTTCTCTTAACATACCACTCTCCTAACACCCTAACTAACAGCTACAAAACTCTATCTTCTATACATAGGTGACAGCTAAGACAAACCTAGATGTAACCATATAATCCCAAAATAGAACGTATAAGATGGTCGCAAGAATAGACCATCAGGGATCCCCTTATTAAGACCCCAAACTTACACATATGAGGTAGTCGAAAAAACCCAACGACTATCAGGCCCGGCGGCACAATGCTGCAAATATAACAACAATATGGAATAACACCCCAAAAATCACATGCATAAGGTAGCCAAAAAACCCAATGACTATCAGGGCCAGCAGCACAAGGCTGCAACCAAAAATTACAACTAGAAAAATAGGACCCAAAACAATTACTCAATAAGATGGAAAAAACACCAACTCCATCCAGGGCCAGCAGCACAAGGCTGCAAAACCAATCGATTAAAATGCTGTCACCTAGAAGCTAACATCAACCTCAATAGGCTCTACCTCTCTTAAAAACAGCACAGAGTTTTATTATACAAATTTCAAAGACGGAATTTTAGAACAAAATATCCTGGATCGGAAAAACCCTACTAACCTGTGGCAAGTCAACACCGCCCGAGCCTGACCACTTTCACCCTTTACCACGGACAGACACCAAAACCCATACGTGCGGTGCACGAATCACAAATAAATAAAAAAAACGAACTAGATCGGGTCCAATCCCACTAGTCGCTAATCAATGCAAATGAATGACAGAGTGCGTGCTGGGTCCAATCTCACTCAAACAAAAACAAAAACTTAGGCCTTACAATCAGATCGATATGTACACAAAAGTACCACGACCTGACGGCCCAATCAATAAGTGTTCTGTGAACACATAAAGGCCTGGAGGAAGTGGCACCATTCCTTCCCCCAGGAGTAATCAAAAAGGTGCCTGTGGCATCATAAACCAGTGGTACATGCTCAATGCGAGCGCACACCACTATAATTCAACACAACAACAACAACAACAGTCTAGCTACCCTTGTTGATTGATCAACACTAGAGAATGAACACCAGACTAGCTAAACTTCTAGAACTCCAGATGCACCTGGAATATGCCAGGCGCATACTAAATGAACTGGCCGCGCAGGCCATCGTCGAAGAGGGAAGGATGAAAGAGGAGGAAAGAAGAAAAAAAGAAGTGGAGGAAAAGGAGAGAGGAAATTTCAGAATCCCAGAGACAGAGGATTGGGATTCTGAAGCCACTCATCCCGCCTCTGCACTCCCAGCAAAAAGAGTGAAAGGAGACTGGAGTAGAAGATGTGTGTGTGTTGCCAGGCCTGGAAGGTGCCATCATTAACCAGGTGCCCTGGAGTTCAAAACAAACAGCCCTTTTCAGGGCTACCCAAACCTTTAGAAAAGAAATAGTAATCAATTTGCCAATGTGTGTATGTAGAGTAGTGTGAATATAAACCCTGACTCTTTTTTCCTAGTGTGAGTGTATGTGTTTGTGTTTGTGTTTGTAAGCACTCACGTACGTTTGTGTGGATAGTAGATTATTGGGTTTTGTAAGCGCTTAAGTTGGTTTGTGTGGATTTGGGTTTCATTTTAATGCTTTGAGTGTGTGGATAGTAGATTTTGGGTTTGTTTATTGCTGCTTCACGTATGTGGATAGTAGATAATATGAAATGAGAAAAGTAGGGGATGTTTTCCTTCACGTCCGCGCGTTTTAAGTGATGATCTAGGTAATATAAGTTTTGGGTCTTAGGGGGATGTTTTCCTTCACGTCCACGCTTTTCGTATAAGAACCCACAACGTTCGTCGTTCGCACCATTCTACGGAATAAACAAAGAAGATGGAGGTGACAAAATTATTTAACGACTTGAAACATAGCTATTTTTGGATCATGGATGGGACTTATGTAGTAGAAAGATTGAATAAGGAAGGAAGATTTGAAGGTAGCCTGAACAATGTGAAGAGTCTTGGAGTAGCAAAAGATCTAATAGGGGGAATGATTGAGGAAGAAGTAGAAGGAATCAGAGGATTCACTGACCCACCTTACGTGAGAGTAGGTAGGTTAAAGGAAGCCTTGGATCATGTCATAGAAGTCAGGAGCTTCCTAGAAAATAGCTTTTATTGGACTGACTGGTGGTACGTAAAGTGGGGTTTTAACCAGTTGATAAAAGCAGAAGAACTAATTAGAGAGGTAATGAAAGCAGAAGTGATGAAGATAAAAGACAAATGGAGCAAAGAGAGAAAGGAAGAAGAGAATAAGAAGATGAAATTAGAGTTTGAAAGATTGAATAACAACTGGATGAAGATCCAACAGAAATTCAGAGCGATGGGTCATCCTGACTGGATAACAGAAACTGAAAAGAGGAAGAAGAAAGGAATAATGGAAAAAGTGAGAACTTGGTGGAAAAAGTGCAGGAGTTAGAAGAAAAAGAAACCCAAAGGCCCTTTTCAGGGTCACTCCTATCTCCCGAAAAGATCTTGACTTTCATTGCCTAGCCCCATTTTATTAATTTTATTTTGGTTTTAAAAAAAAAAATAGAGACCTCCCTGTTTCAATTTTTTTCGCCTGTTCCATTTCCATAGACCCATCAGGTCGGGACCGTATTAAAATAGGGTCCCGACCCTGTTCCATTTCCCCTTGAGGCTAAACAGTCCCAAGATTTTTTCATGTTAAATTCCCTTGAGGCTAAACAGTCCCACGATTTTTTTCCCATGTTCAATTCCCTTGAGGCTATACAGTCCCAAGATTTTTGCCCATGTTAAATTCCCTTGAGGCTATATCGTCCCAGGGGTTTCCGTAATGTTAAATTTCCCATTGAGGCTATATCGTCCCAGGGGTGTTTTTAATGCTAATTCCCATTAAGGCTATATCGTCCCACTTCACTACTTTCGCTCTTCAAGGTAATCCATCACCCGAACTGATCACCAGTATTCGCTGGAGTGTTTCTTTTTTTTATTTTATCTAATGCACGCTTTTTCTTCTCCGATCGACTTAAAAAAGCTGGTCTACCTCTCTTTATTTCCTCTCGAATCGATTTGTCCGCCACGTGCGAATGCTATGTTATTAGAGAAGTCACTAACGGAATTTGTCAATGTATGACATTACTACCCTTGGGGCACTCGAGAAAAAGAATGGAGCTAGGAGCGACTTCGGCGACTGAATAGAGGTGATACCTTTCCATTCCAAACTGAAAACTATAACGTTGTTTAAAGCTAACATAATGATTTATTTTTCAAAAAATTGTTAATGTGAGGCTACTTTTTAATTAGATCATTTCCTTCCTTTCAAACTATAGTTAGATTGGAATAATGGTAAAATTTATGGAAAACGGCGGATAGGTGCTTTTTAATATTACTTCTTATATAAAAGTTGGGATTTTGACAATAAATAGCTCATTTCCTATTGGAATAAGCCAGATACGTTTTTATTTGTAATCAAAGGATGAAAAGTTAAACAATTATGTAAGGCAATTTTTAACCTCGTGCTATTGTCCAGCTATCAGCATTGTTTCCTAAGGGAGCAAAACTGTAGCAGTATACCCACTAACGTACTTAAAAAGCAGAAAATGCAGCGTAAGTATTCATCAACTTTAAAACACTTCCTTTAATGAAGGTAATAATTCTAATAGCTTAATATTTTAATCACTTTAACATTTGCTAAGCTGACATTAATGCATTAAATAGTTTCCTTTGGGGAACCTAGCCAAATAAGTCGTATCCTTGCAATTATCAAACAGTCAGATTGTTGGGGAGTTCTATGAAAATTTGCTTAACAAGCTGTAACCGTACAATCAACACTTAAGTTCACAAACTATTACCATATTTCCTTAGAGAACAATCATTTAAAAGATACAGTTTTCTAATGATTGTTTCATGTAAATCAGTGGCTATGTGCTGGCATCTTTTCAAGCCTGTATCACACACATATAGTTTCTCAAAGGAACTCAGCGAATACCTTGTGATCAGTAGTAAATATAGTACATAACAGAAGTTTTACAATGTACTTTCATGTTTGTTTAGAGATCTGAAATGTTGATGAGCATGTAAATAGTTAGCGGTGTGATATGTATAGCAGTAATTAAATCCCTATTAAGCACCATACAGATATTTGTCTCGTCTTTTCAAACCGCCACCATATTTCCTGGAGGAAAAACAATGTAAAAGAAAATGTGAAATAGTTTCCAGGGGAAAAACTGTGAAAATATGATACAGTACATTATCAACGCAGTCATCCAGTTTCCTTTTGAAGAAAGACTTTTATACAATGGTTCCAAACTACAAAGCCCGTATCTTCCACCGACTCAAGCCCTTCCATCACCCCACCCCATCGATGTGCCTATAATAAAGTGCGTATGGTTATAAATATTATTATATTGGAAAATACCATCTATACTCGCTTAGAAGATAAGTCCAACTGCAAACTGCACAGACCCAGATCTGCCGTCTCATAATGTTCCGACATATCTAGGTCTGTGTAATTTGTTAGTGTGTGTATGTGTTTTTGTGATTTGGTTTTTTAACGTAGCTTTAAAAAAAAATTCAGTCATATCGCTAAGATGTCTCCAGTGTAGCAGTTTTATAGTGATGTCAAGTTCTGGGGCATCATGCCGCAGACATGTAGCATGATTTTCCACCTAGTCACATTTTCATGACACCAAGCCGACCAGTCCTAACACTAACCTCCTAATACTGAGCGCCAAGCGAGGCAGCTGGTAGTACCATTTTTTTAAATCTTTGGTATTAGCCGGCAGAGGATCGAACCCCCGACCCCCTGCATTCGAGGCGGACGCTCTACCCACTAGGCCACCAAAGCTGTCGCAATTTGTTAGGAGTAATCTGTACAACACAAAACATAAACCCTAATCTACAGGCGCATTATGCTGTTGCACATCTGGATCTTTGTTGTTTGCAGTTT
This sequence comes from Sinohyriopsis cumingii, assembly GCA_028554795.2. Lineage (NCBI taxonomy): Eukaryota > Metazoa > Mollusca > Bivalvia > Unionida > Unionidae > Sinohyriopsis > Sinohyriopsis cumingii. The sequence goes on along the minus strand of CM068826.1, from coordinate 116,898,522 downwards.
GACTAGACTTATATAAACTAGTACATACTGCTTTACTTTTTACTGTTACTTTCCTGTTGTTTTTATTAATTTAATATCCAATGAAATTGAATTATAATTTGGTTTCACATCATCAATGTTCTATTTTTTGTATTGTTATACACTATTATATAACACAGTTTTGTGGGAGTACTATGAACACAGCTTTTTGGGAGTACTATTATATAATAAAGCTATTTGGGAATATGATTATATAACACGGGTTAGTGTGGGTATATTCCAACATAAGGTGATCTTATAATACTGGCAGGAGAAAAGTATATGAGATGGTTATCTGAGGGAACTCGTTTAAACTGTTAGAGGCAGTCATCGTACAATTGTTTCACTCAGCTTTGCAAAAAGCGAGGAACAGTTACGAGAAAAATCTATCAAATTTCTCGCTGTGGAAACTCAGTAATGAAAGCATATTAAGCAGTCAAATTCGGTAATCAAACACACTCGCCAAAAACTGACTATATTACTTTAGAGTAATGAAAAACAGTACTAGGAATTGTTCTATAATGAACCTCAGTGAAAATGTCATATAAAGCATAACTGTACCCCTCATTAAAATCACCTTTGCTAAAACTCCTATAACGAATTAATTAGCCAGGTCTTTATTGATCTAAACGTTGTAGAAGTTATTACTGCTATATTTCCCGAGGGAAAGGTCACTAAGAACAGTATATTGCATAATTCCCCAAAGAACTCAATGAAACCAAAAAAATATATTTTTTGTTTACTGAAGCCGAAATCAGTTATCAAAGTTTCCTCCAAGCAAGGAGTGGTTTCCTTTTCGAAAGGCCTCTCAGGACGCTGACCACTTTGAATCAAATATTGTCTTTTAAAACAATTAGTAAAGAAAGTCACATAAACCAGTACAAATGCTGTCATATTATTAAAGTCTGTACAATTCTACCATATTTGCTGAGAGAATAGTAATGGGGAAATTTTTTGGGATTTGTCACCTTAGAAAATTCAATGAACAGTATTCATAATAAAGCAGGAAGTTCATTTACTATAACAGTCATAAACCCCAACTTTGTAAATACGTTCTATATTTACTGACAGAAACGAGTAATGGAAAACAGGATATGAAATCGTTCCCTGAGGGAGTTAGTGAAATATTCTCATACATCTATAAAACAATCTACTATATTTTCTGACAGAAGGGAAATAAAGATCAGTTTCAGAAATTGTTATCTGAGGGAATTCGGTAAATAAAAACGACGTATAACCTTCACCATGCGGTCATCAAATACATACATGCATGCATGCATCCATGCATGCATGCATGCATGCATGCATCCATCCATCCATCCATCCATCCATCCATCCATCCATCCATCCATACATACATACATACATACATACATATATATATATATATATATATATATATATATATATATATATATATATATATATATATATATATATATATATATATATATATATCAATATCAGATTTTGCCGTATTCAGTGTCTATCACAAGGTAACATTAAGATACAAAACTGCCGATATATGTAATTACTTTGTTTTAATTCATTTTTCATAGATAAGGCAAGAGGTGGGGAGCAGTACATTAATACAATAAAAGTTTAATCTAAATTAATAGTCATGTATGATTAATATTGACGTTTAAGGAATGACTGGTATGTTATATTCTTATAGTGATGGTGAGTCGAGGTGGAGGGGGGTGGCTGTGATATAAATCAAAGTCAAAACCTTTTGTTTTAACAATAAACACAAGAGATCTCATAGAACAAGATCATTACTCATGGATATATATCAGCATGGTTTAGTTAATTGTTTACTAAATCTTTTTTTAAACGTACTAATTTAGAGGTAGGCATATAGTACAACAACAACAAAAACAACAACAAAAAAAACAACAACAACAAAACAAAGAGAAAAAAACAACAACGTATTATCCTATTTTGATATATTTTCAATAGTTTTATTCCTGAATCTTGCGCTCTGTCCCAGCGAATATTAATAATAACTGTTGTTGAAACCATTACTACTATTGTAACATTTTTCTTCTACTTCTGTTTTTCTTCTCCTCCTGCTTGTTCTTGAGTACGCATGGAGGTTAATTGTGCCCCTTTATCACCGATGGTGACGTGCTTGTTGTAATGGCAGTCTAAACGAAACTATTCAGCCTACATATATTATTTACTTGTCATGTCTAAAATTCACGTAGAGAACTATATTTAAAGAATTCAATTCAGGGCTCTCTAGTATTCCACGAGGGAATTGCGAACATTTCGAGTCATTAACCAAGCCACCCTAACCTTCCCGGAGAGTTCACGAATCTACCGGATACAGTTCGAGATACCAACTTTAAATAATAATACTGTGTAATTATGCAGTCTGACGAACTTTAGTCTATCTGGCCATGTATTTCTGTACAAACTGTCATACTGTGAATGAAATATCAGTCATCTTGCGTAACACCCGGATGTGGAATGGTTATATTCTAGAGGTTGATTGCGCCCTTCGTGTATATATATATGTGTGTGTGTGTGTGTGTGTGTGTGCCTGCCTGCCTGCCTGCATGCATGCATGCCTGCCTGCATACATGCATGCATGCATGCATGCATGCATGTATGTATGTATGTATGTATGTATGTATGTATGTATGTATGTATGTATGTATATCTAACCGATGAAATTCCTCTTTTACAAATGACCGAATTATTTAATACATGTTCTCTTTCCTCAGTCCAGTGTGTTCGTGACCTTACTATTGATCCTTCTACCCTAAGTCTTTATTTCGCTTGCTTTTGACTGGACACCTTTTTTCTGTGTTTTTTTTTCACCTGATAGTATATAATTAACTTCCCTATTAAGTTGTTTTTGTATTTTTTAGATTACTTGTCAACTAAACATGATATTTGTTTCCTCTTAGATTATATAAAAGCACAAGGAAGAAAACTTGATTGGTGATTTATTTCGAAAATTTCGGAATGTTTGACTTCCTTAATATCACATAATTATCCAGACAAGCAGGTTTCACGTGTTGAACGTTAATATACATAATATATACTTACCAGTGGTTATATGCTCGGGATCCTTCAGAAAAGAGTCGCTGAAATTTCAAATTGTATCTCTTTTAAGAAATTTATCAGTTTTAAGTTGTCTGTTTATTGCAACATGGACAGATCTGTACTTTGACCCGATATTTGGGGGCTGTACTTACTGTAACAAATTTCCAAAACTCTCTACCGTGGATAGTCGCTTATAAGACGAATCCAACTTCAAACGACACAGACCCAGATATGTCGGAACATTATTTGGGTTTGTGCAGCTTGTTTGGAGGAATCAGTATCACAAACATCATAGACCCTAATCTGCATGCGCATTATGCGACGGCATCTCAGTATCTTTGGAGTTTTTACTGTAGTTTGATCCACTTATAAGCGAGTACATACGGTAATCTAGCTCTATGATTTATATTTATACCAGGTATTTCGACTCTTTTTCATATTCCGATCTTCTCATATATAATACCTTAAATTCATTACGCCGATAAATCACCTTTTCCACTGACTTGGGATTACTTATGTTTGAGTTGTATGCTTGTATCAATTTTGATATCCATTTGCTAGATTTACATTGTTCAGCCAAGATGACACACGCTTTTTCAAATTATCAGATACATTATTCTTTAGAAAAATCTGGAACATACTTTTACGGAATATAAATATTTATTAGTTTAGCGTTTTGCGAAAATCTTAAATGCTAATTACCGACTTATCATTTAGTGCCTTATTTATCTTAAATTCCTCAGTATTATTCAAGTAACCAGACAACTCCTCTACAGTGCTATGCATAACTACTAGAAAGGCATCCCCCAAAAATATATTGCAAACAAATAAATTTGCTTCATTTTGTGTCAAATGTTTATCAAGGAAGAGGTATACAACACATGTATATTAGTGTTTTTATTGTTTTTTTTAATAAAGTTTATTTTTTATTTTTAAATGACATTTCTCATTCAAACCTGTATTCAGTTAGATGTAGCATCTTCAGAATTTTCTGATGGCTAATTCTGTATACTGGCATTCAAAACTGTATGAGTTACAAGCGCAAAAGAAGAGACAAATCTCACGTTTGGATTGATTTCCTTGATGGAAAAGACAGTCAAAACTCTGTTTCATGCTGTATTTCGCTCGAGTCCCTCATCGTACCTTTCAAAATGTATTTCTTGTAGCAGATGACGACTGAATAATTTGGTCACAATATTCAAATGGATTCAGCAGGTGAGGATGAAATAATTTGATTGGAACGGCCTCCTGGTTGTAACAGGTGAGGATTGTTGTTGTTGTTGTTGTTGTTGTAGGGTTTAACGCCATTTTTCAGCACACGATAGGCTATACATGGCGGTCAGTATTAATGGTGGAGGAAGAACCCGGGAAAACCCCGGAAAGAACCACCGACCCACGAGAAGCTACTGGCAAGCTTTCTCACGTACCCACATTGGTCGAATCCGAGACTCGAACCCACGCAGACAGGTGAGATGGCAGTGATCCGTAACGGAGAACGCTTTAGACCACTCGGCCACTCGGGGCCCCCAGGCGAGGATTGAAGAATTTTGTCAGACTCATATTCAGGTAGCAATAAAATGCATCCTTTGCGACAATAGGTTCACATTCTTAGATCAGATTAGCAGAATGCACTAGGTTGTGTGATAAACGTTGATTAGATGTCAAACGAAACAGGTTTGTGATGGATGTGAATGTAAACAACATAAGAGATTGATGACAATACACATATCTCCAGTGAGATGCGAAATTAAGAACTTCTTGTTTTGCATCGTACTCCAGATGTCATCAATATTATCCATATTATCATCATCAATACATACTAATCTGTTAACCACGAGTGATCGCACTTGATAGGTTACTTTTCCGAGTTAACCACTCCAAAATCACATTACTTCAATATTTTTGCACACATCAATAAACCCGTGGCAGTGCGATGACGGCCAAAAAGGCATACAAATACAGGTTTCAAAGGTTTCAATATTTCAAAGTTGAAACTCTTTAAAGCTATCTTCGAGTAAAGGATTTGAGACCGCGGTGTGATTTCCAGACCACATGACTTTATTCGCGTGGTTACTGATCAGAGATATTATTTAGTCGATTTGATGCCTGTAAATAAAATCCCTATTTCGGTACTGTCTCGGGTTCGTAAACGCCCAGTTGAGTATCTGTGCGAGGAGTCGTCGGACGTTTTCCATTTTGGTCTCGAACTCCGCCGTGTAATCGTTTTATCTTCGATAGCACCGAGCAAAGCTCCGCCGCAAGATTTTCCGCATAGATACGTATTTGTTGGTGTAGCCGTAAGGGGTTGTCCATAAAGAACGTCTGCAGATAATACCTGTTTTCCAACCCCCTGTCCCCTTGTCTGCTTTTGTCCGCATGTGGCTTGCCCCCTTCCCCCTCCCCCCCGGCTGCGGACTTCCTCATCTAGCATTATACTCTGCTCTATGGTCTGACAGTGTAATTTACCACGATAGTCAGTGTATTCCACCCTCCCCTATATCCAGCTAAGATGAATAGATACGATCCAGACTCACGTAAGATGTGAGATTTAGGCCTATCCAAACCATTAATGTAGTTGAAAAAAACAAGTAGGCCAGGTATTATAATGACTATTGTTTTTCTTTCATTTCCTGATTAATATTCAGTTGAATGGTCTTAACGCATCTACTAATCGCAATGGCGAAAGTAGGGCTGATACCTAGACGGCTTTTTCACTCACCTATTATTTCGTTTCAGCATCAGCATCGTCAATGGGTTCTTGAAACACATTATTTCGATTTCCGTTCATAATAAGGTTACCACTCATGTCATTGCTGACCTTTTAATCTTTCGATTCCGTATGCTCATCGACGTAATTTTTAATAGAAGCAATCGACACACCATTCTCTCATTCCCTCGTCTTCGATGATCTCGGTTAGGTGTTCAGTGATGGCTCATAGCGGCTTCAAACGTAGCATCGTTCATACCTAAGTTAGACGTTTGCAATTTTCAAGTTCGATATAGAAAAATTAAGAGCTCGTTTAGGTGGATGGCAGCAATAACTCGCTGGCTCAACTTGACCTAATCGGCTTTGTTTGCAAACCTGATTAGATCCACATCGGCACCTCCTCGGCTGGTCGCTGCGCTCGCGTCTGTAAATGTCAACTGGCATTTCGTATATGTTCAAGTGCAGCCTCGAAAGGGATTACGGAACATCTACAAGCGTGCTCAGGGTCGGAAGTTCCTCAAGTGAACGCAAGGTTCCTCTTTTCTCAAAGCTTTTTTCAAAGCAAGCACTGGAAAGAACAGAGGTCGAGAAGTTCTTCTTCCAGAAATTTGGTTCCTCGGCGTGAAGCCACCATGTAGATAATTAGCTACTTCATATGACGATCCAAGCCCGTTCTAGTCAAAATACAAAAGATGTTTAGTAGTTAATACTTATACGACCCATTGAGTTCCATGCGATGTTTTTGAGTCTAGGTTAACGATGCCGGTTTTCCACGTGCGGGGGATCATCGACACAAGTTCATCGCACTAGCAGACCTCTCGAAAATGTTTGATTAATTTTGTCATCGTGAGTAAATCGAAATTAGAGAACGAACACACTACAGTCGTCAGCGGCGACAGAATAGCAGAAGATCTTTTCTGCTCAAAGTTCGTCCTAGTAGCTAATGATCGCGTGGTGTCCCTACACGTAAGTGGTGATTCTATCGAGGCTAATTCAGCACTTGTTGTTCAGTCAGAACAAACTTACCTGGTGCAACAACGTACGCCCATGCGATTTTTCTTGACAGAATAAGACTTGCTGATGGCGTGAATTCACATCGTTGTTGAAGCCACTCAACGCACATGTTCTTCCTGAGATCTTTCGCGACCATAACTCGAAGAACCCTTGGAGCTCCGAGCTCCACCTACGAGACCGCTCTTTATTCCGACAATATTCGAGTACGTTTTTGAGCAAAGTCCCAAGAATTCCTTGACTTTGACTTTTCCCACGACTTTCTTTTTGGCGATGAAGAACAGTGGACACTCCTTTTGATATTATCTGGCGTTAAATTCGTCTGCAAATTGCCCCTTATCATAGCAGATGTCATTGGCGGTGATGAGCATCAAGAACGTGCCCGCATCCGTTTACAGCATCATGATGTCGCCGGTTTGATCAAGTCGTAGTAGAATTTGTTCATGAGCATTTTGTTCAATCCATTACGGATTGGCTACCCGTGTCCGCAATGAGCTTGAGAAATTTGTCTTGATCGCTGTCTTGAGCATGGTCCACGAGAATTCGTTTATGAAGATTCTCCATGGTTTTCCTGAACACGGCATTTCTAATCAGCTTGAGGAAGTCCTTCCAAATCCACTTGTTGTGCATAAATCCGTATTCATCTGAATGCAAACGACAAATCAAGTGCGCTGGTGAAACCGTAACATCCCATAAATTTGCCACACATGCAGACCAAACCGCAGATATAACTGAAGATTTTGTAAATTGATACAGAGTTGATCTTTGAACGCCGATTCGGAACCACTTTTGCGCATTTGGTGAACTTGTCCATGTGAATGATTTGCTTGCGGGTAATCATGAAGCTTATTCAGGTATTCCAGATTGACTTCGAAGAAGTATCTATAGTTTCTATTAATGTCGAACTCTTTGTAAAAGATCCCTTGCTGATGACGGTCTTGTTGATAGGCAATCGAGATATCACTGATAAGAAAACACGATCTCAAGCCTGCTGAATGAGCGCCTACCCAAACCCTCATTTGTATGTCTGCAGGGATTGCTCGCGGAGACATGGGCATTTGCCGCTGGGTAAAGTCATAGGATATAGAAGAAATTAACACTGATCTGACCTCTAACTCAATCCGTGTACCATGAGAGTTTCACACTTTGAAACCTTGTTACGCAGTTGCATTTCCAGATCAGTTGTGTGTATGCCCTCTGGGCTTTGTTGCCAAACAATGTTTAGAACCAATATCGTTCAAGATTCAGTATTATTCAGACGATTCGGAATATACAACTTTTTGCAGGTAATGGCGCAGTGGTGTTTTACGCATTTAAGCCCAGTTTGTTGTTTTAACGAGATCAAATGATCACTTACAATGTGCTGCATTGTAAATCAAAAATATATCTTTTATAAAGTACAACCGACATTAGCATGTGTATCTATAACTATAAAAAGGCGTGCTTAATGATCATGCCTGAGTTAATATTACACACGTGCGGTCTCTGTGAATCACGGGATCCAGGTGCAAGCTTATGTGATATTCGAGTAGGTTCCTTAATTATGATGCCGTCTTTACTGGGTTATAAGATGAGCCCAACTATGAACTCCACAGACCCAGGTCTGTTGCATAATGAACTGGCAGATCTAGGTCTATGATGCTTGTTAGGAATAATCATTATAGCAAACAACATAGGTCCTGATCTGCAGGGACATTATGATACGTCAGGTCAGGTTCTTTGTTGTTTGCAGTTTGTCTCGTTTTATAAGCGACTAAAACGGTCTCTGTGTTTTTCCTTGTTTTGTTGTGTTATTCTGTGGTAGTGATGGTTTTGTTAGGGTTATTACATGAGCCACATCTACATTCCAATCAGTAAAAGAAAGCATATGGATTTGGATTTTTTTAACGAAGCTTTAACAATTTTTCAGTCATATCGCTGCTATGTCTCCAGTGTGGCAGTTTATAGTGATGTCTAGCACTGGGGCATCATGCCGCAGACATGTAGCATAATGTCCCACCCAGTCACATTATCCTGACACCAGGCCGACCAGTCCTAACACTAACCTCTTAATACTGAGCGCCAAGCGAGGCAGCTGTTAGTATCATTTTCATAAGTCTTTGGTATGACTCGGCCGGGAATCGAACCCACGACCTCCCGCATTCGAGGCAAAAGCTCTAATCACTAGGCCACCGGAGCGGTCGCAATTTATTAGGAGTAATAGATTCAACAGAAAACATAAACCCTGATCTACAGGCGCATTATACTATTGCACACTTGGATCTTTGTTGTTTGCAGTTTGTCTCGTTTTATAAGCGACTAAAATGGTCTTCGTGTTTGGTTTTGTATTCTTGTTTTGTTGTATTATTTTGTGGTGGTGATGGTTATGTTAGGGTTATTACATCAGCCACAACAGGTGGTAAATAATTCAGGAAATCTACATTCCAATCAGCAAAAGAATAGCAGCATATGGTGCTTTATCTAATGCTACATAAGTCTGCATTCAAGCCTTAACATAAATAGTCTTTCCGAATGTAATGGGCAGGCAGTATATAGTATACACGTATTTTCATGGTTAAAAAAGTGACCCGAATCACCCCTGCCGTCATTTTGTCAATTACAACGATACAGCTTACACTATCCGTCGATTTGCTTACTCTCTGCATTCACGACTTGGATGTAGACGTCCCGTGAAACAATTAATACCGTCGGCTACGAAGAGAATTTCGCCAGATTTATTTCTAATCAATTTCGCCAGGGGTCTCAGTGGAGGCAACGATTAACGAAGTTTGTACTCAAAACAAACTCTCGGTCCATAGAGAAATGTTTAGAAAAATGTTCCCCGTTCACGTTCTCAGCAATTCCTATCACCAAAGATGCATGGAACACAGTTATACCTAAATACGCCGAACAGCGAGAACGGATGTTTTTATTTATCTGTGCACGATGTGATGTCGACTTTAACACAGCATGGGGAAAAAAGTTGTTCAAATGTTCAATAGTCGACCTATCTTCCTCGAGATAAAAGATGACAAGGTTGTCGACGAAATAACTCAATATTGAATTTAAAGTAACTTCTTCCGTCATTTTGCCCTATTCTAGGGCATTTTTTTAATTATTCGTCTCATTAAAATCAGATCTCCACTTAATTAGATTGTATTTATTTTATTTATATTTATTTATTTTATTCATATATTAACAAAAGCCGTTCTTCGACTAAGTGCCGTAGTCGGAGTATTATTTTAATTTTGTACAAATCTTTCTAATGAACGTAAAATTTGATTATTGCCCTTAGCATGGAAACTTGTTTCCTTTGTGTTCCCAGGAATAAAAAAAAACAAAACACTACACCACAGTAATGAATACGTGTACATGTATTTATTTATTTTTTTATTTATTTATACCCTCTCCCCTGCCTATTTATTTTGTACAGAACTTCAATATGATAAATGCACATAGTTGATGCTAATATGTTTAAATTGCATGTGATGATAATAACAATAATAATAATAATAATAATAGTGATAATAATAATCATCATCAAATGGTGCCATCATAAATATGAAACCGTAACTAGGAATGTAAAAGCACCCATACCTTGGAACATGCCAATCACACGGACCGCGAAATCAAAGCAAACACACCTGACCTGATAGTAAAAGACAAAACCGAAAGAAGTTGCTGCATTATTGACATCAGTATTTGCAGACAGAAATATGTCAATAAATTTTAAAAAAAATAAGAAGATAACAGAATACAAAGATCTTAAAATAGAAATCAAAAGAATATAGAGCATCAAGGAAACAATCAACCTCCCAGTAATCATCGATGATGTAAGATTGATAAAGAAAGGGATGGAGAAAAACATTACAACACGATTATTAGGAAGGGCTCTCTCTCCATCCAACAGTTTTGAATCCCTAGGCTTACGGCGAGAACTCCGGTCAGGCTGGTGACACTTAGCTTAATAATAATAATAATAATAATAATAATAATAAATCATTAAAATTGTAAAAGACTGATTTAATTTAAAACAAATTATACAATGTTTCCAATTTAGTAATATTAATGCGGTATATGATGGGAAAATACAGATTACATATATGTACAGTTACCTGCATATTACAGTATTGTCCGATTACACTTTGATGAGCACAGCTTCAGCCAAAACAAGGCGTGATATGAGTGATTGCAGATATCCGAAAAGAGCCTAGATTTTCTGCCAAATTCCATTTCGGAAATACTTAGACGGAGAAATACAGTGTAAAAACGGGGAAACGCCGGAAAGTGACGGAGAGCTCAGCCACACGATGAAGTATGCTAGGCAAACCAGAATGATCTAAAAAAATTAAATATGATGCCTTTATGGAATTAATTGCAAGTTCAGTCGAATTAAATTCCTTTGTGCATTCATGCTGGAAAGAAAAGAAGAAAAAAAAAACACAAAAAACTTGTTTTGGCGCCAAGCGAGGTAGCTGCAAGTACCATTTTTATAAGTGTTCGATATGACTCGGCCGGGATTCGAACCCGCAACCTCCCACATCCGATGCGGGCTCTCTAACCACTAGATCACCGGACCGGTTGCGGTGATTGTAATATTTCTCAAACTTCATAAGTTCCGAGTTTTTCTTTCTCTTCAAAACCGACCAGGCATTGTAGGATTGCGAACTACATTCAAGAATAGATTACCTACAAAATTGACGAGCTTCACAACGTGAAAAATCTACGCACCTCAGAAACTGAGATTCTGACAATAAAAGTGCTCTAGTGAGCATTGGCAAGTTTACGTTTTGTAAAACAAAAATGTTAACCCACATATATGAAGCATGCTAATTAGTTAAAATTATAATCAAGACATGTATTAGATTGACTTTAGCAAGTCATCATAACAACACAAAGAAAAGGCTCCAAGCGTTCGCCAAGCTGGTCAGGGTAGAGATAATATCCAAAAGTGAATAGTAAATAGCCAGATAGAAAAGGCACTTATGTAGTGGACATGATGCAGAGTTCATATTTCTAAGTTACATGCGACCTGTCCGGTAGCCTAGTGGTTAGAGCGTCCGTCTTGGATGCTGGAGGTCGCGGGTACTTAAGATCTGCCTCGCTTGGCGCTCAGCATTAAGAAGTTAGTGTTAGGACAGGTCGGCCTGGTGTCCGGATAATGTGACTGGGTGGGACATCATGCTACATGTCTTCCGCATGATGTCCCAGTGCTAGACATCACTATACGTTGACTGACAAATTGTTAAAGATACGTTAAAAATCCAAAATCAAAATCTCTCTCCCCCTCTCTCTCTCTCTCTCTCTCTCACACACACACACACACACGCACGCGCGCGCACTCTAAGGTACTTTTCTTCTTTTGGCGGAAAAGCCCAAGAGTGATCCGGTTGATTGCCGGCTAATATACAGAAGACGACACATCGAGAAAGATAATAATAATAATAATGAGGACTTTGTATAGCGCCTAATGTTTAGAAGCTCTAAGCATTAGACAACACCTATAACATAAAAAACATATGTAATGATATGATTAAATAAACCAAACACCATGAAATTAGAAAACATAATAAAATGTGCTGAAAATATTTAAGGTAGGAAACATTATTAGGTCTTTAAGTTTGTTCTTGCGGTCGAAATAAGTGAGTTTTAAGAGCACTCTTGAATGAGATCACTGTGTCTTTGTGTCTAAGTTCAGTGGGCAATTCATTCCACGTTGCTGGGCCCTGGTATGCAAGAGAACGCTGTCCATATGAGTTTGTTTTCATAGTGGGAATAATGAGTATACGATTGTCAGAATAGGAGGGTAAGTATCTTGCTGGTGTGTACACATAGGTGAGGTCGGATAGGTATGTTGGACTGGAGTCCGTCAGTGAAACGTTGCACAGAGAACAAAGTCTGTGTTTGATTCTGGATCGAATCGATAGCCAGTGTAGAGTACAGAGCAGCGGGGAGGTGTGCTCTGATCGTGGTACTCTAAGTATGATCCGAGCAGCTGTGTTTTGAACTTTTTGAAGTTTCTGGAGTAGATACTGAGATGAACCAGACATAATTGAGTTACAATAGTCCAGTCTTGAAAGTACTAATGAACACACAAGTGTTTTAGTGGCATCAACTGAAAGATATTTGCAAATGGAGCTGATGCGTCTCAGCTCAAGATATGCAGCCTTGCATATGTTCATGACATGTTGGTGCAATGTGAGACTACTGTCCAGAGTAACACCTACGTTTCGTACTGACTGTTTGAATTTAATGTTGGCGTTACTGATATTTATTGTTTGAGGAAAAAGATGTGAATGAGAAAGTCTTTGTGTTGTGATCGGAATGGCCTCAGTTTTATCATCATTCATCTGCAGCTTGTTACATGTTATCCATGATTTCACATCAGAAATGCACCTCTCTACACCTTGGATAGTAGCATCAACTTCAGTTGGGTGGCTAGACTTGTATATTTGGGTGTCATCAGCGTACAATTGGTGAGACACTGGATGATGATCTATGACACTTGAGAGCGACTGAGTGTATATAATGAAGAGAACAGGTCCAAGAACAGACCCATGTGGAACACCACAACATAGATGAACTGGTCTGGAGTGTATTCCATTTGCAGATACAATTTGTGTTCTGTTGACCAAGTAGGACTTGAACCACACTGAAGTAATATATCATGGTCTGTTGTGTCAAATGCTGCAGACAAATCAAGGAGTGTGAGGACTGTATTCTTTCCGCTATCCAACGCAGAGAGAATGTCATTAACTACTTTTAGAAGAGTAGTTTCAGTACTGTGACATGGGCGATATGCATATTGTACATTGCTAAAAAGACTGTTTGAATTTAGATGAGATACATGCTGGGATAGAACAACCTTTTCTAAGATTTTTGATATGAATGGGAGATTAGAAACTGGGCGATAGTTCTTTAGATCGTTATGGTCTAGTGTTTGTTTCTTCAGCAGAGGCTTTACAATGGCAGTTTTGAAAAATGATGGGAATTCCCTGGATGAGAGAGTTATTAATAACATCAGTTAGTGAAGCCAATACTGGATCTAAGCACTCAAGCAGCAGTGATGTTGGAATTGGATCAAGTTCACATGACTTTGGTGCACTGTTCATCAGGACTGTACGTACTAAATCCATAGAGACAGGTTCAAATGCTGCTAATGGTTGCCGCTGAAATTCTGTATCCCATCTGTATGGTGACGACGAGTCAATTTAAATTGTGGCGTCAAGCTTATCTCTAATGGTTTGTAGATGATAATCAGGTTACTTCAATTGTAATTAGAGATTATAGGAGTAATACAGTTTACATATTAATGTTTAACTGTGTTTCTTGTCTGATACCTGAAAAATATTGTATGTAACATAAATGCAAGCATATAGCAGGGATCTTATAATGGCGCGGGTATGAGGTGACAATTTCGAAACTTTTAGGTACACAAAAGAATAAGAAATTTATCTTTACCATTCGAGTGAAATTTTAAATTATTAATTATACTATTTTTGGTGATATTGTTATAGTGATCTTGGATGTTATGCTCTAGTGATAATTCTTTCATCGAGCATGCGCTTACCGTTTTTTTTTTTACAAAAATGAAAGGACCCCAGCACACCCCACACCCGTATGTTTTAAGGATAACTGGTATATTTCCCACAAGAATTTGTTTCAAAATTACAGCTGCTATATTTTGGGCCAGACTTGTTACTTGAAAAATGAGTAGAATTTTTTTAATTAGTATACGAGGATTTTTTTTTTTTTTTTGCACACTGCTGTTACTGGTGAATGTAATTTTAGATGACTTTCCTTATGAAACATATTTTGCATGATTTAAATGTGAATAATGTTTGATTTTGTCAACCATTTCCCTCTGATACTTGGCCAAAGAAACGAAGCACAATGAAAGTAAAAGATTATTATATACAGACTTGCCATTATGCTTATTTGTTAAATATTCATATATTATCTTTTTAAGAAATCTTTTAATCTTTAACCCTTTTTCACACGCATGCCAGAAAAGAATATAATAATGTTAGCTCCGTACAAAGATTTGCGGGTTTCCCATTGAAACTGGAAGGTGGAAACATTTGGTATGTCTAAAAGAAAACGTAATTATGTACCTCATATGATAAAGATGATGAATTTCACTAGGTTTTTTCAACGTCGACATTTTAAATAAACACAATTACAGTTTAGTAAGGGGTATCTAATGTTACGTGTTTAGGCTCGAATAAACAGTAACACAGAAAGAGTGAAAACAACAAGCTTTCTAAAATTTAACAAATAGTTTATTTTCCTGGAAAATTATGTATAAATGAAAAAAGGAGAAGAACTTACGGTTTCAAGAATCAAATGCAAAATAATCTAAGAATAATCCACGAATTAAATTGCAAAAGTCCTAGTAATAAATGTTCTAATAATTTCAAATTAGAATCCTGATGTAAAATCCAAGATGGATGACGATGACGTATGCTGCAGTCAGTACCGTGCTTATTTACAGTTCCTTGTATAAATACAAATAATGGCACTCCGGTGTTGGAAATCCAAATTAAATTTGTAAGCGATGTCTTTCTAAAATCTGTAAGCACTCTTCAAATATTCCCAAAGAAAAAAGAATGAATCCTTTTGAAATCCAAATGATCTGAAGATATTGATAACTTAAAATCTGGCTACAACAAACTAACTTGACATCAGTGTGAAAAGCCCCAAAACTGAGAAATCTCTCTCAAAACAAAGATTATATTGTATCATAAGACGCAGTTTCCAAATTCCCCCCAAGTTGTGAGATCGGGGGGGGGGGAGTCACATGATCATGTTTATATCACATACACAGCATATGGCCTTGATTAGACCAATGATTTTATTCCCAGAATTTAAAAAAGGTGTTTATTTCTTAACCCACGTAGTCCCATCATGACCCTGACAACAACCAATCGTTTTAAAATAAAATAGAACTTTGTTTACTAATTCTGAATCCAGGTCAGAATTTAGATCAACACCTGTTGTTTATAAACTAACAGTCACGATCAATCAATTTTCTGAAAAAGTATCATCTCTAGTGAAAAAATTTACATTACAATAGCATGTAAGTAAAAATTTAAAACTGACAAAGAAACAATTAATTTAAAATATATAAATATATATTAAATCAGATATACGTAAATGCATACATACATATTTAGTGAGTTTCTAAAAATCTGAAGGAACTATTTTAGTAAATTTATAGAACTAATGTTAAATCACTTCCTATGTGAATTTAAAATAGCTATGTATATTATTATTTTTTTTCTCTCACAATTTTGTTATGTATATCGAAAATATGGAGCAGAATATAGCTTAGCTCTTTCTATTGTTAGACCTGATGTTGAAAGGAAATAACGTTCTGTTCTGTTCTGTTATCCTGCAAAGGATGGCCACAGGCACAATTTGGTGTTTCCTGCAGGTGGATATGAAAAAGTTGTTAATGGAGATGACTTTATTATTACGAAGCTGGCACGAAAAAAATTTCAACCCTTACACCAGTGCTGTCCAACCTTTTTGACACCATGGGCCACTGAAAAATGTTTTTTCTTGAAGCCTAGGGCCGTAGCAGAAAACTGAAAAGCAACGACTATATAGCTGTTCGAGCTCTAGCGGGCTATTTAAAATCAGCCCGCGGGCCGCGGGTTGGACAGCACTGCCTTACACCATTCGCAAAAACTTTAGATTTCTTACTAAACTCCTGCAAAGATGTCTTTTAAAGGAGTGAATTGGTAGGGTATGTACAGATATAAATATTGTTGATGATTTTATTTGTGATATATTAACAACGTTGAAATCAATAGTAGAGAAAAGGGTGATTATGATATGTAGAAAAGATGCTTATGGGACTTTTTTATGTATTGACAACGGTAAATTTGTCATTGAGAGTTGGCTGGTAATGATTAATTTGGTACAATAACCTTCTTGTCACCTAGGCTTCTGTTTTTGAACGATTTTAATTGGAAATCTGAAAATTGAGCCCAATTATTGATAAAACGTTGGCTGTAGGCTGACGTTGTTTATGCTGATAAAAGAATCATACAGATTTAAAAATGATTTTAGTTTTAGATCCGTTACTTAATTGTTGTTTCTAAGGTACATACATATTCCAAGCCTTCTTGCAGAAGTGGTGGGGTTTTCTTCTTTTTTTCTTTCTTTCTTTCTTTTCAAGAAAACGAGAACACAGTTTGTACGATTGATACTCACTATCATATGCATGAATGTTGAGTTCACCGCAGATGCCCCCATTTTCTTTAGCCCTTCATGACAAAATCTATACCCTGGCCTAAGAATGAACAATACGAAACAAGCTTATTGTCTCCCATCCGTTGTTGTCATTACTATTAATTTCCAGCTGGTCAGGTTCGTCGAGTATGGAAATCATAAGTTAACCCCAATATTGGCCAGTCCCTTCGCCTGTCAAAAACATTTACGGTATAATGTTGTTGCAGTTGTTTATTTTGGTCTATTTTTCCGGGGACGGAATTCCTAAAATAAACTTGTATCCGTAAAGAATAAATAATGACTGATACGGTTTAAAACTATCTGGAATAATTTGACGATACGTATGCTTTTGTTGTCGGCAGCTCTCAAGGTAAATTCTCTCATCAGTATCTTGTATTACGTAGTACCAATCGTATCTTTTCCATGGCGTTGACAAAGTCAATAAAAAGCCGTAAATAGTTACTGTGAATATAGACAACCAAACACTGTTTTTTTTGTTTGTTTTTTTTTTTGTTTGTTTTTTAAACGAAACGGAGTGTACGATAAGCCGAAGGTTGGTTAATCAGGTTATGAAAACTAATAACATTCCGTGTTCTTAAGACGTGAAACAAACATTATCTGCATTTTGAAAATACAGATAATGCTAAGTCAACAATATCCTTAATTTAAGCTTGAAGTTAAAATAGTTCCAGGCCACTGCCCAGTATGTTGTTCAGATCTTAATTTTGGTATTTGCTTGGATATGCCTTTCAGTCGCCTTTACAAATCATTGATATCTCACCTCTGTCCAAGTGGGTTCGAGTTTCGGGCATGTCCAACGTGGGTATATGAGAAAGCTTGCCAGTAGCTTCCTGCGGGTAGGTGGTTCTACACGGGATTTTCCCGGGCGCTTCTGCCACCAAATATACTGGCAGGTAGGTACATATCATGTGCTGAAAAAATGTGTTGAATCCACAAAACACAAACACAATGGCCATGCCTTTTATTGCGAAATATGCTACCTCCATATGCCCGTTGGAAAGACACTTATACCCGATTTCTTCGGCAAGATATAGCCAATAATGTGTTAAAAGTTAAATTAAAAGCAACACTGTGAACTATTCCTGAATTTTACATGGAATAATTGGGAAAGAACCATTCTATATTTTTGATATTCGTTTCATTTTGGTAATAAAAGTAATATGGCGTCGGTGTGTGAAAAACGGTGTTAAGCCCACAAAACACAAACACATTAGCCATGTCTTTTATTGTGAAAAAGGCTGTCTTCGTGTGCCCGTTGGCATTACAGTTACATCACATTTCCTCGGCATGATAAAGCCAATAAAATGTTAAAAGTCCGATTAAAAGCAATAAACACTGAAATGTATCTGATCTTTATTTACCATGGAATAATTGGGAAAGAACCATTCTATATTCTGAGATGCATTTCATTGCGATATAAAAGATTGACCCTAAAACGTAACTTTTGACACCGGCAGAAGTTTGTTCATTCTTAAATGTAAATACGCAGGGCAAGTGCTGTCAGGTCTTGGGCGTGTGTAATGGTCTATAACGCAACTATTACCCTATGGAATCTAAGTGTGGTTGGAAAAATGTGTGCATGTAATATATAGGAAAATTTATGGTGGTCTGACGTCCTTTATATAAAACTTTATTTCTCAAGATTCTCTCTGACCAGCGGTATATTTTTGTAAAATCAACCTTAACGAACGAAGAGTGCCTTATAAGGTCATCAACAAGTGCTTCTTTAATGAGGTCAGTATTTTATTTGTAAATGATTACAAATAGGTTATGGCCGGCATACAAGACACAGTAGTGATCAATATGATGATGATGATGATCGGATGGAAAGGAAAAGGACGTTAAGTCGAGATCTTGTTTTTTCTACCCAAATGAGTAACACGTGCACACGGTTTCGGTAAGTCTAAAATGATCCCAGAATAAAAGCCCTCTAGGACAGAAGCTCCGTGACAGTGGTAGGACAAAAGCCCCATAGGACAAAACCACTAGAATAGGATAAAACTATATTTACTATGACATACATTGGTTTCCCATGCACCCTTTAGAAAAAATTTATAGTTCGTAATGCAATGTGTATCTTGTATAATGACTAGGAAACAATTTAATAAAATATTTTATCTATTTTTTCTTTTTATACAATGCAGATATATTTTTATAAGTATCAAACAAAGCAACAAATTCATTGGACCCATCCATATATCTCACACGAAGGCTAGAAATCATTATTTTACAGAATAAATCCAACTTGCATAACTATATAACTATATTTAGCACTTTCATATAATCATTGTAAACCTAATTAAGCCCAGAAAGGTATACAAATTAACAGTTTTAAAATGCATCTCATTATTAAAAAACAACATAAAGTTTCAATAAATGTAGATGTATATAGATAAGAGAATAAAAGTATACTGCATAATACTTGTTTACTGCTGACATGTATTATTAGAACAAAAGTAATTCTACATAATACCTTTTGTTACTTTCAGATTTAATTGCAGTTCTGTTTCATTACACCTTTTTCTCAAAGGAAGACAGTTACCCACTTCAACTTGGTATAACTGTAGTTGTAAAAAGTTAACTGTTTAAGCATGCCTAAGTGTAGAATTATATAATTAAAAATATGAAGCATGCAAAAGAAGATCATATTTTAGCAATTATATTAATTAGAAAAAATATATACAAAATTCTTATTTTTTTATATCTGCCTCTGAGTGGCTTTTGTCCTAGGGAACTTATACATACATACATACATACATACATACATACATACATGCATGCAGTCAGTCAGACAGACAGACAGACAGACACATACTCAATACTCTGGCTTTATTACTCTATGCAACTTAAAACTAGCAATATTATAAATATATAAGTCATGCATGGAGTAATAAGATTAATAGTTTATCGAAAGAACAGAAGTTCAACGATCCACAAAATGGCCGAGGACCAGTTGGTGTAAATTCTAAAAGTGCAATACGTAATAACATTCAAAACGAGTTCGTGAATTTGTGATGAAAATAATAGAGTAGATTACAGAGGTGGGCAAACTTTCCAGTGCAAGTGCCGCATACACAAATTTACACCTGTTGCGGGCCGCATAGTTCACTAAGTAAAAAATAAATATTTGAAATAGCAAAAACAAAAGGTTTTTCTAAATAACATCTGATTAATTTTAAGTTGTTAATATGTTGTTAATATTTGAAAACTTAAACTTCAAAAGAAGCACATTTATTTGATAAACAGAGTAACATAACAGAATCAGTGCGACTGATGACTCGTTCCTAGGCTGCATGAAAACCCTTGGCGGGCCGCATGCGGCTCGCAGGCCGTAGTTTGCCCACCCTTGGAGTAGAATAATGTGTCCTGAGTGCGTAATCGGAATATTGTGACGCCGTTAGAGGCCATGACCCAGATTAACAAGAAAGCAAAACAAAACAGGATATTGCTAAAAGGGTCAGTCAAAACAGAAGGACAACTTCAGGGATTTGCGGAGGCTAGTGTATTTAAAAGTTTCTACGGCAGATATTTAGTTCGTGTTCTTACCGGAGCACACTAGTTACTACCTATTATGGCGGAGTTCAATTTAGAAACTTTCAGGCGCTTGATATAAAAATACTGTTTTTTCGTGAACATATATGATTACCATAACAGCCTCGATGTTGAATCAGTAACTAAGTGTGTGTGTGTGTGTGTGTGTGTGTGTGTGTGTGTGTGTGTGTGTGTGATTTGGATTTTCAACGTAGTTTTAAAAAAAAATTTCAGTCATACCGCTACGATGTCTGCATTGTTGCAGTTTAAAGTGATGTCTAGCACTAGGGTATGATGTCCCGTCCAGTCACATTATCCTGACAACAGGACGAACATAAATACCACTAACCTCTTAATGCTTAGCGCCTAGCGAGGCAGCTGTGAGAACCATTTTTATAAGTCTTTGGCAAGACTCGGCCGGGGTTCTAACTCACGACCTCCCGCATCTGAGGCGGACGCTCTAACTACTTAGGCCATATGAGCGGTCCGTTGATAATTAATGGACACGTACGCTTTTCAGTTAGTGGAAATCAAACACTCATAGGGATGGTTGTAAGGATCTAAAACAAGTTACCATAAAAATCTGATGGACATATTCAGTGTTATTGATGATTTTAAATAATAATCATGCGTTTATTAGTATTGGAACTTCGAAAGTTTGATGGTGCATATTATTTTTTATTTAATAAGTCGAAGATTGTCGTGTGAGTAGTATCGTCGAATTTAGTTGAATACTATATTCGAATTCTGTGTCATACATTTTTTAAAAATTTTGTTTCCATCAATAGTTTTACTACTGATAATGGTTTTGTTAATAACTAGTAAAGTATTGTCATTCTACACATTAGAAGTACGAGACAGTCATTAGAACTGTGCTCTCTCAGATACCATCCTTTTAAACCTTAAAATCATGTGGAATTTAATTGACACGACGTGTCATAAAATGACAACAATATCTGGCTATTCGAAGCTATAAAGTATTTGAAACACACATCATTGATCAAGTGACAACTCCAGGACGTCGGGCGGATATGATTTGCAACGGCTATCATTTATTTCTTCTCGAGTGACCAATAAAATGATTTGTGAAAGAAAGGAGGAGCTATGGGCGCAAATTACTTGTTATAACGTCGATTTTATGCGAGATACATGCATGCTGGTGTGTTGTAAATTTAGAATACTTACGATTCAGTGTGCATGCATGTTTTACCTGCAGACTTTTTAGATGGATCAAGCGTTGCCCACTTTTTTCGAACTTATTCGAGTAGTTAGTTATGAATTTACAATATAGTATATGTATCTTTTCTCTTCGACTATTCATGGGCAGGAGGTGGGGGGTGGGGGCGGACAGCCCTCCCTTCTGCGTGCGCCCCATACGACTATTTATGTTGAATATGAGTGGTAAAAAAGCAGTGCTAATGTTCAGTAATAACAGTTTTACAATCCAGTTATAGCAGTGATAGTGTTCAGTAATAACAGTGTGGCCATCAAGCAATATTAGTGTTAGTGTTCAGTAATAACAGTGTGGCCATCAAGTAATATTAGTGTTAGTGTTCAGTAATAACAGTGTTGCTGTCAAGTAATATTAGTGTTAGTGTTCAGTAATAACAGTGTTGCTGTCAAGTAATATTAGTGTTAGTGTTCAGTAATAACAGTGTTGCTGTCAAGTAATATTAGTGTTAGTGTTCAGTAATAACAGTGTCGCTGTCAAGTAATATTAGTGTTAGTGTTCAGTAATAACAGTGTTGCCATCAGGCAATATTAGTGTTAGTGTTCAGTAATAACAGTGTTGCCATCAGGCAATATTAGTGTTAGTGTTCAGTAATAACAGTGTGGCCATCAGGCAATATTAGTGTTAGTGTTCAGTAATAACAGTGTGGCCGTCAAGTAATATTAGTGTTAGTGTTCAGTAATAACAGTGTTGCTGTCAAGTAATATTAGTGTTAGTGTTCAGTAATAACAGTGTTGCTGTCAAGTAATATTAGTGTTAGTGTTCAGTAATAACAGTGTTGCCATCAAGTAATATTAGTGTTAGTTAGAGCAGCATGCTATTACCGAAACTCTGTATAATATTAATTTGTAACAGTGGCAAGAAAACAGCGTATCCTCTCACATCTCTTTTTATTTAAGAGTTGCAACAAGCTCTAATGATTATAAGGGCTTTAACCTACTGAACAAGTTATTCTATTTCCCTTGTTTTCAGGCAAGAAATTTCGATGGCTTTTAAAGAAAATTCATTGCCTTTTATTGTCTTACCATTGCGATTTTTAAACAGAGAATCAGTTTAAGAAATAGCTTGAATTGCCTAGAACTATTTTATACATTTTTCTTACAGTTTCAATTTAGATCAATGATTCGAGTTTCTTTTCTTATATCTCTTTGGAAACATTTAAGAGTTTAACGTTGTATTTTTTCTGAGTTTATCGTGGTATAAACTATAAGTTGCTTACTCACACAGCAAATAACGCCCGAAGGGCACTCAGAAAAAAAACAACGTTAACCTCTTATAATTGAAATTTCAATCATTCATTATGATATTTTGTTTACATCTTAAAATAAAAACCAGAAATCTTAATTAAGCGTAGTAATTACATGTTTGGGGTTTTCTGTTACAACCAATGGAAGCCAAATTTATTCAATTATTTTTTTGTAAAATTGTTCGAATGTTCTTCTCCTTTGATGCTTACTTCGTGTCTGTCTTCACTGGCAGTGTTTATCTTAATGCTGTACACGTGACTCTATTTATAGAAGTGGGTATTCTTAGAAAAGTAGTTCTCCTGACAGTTCATACGGAAACAAACGCGTCATTTTGATCACGTGTTAACATTCAGACCAATGGAAATGTTACTTTCCTTTACCCGCTAATGGCATTTGCAATTATTATGGGAATTAATGGAAACATTATTGGAATTAAATCACAAAAATTATCGATATCTTCTCTAAAACAAAACAACGACAAGGGAAAGTTCCTTTTAAACATAAAATAAAGAATATTGTTACGAGGGTACAAAAATTGCAAATAATAACATCCAACACAAAAGTATATTCTCCAGTAATTTTAATGTTCACTTAAGCTAGGGCTCAAGATGATTGTAACCTTATACAGAATAGACTGGTACTTTTACTCCAGGGTAATACAACTGTGAGTGTGTGTGTGATGTAGATTTTTAACTTAGCTTTAACAATTTTATTTATATCGCTGTCTGCAGTGTGGCAGTTTATAGGTACCATGCCGCAGACAAATAGCGTCATTTTCAATCCAATCGCATTAACCTGACACCAAACCGACGAGTCCTAACACTAGCCTCTTAATGTGGTGTGCCAAGCGAGACACCTGTTAGTACCATTTTTTTAAAATAAGTCTTTGGTATGACTCGGTCGGGGTTCGAACCTCGACCTCCCGCATCCGATCCTGACGTTCTTACCACTTAGCCACCGAAGCGGTTTATAAAAAATTGCACAATATAGTCAAAGTCAGGGTTCATTAACAATATGGAGTCTTGCCTTTACAGTGATGATAGACACAAACCCAAGTCCTATGGGTCATCCTTATAACCGATATCAGGTGTGTGAACTATGTAGAATTTGTTTCGAGACATTACCACATGTGACCGCTTAAAGTCCTTTAAAATAAACTTACCGTATACATCCACACCTCTTTTTTTGATGATGACCGATATTTATCCAATAACTTGGAAGCAAATGTTAGGATTTAAAATGACGGCAACAAATGCCAAATTCATATAGCTGTAGTCTGCTATAAAGGTACCATTAAACACTAAGCAATGCTTGTTGCTGATTTTGATATTTAATACTTTGTTGTATTTCATGATACTCGTGATAAATCAACATTATCAAAACAGCAACAAGCGCAGCAAAGAGTGTTCTCATCTTTTAATTACAGGTTAAGAATCAGTTTGCTTTTTAAAGTTCACGCAAAACTCCGAACTACTCCAGCTTTCGAATCAGCCATTAAAATCCATAAAGGGTTATTAATTTATTCGACGAATTTCACGTGTCAATTTTTTTTTAAACATTCGATTTCTCATCCCTTTGCAGCAAGCTCTGATAGCAGTCACAAATTCTAGGTTTTGTCCTATTTTAGTTATTGTTTTTGACTTTGTTTTTGTGATTCAGTTCAGTACTTTACGAACGAATAAACGGCTTAGTGTCCATGTTTATGTATTTTTCCATATTTTTTATTTTGATGTTGGGATTTTTTGTCGCTTGGATATTTGGTGTTGTCTTTAGTTGTCAGTCTTTCGATCTTATATCTACGACCCCCTTAAGCACATACATGTTCTGGAATCCTCATAAGCTCAAAATAATCATGAGCGATTATTTTTTGTCTCCATAGCGTGCAAGCCAATAAAAAAGAAACGACCAGGACACAGCCGATATAAGCCATTCACGCTTTTATAACGAATAAAGTCATTTTTCTACAAAATGTATATAGTTTGCGTCGCGAGAAAAAACGGGTTTTAAAAAATAAAACCAAAACACCGAATTTATTATTCTAAGAAAGACACAATTATTCTCTTTTATTTCAGGACTAAAGCAGCAATATTTTTCGAGCGTCAGTTCTTAGTGAGATCGTACCAGATTTAGGCTTAGCCGGTAAGCGATTATTTTGATACAGTTATGTACGCTGTGTGTATCCTCACAATTTTATATCATACAGACGTAAATTCTGCACACGTCAAAAGTAGATTGCCTACACAAGGGTATCAAATGGCCAAAGGATATAAATGTCTATATCTCAGGTACATTATACAGTACAAATCATCTTGAAGATCCCGGAAATGAAATACCGCATACCGGAAACTGCTGCCGTATAAAGATTCCCAGTATTTCTTTTCTCCGATGTTTATAGATACCAAATTTACCTTACTGCTCAATTTAAGCTAAGACCTAGCTTTTTCATATATTTATTTGATTTAAAACTGTTTCTACATTAATCGTATAACATTACATATATCACCTTTAGTGACTGTGACTCAACACTTACCTACTCCACATAGCAACCTCATGCAGCAAATGTAAATCCCTAAAATTTTGGGATGAAACGAATCTCAAGTTCATGATTAGAAGTGACATATATGAAACTTGCCAAGTAATACAAAATGCCACTTGTTGCAAGAAGATTATACAGCACTTCGATTATCATCGGGTCACATCGATTTTATATGTGTGTGTAATTTGGATGATTAGCGTATTGTTTTTACAAAAATTCGATGTCTGCAGTGTGACAGGTAATAGTGATGTCTGGCAGCGAGGAGTCATGTCCCACCCAGGCACGCTATCCTGACACCAGGCCGACAAGTCCTAACACTAACCCCTTAATACTGAGCGCCAAAGGGAGGCAGCTGTTAGTACCATTTTTATAAGTCTTTTGTATTACTCGGCCAGGGTTCGAACCCATGACCTCCTGCATCCGAGGCGGATGCTCTAACTACTCAAGCCACCGGAAAAGTCAACATCGCATCGATTTTATCACGATGACTGACAAATTGGCACAGAATAAACTTTGTCTCCATGTGTTACAACTCTATGGTCAAAAACTAAGTAAGAAACAGGAGCAAAAACCAACAAGTTTAGTCAAACTTAAAGAAACAATTTAATTATCAATGTTATCAATGAAATTGTGAGAAGAACTTACAGTACTATGAAGCGAATCCAAACTAATCCTGAAAAGGTTCTATTAAATCCAAAAGAATGAAAAGTTCTGTATAAATTTCGAAACCAGAGATGTACTAGCCCGCCAAGAATCGAGACGTTCTCAAACTGACATTGTCCAGAACTCGTTTGAATAATTCACAACAGTTCCAAATGATATTATTGTCCACTTGCATATATTTTTTATTTCCACCGAACAGCCCAAGCAAATGTTTTTCCTCTCAAATAATATCTACGTAAAACATAAAACACGCGTAAAGATTTGATGTTACAAACGGAACACTAGAAATAAGCATTGTTCTAAATTAGGGATGAAATGCGATCGCTTAGTTCTCTCATTATATACATATTCTATTACGACCATATCTCACAACATACACCCACGTGGCAGATCATACTGCTCAATAAATATTTTGAAATACCAATTCATGTGACTTAGCCCCTCCAGTGGGAAGTTACTCAGTTCTTCTAGAACCTCTCAAAAACCCACCAAACAATGAGAAATTAACCCAAAGTCGTCAAAACTTATTATTAAGATTATTTTTGAATATTGTCAACACATACAGAAATAACTATTTATAGATATAATGTAATTTTAACTTGTCACTAGTCCTTAAACAGACCCTAATCACGCAGGCAAAATCTAATATAATGATAATCGCTGCAATTTGCACCATGAATACAAATTTAAAAAATATGAGAAAATCGTGTACTAGGAGTTAAAAAAATAGAGATACACATAACACATGGAACACTCTATTGGACTTTATGATCGAAAAATCCGGAGAAGCAGTGTCTGCATAATCGATATTGTATTTGTCACATTTCTTCATAAATGTTATGTCGAATTTATACTGATTTCAGATTCTCTATTTGTTACACCTGAGCATTTACACCATGCAAGACTGTTGAGACAAAAACCTGCCTTTTTTTAAACAAGTATGCCGTGTTTTTTGCTACTCCTTATTAAAAGAAATCGTGACGTGTGAAAGGCTCGGACGTATTTGTTACGCTGCTGCAGATGATAAAACGAAGCCTGTACAAACGCTAACCACGACAACATTTTTCCTGCAAAGTACCAATTATGTCTGAGAAGTAGCGTTTATCAGTATCACTTTTACAGATTAAAAGAAATTCTAACTACGATGTCCACACCTGCAAATGATTGCATCGTGGAATAATCTATCTATCTAAAGCATAATAATGCAATGGATACTAATGTTTCCTTAAACGACAACAGCAAAATGGTCTAAAAAATCTCTCCTACAATCTTAACCCTTTGATATTTCCCCCTTCCCTGCTCCTGTGGACACCTGGATTCACACTTACATTATATTTTGGTTCTCATTACTTTCTTGCATTTGAAATCTTCGCTTGAAAATAGATAAACTCAGTGTAATGCTTCGAAGATGTCATACATCAGTTTTATCAAGATATCGTATTGGAGTTATTACAGCGGTTGCTCTGCCACTAGCTGAAAGCGGGGCGTACGATATACGTGTAAACATGTACGTTATAGCGTGACATTCTTATCGATTAGATACGAGACGTTTTCGTCTTGGTTGCCCTACCGGAAATTATGAGCAATACCCAAGGAATGTAATTAGCAGCTGTATTACATACTGACGTGAGAGAAACCAATATATCGTAAAATATATGTTTCAACATGTCCAGTTAGACATTATTTTTTTTTATTTTTTTTTTATACATATGACTGCATTTCTGAAGTCAAAATAAATTCATGCTCGAAGGGATATTTAAAATACGTTTTTGTCCAAAGTAATATTTGTTCCTTACATTGGGCAACACTTTTCGTGACGTTTGGCGCAAATGAGGAAAATAATGTGATTTTTATCAATCAATAAATAAATAAAAGCCTTCGTCTACGAGCTGTAACGGAAAATTGTCTATTGAATACGTGTTTCCTCATACCTTTCCCACCACTTTTTTTATATTTGGACAGTTATACTTCATGTCTTACATCCTAACATTAACGTCCAAATATCAGAACCAGAGCCCTACACCCTATTGGAAAGGTCAGAGGAAACTCAACGTGTGTGTGTGTGTGTGTGTGTACGTACGTACGTACGCACGCACGCACGTACGTATGTATGTTTGCGCGCGCGTACGTGTGTGTGCGTTTACACTATTCCGACAATAACTTTTGTCAAGTATTTAAGGCGCTCTTTTGGAAAGTGTCCTGGGTGAATAAACATATTGATATCTCCCCCAAAGAATGACAATAAATTGTGTATGATTCCCAATCAAACAAGACAGGGAAACACGATCGCGTCAGTCGAGACACGCTGTTTAATTCCCTGGCACGCGGCATTCTGTGCGCCAATCAATGACACTGTTACTGATATGAAGAATAATCAAATAAATTAGTCTTAATCACACTGAATTTGTTGAGCTGAATATATTTGCATTCTTACCGTGCCTTCCTTAGATATATAGCTATGTATATGAAAACGCTAGTCAAAAGCGTGGCCCATATTTTCGAGGCTATTTGTTCCTACCGGCTTTTTATATACAAGTGCCTAATTTGGTAGGGAGATTCAATACCCTCACCTCATCTGCATCACGGTTTGCACAGAGATCTGAAAGTGCCATTTAAAAGAGTAATTATCAGCAAACGCAGCGGCCATTCTACATAAAAAAGAACAGCAAAAGTAAACTAACGGGGATAATATAACCTTAACGTCGATATTGTTAAACTCGCAATTCGAGAAAAAAGGAGGAAGCTTGGTGGTTGTGGAGGGAGTCTGTCAGATTTAACTATTTATTTAATGAAATTCATGGATGATAGCGTAAGGGTTTTATTTACGTCGTGCCAAACCGTTGTACAGATGTGTAAAAAATTATAGTATAAATGTACAAAACGTCTCGTTTCTCTATTTAATTGGCATTCATTTTACACTGACCAACTATTTCACGGGCGACACAACCACCTATACCCAAGAGGCTGGGGGGGTGGGGGGGGGGCAGGTGGGTACATATGTCCCCGGGCGCCAAGGTACAGGGGCGCCAAAATGAGGCTTACAACGTTACATTATAATAAGTAAACAAGGGTAATATTCAAAAATGTGATTAAACGGGGAGGGGGCTGGGGCGCCAATTTTATAGTTCGTCCCCGGGCGCAAAATATCATAGCTACGCCTCTGCTATACCATCATGATTAAAACCTTCCCAACCGTCGTATTCATCACCACCTTATCCATTATAATTTGTACCACCCCTACTGTAATTATTACGAAAGCTAACATTGTTGGGCGTGACCAGTCTCACATCTTCTTGCGATCTTTATATTTATTTCAGTTATACTTTACGAGAAGTTCAAGTAATGGACCAAATTTAAAAAGCACAGGTGATGTCGTTACTCAATGGTCTATGACACTATGTGATGGAAAAACATATGTAAGAAAATTTACTGACCATAAATGAGCCACTATGGGGTGTGCGGGTTTGAAAATTCATCGTGCAATATAGATATATTCTATTGATATTGGCTTTCCCCCACCCCCGGATATAGCTTCTCCCTGCCCCCATAAACTTCATGCGGACACACATGTGAGCAGCAACGCATGAATACAATCTACAGAGTACATTAAACCTGCCTTACTTGTTAGAAAACAGTCTTTACAATCAACATCTTGTTCCAACAAAAAAAAAAAAAAAAAAGTAGTGTTTGCTTCTTGGTTTCATTAGAGATTTCTTATAATTTTGATAGCTTCGGCATTGGTCATTAAATTATTCGCCATCACTGGAATGAATTGCATGCCCCGGCGTAAATTCATCTTTTGAATGCGACGATCTTGTTTTCAAGACGACGTCTTATGTTAACAAATCTCAATCGGTAACTTTCCTTGATTACGTAAACAACGTCGTCTTTTTAACGTATGTAATAAAAATATTTCGTGACGACGACGGCAGCTTGATATTTACATATGCCATTTTCCATGCAGATTCTTATATTGTGTTGTGAATATCGCATGTTTAATAAAAGCTTTAATATATTACCCGTCTTCATGAAATAACTTATTAACAGTAACGCTTAACTGTATCTTTAAACTTTCTTAACTTTTGGAGAAATTCACAACTTATTTGCGTCGTTCTCTTTTCAGCTAGTTCATTTAATGTTTTTATTTTTTTTATTTTATAAATAACATCATTATTAATGCCACATGATGGTATTTCTTTCTTCAACAAATTATCTTTGATTTTCATCCGAGAAGAATCACATTTGGTAGATAATAACGAAACCAACAACTACGAACGTAAACGATGTTGGATCAGTATGAAAGACGCCTATAATGTAAATTGTTGTATTCAGTAAGCATGGAATGCTTAAGAGCTGGACATAATTTGAATCAGCACTCTCGCACATTAATGTATTTGTTATATATTTCTTGATCATTTAACGTTATGCTACGCAATTACTTTATTGTAGTTATTTTATAGTAATACCTCACTCCACTCAATAACCTTTAATAAAGCTGATCCAAGAAAACCCATATCTGACTTGCTAAAACTATCCGAAGTTAACGTCCATGGTTAATTTCGTCATTGTCTGCTAAATAGTTTCCAAGGCAAATATCCTGTTTGGTTTGGGATGTCTTTGTTTAATCTAGAAAATAAGATGAAAGCAACACATTGGCATCTGCTACTGCACTCATTGTTTGATGGTGGTGTTTCTTTTGTGAATTATCCATTATTTACTTCAAATTTCACTTTTAACTATCAGATATTTTCCTCTTTTTCGCAGAAAATGAATTTGCAAAAGCAACAGGGCGAGTTAGTTCTGTCTAAATAAAGAAAACAGACCTGGCTGATAAGAAACTCAACATGGATTTTAATCTGAGCTTAATTAAAGATATATGGTTAATGTTTGTCATACATTATTTTTATTTTGCATTTACAGTGAAATTTGTCAAACCCTTTGTATAAAAAACAAAAATAATGTAATTGGTCAGAAATATGTATCTTATCACCAAAAGTTGATGCCGAGTTACTTTTGACATACAACCATGTGAATAAGTATATATATTAAATACCGTCTCGTACTTAAAGCTTTGAAAGGGACGTAACTGTAAACTTCTCTTGGCCATATAATATAAAACAGAACAGGTGGATATGGATGGCTGTTATGGGTTTAACACTATTTTTCAGCACATGATAGACTACATGGCGGCTAGTAAATTAGGTTGACGAAGAACCAGGGAAGACCCCAGAAGGAATCACCGACCCAAGGGAAGCAACTGATAAACTTTCTCATATACCCACGCTGTCAAAACCCAAGACTTGAACACACGCGGACAGTAGTGAAATGTCATTGATCTGTAATGGTGAGCACCTTTGACCAATCCAGCCCCCCGGGGCCCCCGTAAACGATGGTTACGGGGATGGGGTATCAACCTTATTTGCGTAGTTTCTTGTTGAGCGATTGCAAGAAAAACGCGACGGTCTCTTTTGTGTACTTTATATGTTATCATTTATTCGAAGCTGTGGTTAATCTTATGCCAATAAATTGGACTGTATGCAATTAATAAACTGTAACTAATTACAGTTTCTAATTGATAGTTGCATTCTTGCTGAGTACATGTTTTATCATCGCCTGCGATCAGTAATGGTTTTGTGATCCACCACACTGACATGCGTTCTCACCCACCCCACACCTTACCAGCATCCTCCCTCCTTCCGTCCACTCCACCTATAAAAATCAGCGTTACACAATGGGAAGCTAAAATAAGGTAATATTTATTTCAGGTCATCATGATTTAAAATAGCAATTCAACATAGACTCTAATGAGCTTTTTACCGGTATTGCATAAAACAACAGTCATTAAAACAAGCATGATTTGAAAGACGTACAAACACGGCATAATATAAAGATACAGTTTGATAAAACACACAGCGCATAACTTGAAACATGGGCAATCACAGCATTTTAAACGTTAGTGATTAAAAGTATCTGGACAAATTAAAACCTCTATTTATGAAAATATCAACCTCAACAATAAATATTGGTAAAAATCGAAATTCAAATTGAATGCAGAGTATGTTTTCCTAACAGTTAGGTGGTTAAATTGATGCCCTGGGAATGCTTCAAATACAGGAGCTTCAAAGAGTCTTGGCTTCCCCGGCCCCCCAATGGGGGTTCCGTCCCAATGACCCCTCGTTTACTTGTTTACGCATCCCCCAATGCCCTGATTATACTGACGTAGTTTATATCTATCCTACCCTGACCATCTCCATTACAACAACCACAACCACCCCCAAACATCAGCTGCTACAATAGCTGCATCTGTCGCTTCGGTTGCCAGACTTACAGATTAGTATTTTTTTTATTAAAAAAATACTTTTAAAACTGACTGTATGAGCAATTACCTCCTCTCAAGAAATTACCTCACCGTCAAATTCGATTTTGATATCGAATAAACGCTATATGAGAAAGAACGATCTAGCGAGAGAGAGAGAGAGAGAGAGAGAGAGAGAGCAGTTACACATTGCTGGAATCTTTTGAATTCACTAACTCTTTTAAATTTACTTTAAAATCGTATATCCCTAGTTTGAGTTAGGAGTTGGAAACTATTTTAGGCTGTCCAGAGGGTATTTGTGTGAAGGTGTACAGCAGTCGGTTCGGTATGATCTGTTGGATCTTGTAACCTTATGAGTTGTGCACAATGGTGTCTGGACATGTAGGTGGGCAGATGAAATGAAAGATATTCAGCTTCTTGAGACATCGTCAGTTGCCATGACATTTGCTTATACAAAAATTTCCAGCGAGGGTCGACATATAACTCCGAATCTTCATAGTTTCTTTTATGATTGTAGTGCATTGTCTTGGCGTATCCATCTCATATGCTGTTGTTTGGGGGTGGAGGGTCAAGGATAATACAGGCAGTACTCTCTTGATATGTTTGGATGAGAATAGGTTAAAACCTTTATTACTTGAATATAATCTCTCATATATACTCGGCATAACTCGCATAATTTCCTTAGTATTGGCTTTCTGTGAACTCGACCCTGACTGCCACCTCGAAAATTGAAAACAGTTCTAAACTATATTAAGCATTGGGTCAGAAAGCACTTTAAGTTGTGAAAATGTTACTGTATTTCAATTCTAAGGCAGAGTTATGTCCTTATCAATATTTAATTTACATAATTTTCACTTATATGAATACCGTACGTTTTCTAACATCTTTCACCTCTTGAACGTACGCAGTAACAGGTTTTCATAAAATGGTGGGTTAAATATTATTCCGAAGAGCTACTTAATTTAGAGACAAAGTACGACCATTCATTTGTTGATCAATTAACAGTTGACCCTAAAGGAAAAGTATAAACAATAATGTAATGATGCAAAATTTGTAAAGATAATTTTGCACTACATTCTTTCATGGACATCGTGACATGTAACCATTAAGAATGACGTATAGGTTAGTCTCGCAATAGCTTATCAGCTTGTGATGGCTAACCTCTCTTGTATGGGGGCATAATTTAATTTAATTTAAATTAGAGTCCGTTCGATAACGGTGAGACAGAGATATTAACGTAAGGTCATGTAGCAGACAAAGACAACGCTAAGACAAACCTGAGCCAGAATTTTGGGAAATCTTTGGCCACTTGAAACAGGTGTCATGAAATGATATTTTCCAGAGTAGTTATTAATAAAGGCGGTCTAGAGAGAAGTAGTCTGCCTTCAATGGGAGTGTATACATTTTTGACAATCAGAGAATGCTAATCCCGATTGGCTAGGCTAAACGAGTCCGCAGACGACATTCAAGGGTTATGTATTATTCCTCACGAAATTAGTGAGTCGAAGTTTCTGAGGGGAGCCAGAATTTAACTCCGGAAAATAAGAAGTATTTATCATTAGATTGTCCAAGGGAAGTGTGTTGAAAAGTTGATTACACGAAAAGAGATTGATTCAGCTGCATAGTCCTGCACATACTGTTGATTGCCCGAAGAAGCAGGAGAGAGAGAGAGAGAGAGAGAGAGAGAGAGAGAGAGAGAGAGAGAGAGAGAGAAAATAAATCCGGCAACACCGTCCTATCAACAACAGTGATTTGGAGATGACCGGAAGCAACCAGGTGATGTTGACATGCCGGCAATTTTAGTTCGATCATTCATTCGATTGTATGAAGAAATCTGTTTAGTCTGTGTAGCAGAACGGCTAATTGAATTTCACATACATTTTTTAACTCTGTTTCTAAGATAAAGTGAATCTTTCAAATGCCAAGTTCAAGTTCATTTTTTGTTTACGTAAGTGATTAAACTGTTACATTTTATATATTATTTATATTTATATTTTTGCTCAGATCTCTGCTATTTCATCCATTAATTTCATATTTTATTTTATTATATACTCGATCCGCGCAATAACACCATGGTAAATCATCTCCAAGATAACGATAACCAAACACTATAAGGAATGGGGGTCTCGCATAGTCCCATCTCTGACAAATATCTGTAGCTATGCACGTTGATTTTGTTTTAATGAACATTGGGTGGGTGTTTTTTTGTTTGTTTTAAAGAACAGTGAGTATGTGTGTTTTGCTTTATAGAACATTGATATTTCCACCGTGAACAGATTAGGTTGAAATCGCAGGCAAGAGTGATTCGTTTCGATGATAATTGTATCAGCTTCAACTTGCTGCAAATATAAATCGATCTTAGATCAACGTGGAAGACGCGTATAATGTGCGTTCTCTTATAAACACATGTACAATGTTCCAGGATTTAATCATTCGTTACGCATTATATTTTTGAGGCTTTTTACTGCAATATCCCCCACCCCCATTACATAGGTATTACCTTATTCTCGATACGTACCTAAATATATCTAAACTTAACCTCTTCTCTCATTATTAGTGGATGACTTTAATTGGTGTTGGATATTTGCCTTAAATATTCAGCTATGTTTTTGTTGTTGTTTTCTTTTTCACCGAGTACATAAGAAAATTAACTCAGCAAAAGCGATATCATCTACAACACTGTGCATCTCATTGTACTCGGTTGTAGTTTTTACTCGGTCATTTAAAAGATGAAGCATCAACTTGGCATTTTCTGCATCACCCGGTATCTGGCGATGATTACGCGCTACCATCATGTCATGATGCTGGAACACCACTCATTTATTAACAGCATTATACCGTGAGCCGTTGTTTGTGACTACCAGGTACTTTCCTCCTTTGTCTCCGTTCAAATTTGACCAAGTGATCAAAGTAAAACGCTGGTCGCTGATGTGAATTCATTGTCGATTTATGAATACAAAATCTCATTAAGTACATGTAATTTGACCTACTTAGCAGTAAACAACAGTCTTGATTCAATTAATTTGCGTTATAGAAACAAAAGAAGTCAAATCACGTTTTAAGAGTTAAAGGGTAAAGTAATGATCAGAAACCTAACATTTAAACAGATAACTTGGAGTTCTGTGTTACGCATAATCACGTGGACAGAAGTGTAAATAAAAATATTATCCAATGTACATAAATGCTTGAAAAGAAAATTGAAACTGAAATTTACCAGATTACCGATCTGCAAACTTTTTTCGCCATTCTACATAAAACTTACAACCAGACTGTAAGGACAAAATTCGATCTTAGTAGGGGCTCCTAGTGGCCGAGTGGTCTAACGCGCTCTCCGTTACGGATCACTGCCATCTCACCTCTGTCTGCGTGGGTTCGAGTCTCGGATTCGGCTAATGTGGATATGTAAGAAAGCTTGCCGGTAGCTTCTCGTGGGTCGGTGGTTCTTTCCGGGGTTTTCCCGAGTTCTTCCTCCACCATTAATACTGGCCGCCATGTATAGCCTATCGTGTGGTGAAAAATGGCATTAAACCCTACAACAACAACAACAACAACAGCGATCTTAGGAAAAGCATGAAGAAAAAAGAAATTGACGATCTCTTGTTGTTTATGATTTAGTTTCACTTCGCGGATCAGGTTCATGATACATACGAACTGGCTCGTGATACATACGAACGAGCATTATCTATTTAGCTACAATTAGATATTAAGAAGCTTGTCTAACTGATGTACGGATTTGTATCTTTTAACCTCAACTAATTACTGGTCTTGCGATGCAGCTTTTCATCGAATCAACATTATCGACAGTTCCACTACCACCTCCAATGCCGCTATATCTTCAGCAGCAGCTACTGCTGCTGCAATAGCCGCCATTACTGCTTATTCTGTTAGACTAACATGTATACTCACTTATAAGACCAGTCCAACTGCAAACTAAACAGACCCAGATCTGCCGTCGCATACTACGCAGGAATAATCAGTAGTATAAACAACACAGACCCTGATCTGCAGGCACATTATGCTATGACATATAAGGATTTGTATTGTTTCCAGTTTGACTCGTCTTATAGCGAGTACATACGGTTGTTCTTTGAAGACAACACTTTCCCACAAGTTGCCGCTGCAGCCTCAGTTATAACTGCCGCCACATTTTCAGCACCTACTAAGGCAACTACAATACCCGTCTTTGCTGCATCTGCACTGATTCCCACTACCAATACTAATGGTGTCCTGCTTTCTCAATATTACCCACTACCCCTGATGTCCCACAAGTTTCACCCCCACCCACCCCGTTAAAACTAGCGCCATATCTTCCGCACCTACTACTACAACTACAGTATCCGCATTTGCTGTTTCTACAGTCAACCTTACACATATTTGTAATGTTATATTTCTTGAAAGAAGACGTCATGAATAACTAAGTCCATGTTTTCTTTTGTTTTGATTTTTTTTTTTTATATAAAGAAAAACAAAACAACCAAACAAAAACTCCCGACATTTGTTGCCGTTAGCTACGGTCTGTAGGATGGAAGAGAACACATCATTTTAAAACGAAACCCTCCCGAAAAAAGAAAAAAAAAACAAACAAATCACAACCACAAATGAGCTACTCCGCATGAACATATTCTTCAGAATCCCATTATCCTGCATTCCTTTATATGTGGTTCAGAAGACAATATATGCAGTACGTGCTTGATTAATCGAGTGGACACACAAGAAACACTACATAATTTAATGATACTTTACTCAAATATTTGGCATCACTTGCATAAATTGGTCATTTCTGGCATACAGCCTTCACTTTCTCATATACCCACATTGTCCTAATCCTAGTCTGGGGCTCCGAGTGGCCGAGTGGTGTAAAGCGCTCTCCGTAACGGATCACTGCCATCTCACCTCTGTCTGCGTGGGTTCGAGTCCAGGATTCGGCCAATGTGGGTATGTGAGAAAGCTTGCCAGTAGCTTCTCGTGAGTCGGTGGTTCTTCTCGGGGTTTTCCCGGGTTCTTCCTCCACCATTAATACTGGCCGCCATGCATAGCCTATCGTGTGCTGAAAATGGCGTTAAAGCCCACAACACCACCACCAACAACAACAACTAATCCTAGACTCGATCCCACGCAGACAGAGGTGATATGGCAGTGATCCGTAACGGAGAGCGCTTTAGACCACTCGGCCACTCGGAGCCCCTTGCTGTCATTGTGGTAGGTGTGAGGTGGGATGCGTCCAATATTTTATTTAAATTAATATTGAAGTCCTGCTCATGTTCGATTTTGGTTGGAAGTTAAATTAGTGAAAGACATATGTAAAGCTCCACGCCCCCCAGTCAGCAATACCGACTGTTAAATGATCGAATATACAAAAAAGAGAAATTCAACGAATAACAATTTAATGACAATTCAATAATCGAGTGATTAAAATTTCCCAGGTATTCTCCTTCAGCTCGACCATGTGATAATCTATTACATCATTTGATTAATAGTGTGACATAGTTTTCCACCTGTCCTTGTATTTTACCCATCTGTGTATTCTTCTCTCCTATTCCCCCAATTCCTTCTCCTCTTCCTTCCGACTTTCTCCAAATTCCTTCTCCTCCTCGACTTCTCCATACTTCTCCTCCTTTTCCACTTTTTTCTCCTCCACTCCTTTTCCTTCTCCTCCTCGACTCTATACCGATTAGACTTGTCGACTCCGACTGCTCTGTTAGTCTTACTTCCGTCTCTCCTCTTAGAGACTCGGGACTTAACTAAACCGGAAGTTCTGTCCCCCGAAAAGCTTCCTTTCAAAACACAAGGACGGTACAGTATTTTCCTAAGCCCTCTCATCTCACACTACACACATCCTATCATCAGATAACGGCTATTAAATTTCTTCGGTCACGCATTCAGTCACATCGAAATACTCATACGTTCTTGTATGGTAAAACAACGTCGTAATAAAAGCACGGTAACGGGGCCCCGAGTGGTCGAGTGGTCTAAAGCGCTGTCCGTTACGGATCACTGCCATCTCACCTCTGTCTGCGTGGGTTCGAGTCTCGGGTTCAGCCAATGTGGGTACGTGAGAAAGCTTGCCAGTAGCTTCTCGTGGGTCAGTGGTTCTTTCTGGAGTTTTCCCGGGTTCTTCCTCCACCATTAATACTGGCCGCCATGTATAGCCCATCGTGTGCTGAAAAATGGCGTTAAACCCTACAGCAACAACAACAACAACAACAACAAAGCTCGGTAACAATTACTTCTCATACATGCATCAATAATTTACGTCACATCAGTACATATTCCTAATCCCATTATACTAAACAATATCACAACAATCAGACGCATTTCTTCACATTACAACTCATATTAGGTATACAACTATTAAAATATCAATGCTCTGATATATCCATACATCCATATTAACTAATCTTACACACTTTAACCATTTTCCAAATTCACAATTCAAGCTTGTGTAAAATCTAATATATCACTTGAATGCATAATTTTACTACGAAGTAACCTAACAGCGAAATACAAATTTATTTCTATCCACAAGCTAACAGTATATAGATTCTCTACATAATACTCAAATACGCCTGTAAAGGAACAGTACAAAGGTAAATCTACGTACTTAACGATCCTAGTAATTAATTACAATGCCGTAATATTCTGCAAAATCGAGGAAATAACTTAATGACCTTTACGAAACTATGTCTTTCCTTATAATCTCCTTTTTAAGATTAACCGCCAAATTACGAGTGGCTCTCTGTGAGTAACCCAATATTGCTCATCAATCTTCCTAGTCGAGACTAAATTTTTGCTTGCTAATTAAAAGCTATTGTTATCACACCCTCTGATTCAATTCCGATTGGATGTATCTTTGATTCGATTCAATCAAACGTAGAAGACAATATCCTTCTCGCTGTCTGTCCACTTGGGGAAGGATTTAGAACACGCCCCGGTCCCTCGCGGTTCCTATGATCTTAGGACAAAGCCGTATTACCTAGGTGAGAAGTCGCTCGATCTGACGCCTGTGCCGATTCAAGATGCCGGATCTTCTCTCTGATCACGGTAACCTTGCGTACGAGATTAACTCTAACTGCAGCTAAGTTCAGACATCAAACATGGCTTGTACTCATACCTTAGTTTGTACACGACTTACGAACTGGGCTGAGCAAACGTGACATTAATTTAAATGTTAATTCTCATGACAGAGGCATTTGCACTATTTACGCGCGAAAATTGTTCGCTAATTGCCAGCAGTTTTAATGGCAAATCATTTATAAAATTTACCTTCATTTATGGAAGGAAAGATAAATTGTTGGTTGATATGGAAATCCAACTTGATTCCGATGCATATTTCAGTACATTAAAGTAAGTAGCTTTACCTCAAATTGTCTTATTCATCGTCTAACCAGCAGTATTCATCTTTTCCGTAACATTTTGTACCTGGTGCATGATAGTAACGTTTTTTTTTCCTGCCAATATTTAGTAACGGAATAAACTTGTCATTACTTTCCATGTCAGACTAATTATTATAGGCGTTATATACCCCTTTCAGTACTTTACTTCCTCTAACAGCTCGTATAATGCTAACTTACAGCTTGTATCAATATACAACACTAAATCACGCATTCGTTACATCACTATTATACATATAACATGACATTACGCAGTCTTGACATCACTGTTATACATATAGCATGAAATTACGCAGTCTTGACATCACTGTTATACATATAGCATGAAATTACGCAGTCTTGACATCACTGTTATACATGTAGGATGAAAATGCATGATATCACTGTTAATATCAACAACCTTTTAGTATAAGCCGCGAGGTACAACATTTTACGGAAATGAAATTTGTCATTGGTTAGATGATAAATGAGAAAGATTTGAGAACAAAATATACACTTTATAGCCTGTTTCAGAATAAAGTTGGATTACTACTTTAACCAGCAATTTAATCAAATACTCCGTGAAAGGTCAAATGTCTCAAAATATTTGCTTTTAAAACGGCTGTCAACAGCGAACATTTACCGCTTACAATTTATGCATATGCCTTATGTGTTTTGGAGATTAACGCGTAATCAAATAAAAATTAACAAACTGGAAAATTATTAAAACTACGTTAAGAATCTAAATCACACACACACACACACACACACACACACACACACACATTAATTCGTAGATCTGTTTGAATTATGTCTAAAGATGAAGCGTTTATCTTAAAAGCTCTGTCGCTGTAGCTGCGCTTTCATGGTGATGCTAAGCATATTTACTCGCTTATAAGTTGAGTCAGATTACAAACAACAATGATTCTGACCTGCCTTAGCATAATGCTCTTGCAAATTGGGGTCTATGCTGTTGGTTCTACTGATTATTCCTAACAAACTGCACAACCCAGATCTGCCTGCGCATTATAAATAGGATTGTATATTACTAGTGTCCATCACACGTTTCAGGTGCGCGCGTATTAATAGATGATAATGCTTGATCATAATATGCTAAAGGGGAGATTATTCTCACGTCAAAGATTTACTTCATTTTAGTTAAAGTCAGACTTATTTTTGTTGTGTGCCTAGTAAGAGCAATCACGAAAAATAAACTTATAATTGATAGCAATAACTACAAGTTGATTCTTCGAGAGATTAATGTCGCTGGCATCAAAAGTCTGGCTTTTGAAATACTGACTATTACTCAGGCAACAAAACTGGTAAAGCATACTGAATGCAAATACATTTTCGCAAAATGCGCTTAATTCTTTGGTTTACTCGATAGTCAATACACTATTACATCATTTTATTTTCATTGACGATTATTTTACGTAATTTGATTTTGATAGTTAATGTAACAAAAGCTTTCTTTCAGTGATATCTCAGCTCGGACAACCCGCGTTTTACAATTGTATAAATGGGCTCGTAGAATCGTCTGATGTTCAACGCATTTAATTTATGGTATATGGGACATTTTCAAAAAAACTCGAAATTTATGTCACACTCATTTTTTTTTTCAAGATACACAATTAGAGCATTAAAAAAATAGTTTACAAGGTATGTTAATACATATTCTAAATAGGAGCACACAAAAAAACTATACACCTACATATCTTATTGTCTCGTGATCATGATTTATATCCTCAAAATTGACATTTTTGCATGTCACAAAAACAAATTTTAATATTTGTGATAAAACTATGTTACTTAAAACATACAATTTTTAACTTTTTATAGCTCAACTATAAACTTTAACATGATTTCTTTACTTCTTTGTCACTAACATTCAAATATTATAGTATTTTTTTTTTTTTTTCAATTTCACTTTTGTCACAGAAAAAATGTCCATTGCATAACGCATACACATTTTTTTTATTTTGCATTACCCCCCTTTATGTGTTATTTCCCCTTGTACTACTTGTCACTAACTCTACTTTCATAAAGTTAAAATGGCGGGGTGATTGAGACAACAAAAGACATTTTACAAAGAAAACATTGATAAGGTAAGTCCGATTAGTGGCATATATTTTAAACATGTCCAGTAAGTAACTCATACAAATAGCATTTGCTGCAATCTTTGGAAAACAAGAAATTATTCTAATAATTGCATTTCCTGTGCAGATGTTATTAACAGAAAATTATCATTGACCTTTAAGTAGTGACGAGTAAAAATAGAAAAGCATGTGAATATGTCCATTGCATAACAGTCCATGATATAACGCCGAATATCGTTATGCAATGGACATAGTCCGTTATGCAATTGACAAATGCCGTTAGCTGATGGACATGATTCGTTATGCAATTGACAAAACATGCAACAATGAAATAAAAACATTCAGCAAAATAATACACTACCCTCACAAACATTTTTAAAGTGTTTGCGAATTAAACCAGTTTTTATTGCATTTATTCAAAGCCCTTCAAGGTTCATGTAGACTCACAGCATCATACAAAACGTCCTCGTGATGAAGTGGACAAAAATATATTGCTTATTTTAGTATGGCAGTAAAGTGGCACATCATTTATCTAAGAATGTGGTAGATTTTATATTGAAAAAAACAACGATAAAATAGTCTGTGCATTAGTTAAAAATCTGACTAATTCCTGTAACAAGACATGACAAAAAAGTGAATTTAAGGCTATATTTGGCGACATGTCCATTTGAAAAATATCTTCTTTTTATTATCCACAGATAAACCTAAAATATCATGGTTTTGACAACAAAAGAAAGACAAAGGAGGTTTCGTGAAAGATTAAAACAAGATCCAGAAAGATATGAAGAATTTAAACAGAAAATGAGACAACGGTATCATGACCAGAAAGCAGCTGGCAAAATTACCTTAATTGACACCAAATCCGAAAGAAATAAAAGAAGTCAGAGAAAATATTGGAGACAACAGAAGAGGAAACAGAGATCAAGACAGAAAGACTTGGAAAAAGAACTTACACCGCCATCTTCGCCATCTACACCCGCAAGTAAAGATCAAGAACCTCCAGCACCGTCAAGACCACAACCATCTAGACAAAAGGAACAAAGTAAACGTGAAAGAAAAAGAAAGGATGCAAAGTGCTACAGAGACAAGAACTCCCTACAAATGAAACTTGATAGTGCCAACAAAAAGCTGGCTATGTACAGGAAGAGAATACAAAGAATGAAAGATGCACTAAGTAAGGATTCACCAAAAACTAAAACAAAGAAATTACTGAGACATCTGGCAGGCAACAACTCATCGATCAATAAAGTAAGAAGGTCCCTAGAGTTTCACTATGCTTTAATCAAACAACTTAGACTTAAATACAAGTTAAAAGAGAATAAGAAAAAGGTTAGTCATGCTGTAATTGGTAGTGTGATTCGAAAATATAAAGCCCTAAGCTATATTCGATCAGAAATTGGAATAAGGAATCCATCAAAAGATGACAGGAAGAAGAAGAAAGGAACTAAAATCAAGCGTCTGCGTGTTGATGTTCAGCAGTTTTTTGAAAGAGATGACAATTCCCGAATTACAACAGGAGTTCGTCAAACTGTAACTAAACTCAAGGATAAAAGGCAGAAACGTTTATTGCTAGATACGATTGA
Organism: Sinohyriopsis cumingii; assembly: GCA_028554795.2. Lineage (NCBI taxonomy): Eukaryota > Metazoa > Mollusca > Bivalvia > Unionida > Unionidae > Sinohyriopsis > Sinohyriopsis cumingii. The sequence goes on along the minus strand of CM068826.1, from coordinate 116,854,920 downwards.
GAATCTTTATGAAAAGTATCGAAGGGAAGCTAAGGAAGCCATAAGTTTTACCACATTTTGGCGTCTCAAACCATTTTGGGTGAAACAAAAGACAGAAAAAGAGAGGGAGACATGTCTGTGTAAGACTTGCGAAAATCTTACTTTTATGGCCACTGCCCTGTACAAACACAAGGCAATAAAAACATTTAATATTGAAGTCCTAGTAACACAAGTGGTTTGCAATCCTAATAACAAAGACTGCATGTTTGGGAATTGTAGTAGTTGCAAGGAAAAACAAGTAGAAACAAACATCGAAGATTTCAACACTGAGATCAGTTGGAATCAGTGGAAAACAGAGAAGGAAAAGAGAACATTTAAAAACGGAGAAATAAAAGAAGTAACTGTCACGAAAAAAACCCAGGAAAATGGATCACTTGGACATCTTATGGACAGATTTCACGATGACCTATGGATAAAAGGAAGAAAGCACCTTTTCATTGTTAAAAACCAAATGAATCACTACAGAAAACTTAAGGAATCACTAGGCCCAAATGAATGTCTTCTCCACGTGGATTTTGCAGAGAATTATGTAGGAAAGATGGAAAAAGAGATTCAAAGTGTTCACTTTGGAGCTTCACAGAATCAAATAACACTACACACAGGTTATTATATCACTGGAACAATGAACAAGCTTCAATCTTTTTGTGGAATTTCAGATAGCCTCCAACATGATCCATATTCTATTTGGGCTCACTTGAATCCAGTGTTGAGTGAAATTAGAGAGAAATATCCAGAGGTAGACACTGTACACTTTTACAGTGATGGTCCAACGACACAATATAAGCAGAAGTTGAACTTTCACATTCTTAGTAATGAAATTTTTAGTTACGGCTTTACACAAGCTCAATGGAATTTTCATGCTGCAGGGCATGGCAAAGGGATACCAGACGGAATAGGGGCAGCTCTTAAGAGATCTGCAGATCAGAAAGTAAAACATGGAGCAGATATTCTTAATGCTGACAGCTTCTTAAAAGAAATGAAGACTACAAACACTTTGATACAGGTGTATCTTGTCAGAGATGTTGATATTCACAGTATGGAGGCAAAATACAAGAACCCACTGTTAACAGTTCCAGGGACAACAAAACTCCATCAGATTTTTATTGATAAACCAGATGTTATCAAATATAGAGATGTTAGTTGTGTATGTTATAAACAATGTTGCAAGGACCATCAACTTCAAACGTTCTCATTGTTACCAGGTACAAAAGCAGAAGAATCAAAAAGGGTGTTCAGCAAAGGCAAAAGTGAAACAAATCAGAAACAAGATAACAGCTTCAAGGATATACCGATTACAGATGAGAAAAAGAAACAGACTACCTTGAACGGTCGAACGAATGAGGATCTACAGGAAGTCAGAAGAAAAGAAGGAACATTTAGAAGAATTCTAAAGTCATTACAGGCTAGAGACACATTCATTAATCTGAAAAAGCAATGTGCCATAATAAAAAATCAGATTGGGTATACACATGGAACACCAAGGTCTTATCATAACTTTCAAGCTGAGCCTATTTCACAATCAATTCTACCAAACAACATTTCTGTTAATGGTGACACGGCAGTGAAGGTCAAAGCAGACGGAGATTGTCTTCCTGCGTGTGGAAGTGTTTTTGCATATGGGAACGACTTACATGTATTTGAGATGAGAACACGAATAGTAGCAGAACTGACATTAAATGAGGAATACTATCTAAATGAAACTAATCTTATCAAAGGCGAGGTAGCAAACACTGAAAAGGTTGGATCACTGATAAAAGCATATGCAATGTATTCCGAAGAATACATGCATGATGGGAAACTAACATCAGATAAAATCAGAGATATTTATGAAAGAGAAGTTCTGAAGATAACTAAAGAAAAAGTTTACATGGGAATCTGGCAAATCCATGCCCTTTCATCGGTTCTAGGAATGTCACTTCGATCTATTTACCCTGAACTTGGAAATCCAGTAGTTAGACGACATTTGAATAGAACAGTTGAACCAAGAATTAATGAGAAAAGGTCATGTGTTGGACAAATTTTTTGGACAACTACTAGATCAGACATGCAAAATCAAAACTGGATACCGAACCATTTTGTCCCCATTTTACCAGAAACCTGCAACACCAGTGTCAATGAGATTGAGAAAAAAACAGAAAGAAACACTAATGCAGAAATCAAAGAACTATATCATAAATTTTGCGAACAAACCAAATCTACTGAAGTGAGTATAGATGGTTACCTAGGAAAGTATGTTTTAATAACATACAATGACCAGTATTATCCTGGATTGGTTAATGACATTGATTTTGAATCTCAAATGGTGTTTATCGAATGTATGGTCAGAATTGGATCCAAAAACGAAAACTGCTTTTTCTGGCCAAAGAAAATTCACGACAAGAACTGGTATGAACTTGATGAGATTAGATGCATGATTTCTGAACCAGAACCTATTGAGGGTACAAACCACTTTGCGGTAAAACAGTCTGAGTGGGAAGATGCTAAAAGACCCTAAACCTGCACTTACATTTTAACTGTGTATCAAGATGTAAAGATGAAAAGAAACACTGTTTGAATTTGTATTTCTGTGTAGTTAAGATTTTTGACGTGATAAAATTAGGGTAAAATGTTAGTGTAGTTTGATAAAAGTTAGTTATGATAGTTAAAATTTGCATATTTTAAATTTTGTTTCAATGGTCATCAAGTAAGATACTTAGAGACTTTTGCCGTTATATTAATTGACCATACCAATGTTTTTTTAGTAAATATGTTTCTTCTGTTTTGACTTTTTAATTTAAAGTTTATATTAATTCTTGACAGGATATTGTCAACTGCATAACGAGAGTGTCAATTGTATAACGGTAATGTCAATTGCATAACATGCTTAATATAACATTTTTTGCAAATTCTAACACCATTCAATGCTTGTTATCTAATTATTTAATGTTGTTTTCATCATGTGTATAACATCAATCTCTTCAAATGGGGATTGTTTATTTGTTGTTCATGTAAAATAATTTTTTTCGATTGTTTTTTAAACATTTTTTAACAATAACTACATGTTTCAACAATATAATAAGTTAGTTGAAAAAATGGAGGATAAAATAGGTGGGATATGTTTGTAATCGTATAACACATTATTTGGTTTATGGTTTTGATTACTATATTAACTCAGAAAAAAAATATAAAGATTTTTGTTATCGTTATGCAATTGACATTTTTTGTAACCTGTATTTTGAATATTTTGAAAAAAAATATATTTACTGTTTGAGTTAAGGTTGCATATTTTTTATTAGTGGTATTTGATGTTGGTTTGTTTGATTGAAAAAAATAAAAAGTCTTTATCAAATAATTTATTTTTGTCCACGGCCTAGTCTGAAATTTCGCGTTTTTTTGAAAATGGCCCATATACTGACGTTTAAAATGAGAATGATCTGTTGAGCTTTGTTGATTATAATGTAGCAAGAAAAAAAATGAAATTACGATGACAACATTAAACTTTAAATTAGAGAAAACTGCTGAATGAGGGTTTTTATACTTTGCCGTTTCAACAAGCTTACGGTTTTAATTTCGTCGCGACATACTCCTACACTCATGTAGTACTGATGGACTGGAATTCATATCTCACTTTACATATTGATATTACATCTATCATTTTATAGAAATCCCCGCTCAGTCAATGATCTTCGTCTGATCTGCAGAATTTGCACAACCAATAACACTGCTACTAGTATGAACATACTATAATCAGCACCACCACTGCTGCTACTACTACCACCACTACTACTGGTATTACTACGGTATACAATACTCGTACTTTAATGTTGTCCCCAGAACATTTCCAAGAACGATCGATATATTCATTCAGTCAAATATAATTTATGGGAAGGACGAAAATGTGTGACCCGGTTGAGGAAGCTACACTATGTAAGTTTCTGAGAACAATATAACTGTATTTTAAGATATTTTTGGGTGGGTTTTTTGTGGTGTATATTTTTTCTTGTTTCTTAAGTCTCTATATCTTGAGAAAAAAAGGAAAGACGCGCTTGTATGATTTTTTTTAAGAAAGGATATTTGTAATTCAAAACAGAGCCTCATTTGGTAATTTAGACTTCTTATGCAACCTGAAAAGGGAAGATTTACGTTTTTGTCCTCTCTCTCTTTATCTATCTATCTATCTGTCTGTCTGTCTGTATGTCTGCCTGTCTGTCTGTCTGTCTATCTATCTATCTATCCATCCATCCATCCATCCATCCATCCATCCATCCATCCATCTATCTATCTATCTATCTATCTATCTATCTATCTATCTATCTATCTATCTATCTAATATGACACGATGACCTTTAATAAAATTGTCCAATTGTTCTTTTGTGGCTTTATGTCTTTGAAAAAAAAAGGAATTGGTAGACTCCGAAAGCGTTTGGGCTGGTGTCGCTCTGTCATATCAATTATTTCTCTGACCAATTCGATGTTTGTATCCAGTGCCTCTGAAAAGACATATATATGAGAACAATATAGCTGTTATAATTGATATGTATAGCAATGTCGGATGATTAGTCACTAGAAACGTGTGACCGACATTTCTATTCAACCAAATTATGTGAGATATTCATCCGTGTAATATCTCTTTTACATGTAACGGCATAGGCGGCAACCTGCTACAAGAGTAAATTGATATTAGGTCAATCTGAAGTATGTTTATTATATTTACACATGGATGCGTTAAATCTAGGATTTATATTTTTCGCCGGCTTGAAGTTGCTACTTGAATGCAAATGGCAACATTTGATCGCTTTGATTCGAAAACTTGAAGTATCCATTTTCTGCTTCAATTATGCAAACCAAATATTTTCCTTTGTTTTTAGTTATGCCCTGAATTTATCCCAGATATCGAAATATGTATCATCAGAAAGCTTGCTAGTACACAGAAAGATGAAATCAGTAAGTCCGATTTTATCTAATCACTCTGTATTGCCGGATAATTATTTTTGACAATCACCTTATATAGATTTATGGCTGCTGTGCTTTCCTAGAATCTAAAACATCATTCAGTAAGTGAAAATGATGACGTGGAAGGCGTCTTTAGTTTATACAAGGCGAAAAATAAATCGTCATCGTAAACAGGTACCAAAAGGACTTAATATATTTCTTATGTATGTTTACAGTGGTGTACTAAAGGTAGTCATGTTTAACATTAGGAGTCGGGGTATGTGTATGATTTCAATGTTATTATATTTAACGGTAGGAGTCTCGGGGGTGGGGGTGTGATTTCAATGTTAAAAACTTCTACAGATTTACATTGTCGGTATTGGGGTTTACGGGAATGTTTTTTTTTTTGGTGGCTCCAATAGTGATGTCTCGTCACGCTTAGTTAAAAAGTCCCATCACGTATAGCGCTTCCACACTTTCATCCATCTCCTCTATACTTTCTTTTTTATTTTTGCTGTTTTATGATTACATTTGATATCAGTGTTGCATGATATTAGTATGTTGTTGTTGTTGTTGTTGTTGTTCTAGGGTTTAACGCCATTTTGCAGCACAAGATAGGCTATACATGGCGGCCAGTATTAATGGTGGAGGAAGAACCCTGGAAAACCCAGGGAAGAACCACCGACCAACGAGAAGCTACTGGCAGGCTTTCCCACGTACCCACGCTAGCCGAGCCTTGGACTCGAACCCACGCAGACAGGGATGAGATGGCAGTGATCTGTAACGGTGAGCGCTTTAGACCACTCGGCCACTCGGGGCCCCGATATTAGTATGAACCAGCCGAAAATGATACAGCCACAGCTATGTTGCTAGGTGCAGCCACAGTTGTGTTGCTAGACAGTCACAATAAAATGGTTCTAGCGAAAGTGAGGTAAGTAAACAATCTCACTTGAAAGTAGTTTTGGGAACGGCACGGATCCCTTGTTTGCTCTGTGTACTAGTGGTTGAGTGAAAACAATATTTTATTTTCGTTCAAGCATACAACGGTAAGACCATTGATTCTTCTATTGAAGATATTGGTAAATCAAGTTTCCATATTAATTAAAAGATGTTGTATAATTCCGTATACTATTCTTTGCAATAGGAAGCGATGCGATTTTTGTATTGTTTATTTTCGTTTTTGATCTTGAAAAATGGAACTATGGAGCCATATTAAAATTTATTTATAAGGACGTTCATAGGTTTAACACTGGGTGAGAGCGCGATTTAGCATCTTGGGGCACGCTCGGTGCAAACGCACATACATATCAACTACAGCAAATGACCCTGTACATTTAAAATGGCGGTCATTAGACCAAGACGAAACTTAAAACGAAAATTCTGATACCGACACATACGTGATGGAGAATCGAAAATCCCAGAATATTTTATGAATATGGTTGAGACTAAAAGTAATACAAGTTTTCCGAAACTGTAACGACATTTAACGGAGTCTATTTAAAAAATCCAGCAAACGCTTGTTGAATTTGCACTGAAAGTTCGAAATTAAAACAGAATTTACCAGCGAAATGAGGCTGCTTGATCAGTACGATCTCGAGTCAATGTAATATTAAAATTCCAAAACATATACATAATCGAGCAGACCAAACAAAATCCTGAAAAAGTAAACAATTAAAAGTATTTAACAACCAAAACCAAAATATTTTCAACAAAAATAGAATTATATCGGTTCTTCAAGTTGTTATATATAACAGCTTGAAAAACCGAACATGAAAGAGAAAAAAAATTCGCACCAATGTTTCATGAAATTTAAACAATTGAAATTCAGGCAAATTTTAAAATTGTTTTGACAATATTAAATATTAAAATACATTAAAAGTAATTTTGAACAAATTTAAAGCATATAAATACGTAAAATATAACCCAAAATAATTAATATTAAATTAATTTTAAGCAATTGTCAGATGCATTAAAATAGATAAAATCTTTAGGAAACTATTTTTAAAATTGAAAAAATATAAATAAACAAGCTTCAATGTGATTAAAATCAGATCTCCACTGTCCTTCGTGGAGATTTAACAGCGAACGCTAAGTGGTCATGTTCTGGTGACTTTTGCTATTACTAAAATCGCTAATTTATCAGCCAGTCAGACGAAGTTCTATATCATCGTCTTGGGAGACTGGGCAGTATGGCTGAGGAGGCAAGGGGCAGTTTTTTTGCACAAACTTAATGTTGCATACACCTGCTTAATATACAAATTCATAACAAAATAAATTACATGAGTGAGGTCAAAATGGTCCAAATATTTTGGATAGGTATAATAAACCAATACATAAGAAAAACATTACTTTGACTTGACAACTCAGCGAATTTCATAGAATAAAAAATTGATTCACCCCACCCCCAAAAATATAAATGCATTTTTCATTTTCGTTGGTCATTTTGAGAACACATGATGTTCACAATGCAAACACAAGCCGTTTCCTAGGGTGATTATTTTGAAAAATACTGTTTATTTAATAGCTTGATGCAATTCAAATTGTTGTCATGCAGGCAGTTTTTGGGAGCTTCTACTTGCCTTGAACCAACGTGTCTATTGCTATAAGTGGCTAGCTCTGCTTCATAGCCGACTATTGGTATTTAACTGGCTACATGCTGTTTAGTGACTACATGAGGTGAGCATGCCTCACATCAATTTCAAGAACAACATAAGCCGGAAAGACGAAACTCACACATTTATCCATATTTTTAATTATTACACAATAATAGCTGAAAAAGTCACACCATAGCCTTAAGTTAATAAATTTGACAGGGGCCAAATTCAAAACTGTCCCCTGGCACCTGAAGAGTATCAGTTTGTGCCGAACGATTTGAATCAGTTTCAGATTCCTGAAAGCCGCAATTCCACTGGCTAATTCAAAGGTCACTAGAACATGACCCCTAAGCCATCGATGTCAGATCTTCATGTAGGACAATGAAGATCCGATTTTAATCAGATCGAAACATATTTTTAAATATAAATTGAAAACACAAATAAATAAACACAATTTTTAAAAAATCAAAATGCTACAAAGTTTTTCTTTAATTTGTAACAAATACTAATAAACAACAATAATTCTTAGTGACCAATAGAGTATAAGTGACCAACGCACACGTTTACTGACCAACTCACATCCTTATTGATAAAATCTCGGTCTAACTTACAATTTACTGGCCAACGCTCACTAGCATACAAACTCGTATGCACCGAGGAATACAGAGTATGTAGAAAGATATGAGGACTAACACCTATTCTTACAGACCCACAGGGGACGTCCATTAATTATATCAATAATTTATAGGCAATTTTTTACCCCCCCCCCCTTGTCAACAACTGTCAAACTTTCAGTGACCCCCCTAATAAAATTTTACCCCCCACCCTACAAATTAACAATATTGTATACGGCTGGCTTTTATGCTAAAAATAGAATTATGGAAATTAAAAGGTCTACAAATAAATTTTAATACATTTTTGCTTCACTTGTTTAACAGATTTCAAATTGACTATAACACTTTGAATTCATGAAAAAATCGAGAGTTTATATTCTAGCTTCTATCATCTTCCATGGGGAAGCCAAATGTTCCTCAATTGTTATAATGGGCATAGTGGCTGATTCATTAATTTCTTGTGGAACCGATTTATTAAATTTATTGTAAAAAATAACATTGTTGACGTCAATTTATCTTGAACTCCCCCTCCCGCATGTCAACAATTGTCAAACTTCTTCAAACCCCCTCCCCCACCTATTTTGTTGACATAATTAATGGACGACCCCACATACGTTCTGAAAGACAAATAAAAATAAGCACAAACATTGAAAAGAATGGATGAAATAAGAGTTATGTTGTAGTCACTAACACAGATAATTCCAATCCAAACTCAACTTTTCCCATCCAAAACTCCAAAAACGAAACGGACGAGGGAAATAGCAGTTATGTGATGGTTTTGTTGGTCTCATGTGGGCGCGAGTGACGCGCAATTATCTCCGTCTGTTTTGTTGCAATTTCCCTGTTTCTCATCCCTTTATTTCAGGTGGGTGTTTGATTACAATTAAGTCTCCTAGTAACTATCACATAGCCCTCCATTTCCTATTCTACTTGTATTGCATGTTACAAATCTTGAAACAAATCTCGTATTGAAACTTGTGCTTTACATTTTTCTCTTATTTGTTAAACGTTGTTTACTTTCTTTTTTAATTATTTAAAGTCATATTCTTTATGAATTAGAAATATTTGGCAGTTCTTTAAGGCTTTTAAATATGACCAGTTTAGGAATATTTTGCAAGACCTTTTCTCTACGTCGTGTTCATAAATACGTAGGTAATATTATGTCTGATTAATTCCGTATCAGTTTCGGAAGTTTAGTACGATTTTCATTCTAGCGCATGTTAATAAAGTATTCATGTTGCTTTTGCTCTCTTTTAACTTCATGTAAATTTCAGAAATTTAGCACAAGGTTAGTGTAAAGCTTATTTATTAAATTTTCCAGCCATATTAATAAAAAAAACCTTTAGATTCCTGTCAAATGTAGGCTCAGTTTTGGAAGTTTACCATTGCTTGTTGTCTTTCTCATATTCATACAATATTCCTATTTACTGAGTCTCTGCTAACTTCAGTATATATTTTGGAAGTTTACTGGTACTTTTATTCTCCCATAAAAGTCCGCCATGTTGCATGTTCAGAAAAAACAAACATCGGTAAGACTGCGTTCGTGTGGGTGTTAGTCTTCGGTGCAGACGCTGTTTGATGGTCAGCAAGAGTGTGTGTTTATCAAAATGGTGGTGTTTGTATCCAGAGTGACCCACAAGGTTGAATTCCTCTTTCTCCTATAGAGTCATCCAATGTTAAACTATACACATTTTTAACGTCAAATTCCCGTGTGTCCCCCATCTTACCAAATCTGCAGATAGAAAAGTGAAAAGGAATACTGCTTGCAATAACAAAGAATATTCTGCAAGACTGTAAAATCATTTGTCATTAAAATGGAACGAGTAATTACCAATATCCTCAATAAAATAGTGGTCTTCCAAATGCATCATCCATATTCCATACCGAAACTATCGCCAGAGCCCGAAATGACGATGAACGTTCTTATTAAAATCATTATTCGGAAACACAGCACTCTGTGCCCCCTACCAACCCCGCCAAACAAAATACGTAATCTAGTCACTCAGCTATTATTTTACACAGCAAGCCAGTGTTGTGTAGTACGCGTTAAAAATTAGTGACCTTGTTAACCCATCTCACTGTTGCCAAAAACTAATTTATTGCTGCTAAATTTAGAAGCAAGATTGTACCACTTTCTTTTTGGATTTATTTAAACGAGAAACTTCTAACATAGACATCAGATTTAATCGTAAAAAGGAAGAAAACTACTGTTCCACAGGGAGGGTAGACAAAATCCATTGCATGGGAGTCTCGGACGACTAAAACTTATTGCGGAAAGCCATTTTTTCAATTTCTGGTGGGTTGTGATTTATCTCTGTCAAGACTCCAACATATGGTAACGTATCTTCGTTCTTTGCCTTGACACACTTAATCTCATGACCAGACTTTATCACACTCAGGTTGTAAAGTTTACAGCATATGAGGTATACAATAAAAATAACACAAATATAGCGTGTGATGTTCTTACACAATGCTTAACAATGATTACACTATTTTTAAAATACATACTGAAAACCTGCAAGTATTTTTGTTAGATTCGTACGTTAAATGTGTTCATTAATTGATCATTGATTATATGTATAAACATTAGTGATGGAAGTGTCTACATGAGGTATTACTTTATTACTTTTTGTCTTTGATCATGTAAATAAGAACGTGTCAGACGATAGCGATATTCATCTCCTACTTTTTTGAGTCTTGAGACTTATAAAGTGTCAATAACTGTCATTATATGTAACATAAACCCGTCCACCAGTTTCATGGAAAAAACATATTTTTTGGGATCATGAAAATAGTTCCTTTCTAATTCCAAACCTGTGTAATTAAGCTCTTTAGATGACGCATTGATGTTAGCTCAGTTGATATTTTAGTCGTTGTTGTACCGAATTTGTGAACCATTTAACTGAGACAAAACATTGATTTCTCCATACTTAGCTTAACACAACACAACCTAATATAGATTTTTAACCGTTTTATTGTCATAGGGAGCATCACCAAAGTGTTTGTATTAGAGACAATACATGCGATAATATATTCCGTCGTCAAAACCACTAACCACTCATGCCCAATAATTTTACCTGCAACTTGCAATGTTGATAATTAAGTTAGCAGTATACCTTATTTAGAGAGGTTCATATTTTGACATTCAATATGCTTTTGAAAAAAAGATGAATTTTTCGACTATAATAGTGTAAAGTGTCGAATTTTGAATTGTACTGAACCTTCAAGTTGAATGCATTGATTATTAAGGTTTTATTATATTTAAGCCAGAAAAGTATTTCTGAAGGGTCACTTCGACCTTTATTATTTTCTCCCCCGCGTCAGTGTTAAAACTTGAAAGGCTAAAATTTATGACTCATTGAGACTTGAACAGGGCATTACAACGCTGTCTGAGAAAGTTAACATCTACTCTACCAAACATTACCGCTTGATAGGAACCCATGTCAAATTATCATTTTCAAAGGAAAATTGATATGCACCGTAGTTCAAAAATTCTGGGCTGTCTAAATCTGATGAAAGAAATGATTATCTTGGGATAGTTTAGGAACCGCTGCTTACGATTGGGTAGAGTAAATTAAGGCATGCACTTTGAAAGTAATGTAAATTTAATGTGACGACCTTTTTCGGAATTCTTTAGTCTTAAATATATAGAAAGAGGATACGTCTGACCCCGAGGAAACCTTAAAACAACAGTGCTTCCCTCGTTAAACAAGGAAAGGGTTGATATTTGTGGTTGAGATCTTTTAACGTAGCTTCAACAATTGTTCAGTCATATCGCTACGATGCCTGCAGTGTGGCAGTTTAAAGTGATGTCTAACACTGGAACATCATGCCGCAGACATGAAGCATGATGTCCCACCCAGTCACATTATCCTGACACCAGGTCGACCAGTCCTAACACCAACCTCTTAATGCTGATCGCCTAGCGATGCAGCTGTTAGTACCATTTTAAAAGTCTTTGGTATGACTCGGCCGGGATTCGAACCCACGACCTCCTGCATCTATAGCAGACGCTCTAACCACCAGGCCACGGCAGCGGTCAACAACAAGAAAAGGCGACCAGGTTGGTGTCTTGTAAGAAAAGACAGGGTTTGGTGCTAGGACGCACAATTTCTGAAAGAGAACAGCATTAAGTTACGCAATTTTAATTTTCCACGTAATTTTCTAGTTTTGATTGCTCGTTTTATGCAATTGTGTTGATATGACTAGGATTCATATAATGTACCGTTTATTCAGTTTCATGGAAATCTGTTAATGCTAGAGTTGTTATGCAATTTATCTCTTTAATTTTACAGTTTCTATTTTATAGATAGAATTGATGATTGCATGCTATCCAAGTTTTCATATGTGTAGGATTTAATAGGTTATATTAAATAATTTTCTTGTCTGTTAGGACGATACTGATTATCGTGAGTTAACGATAATCACATATTTATATCTGATTTTGTAATGTTTAAATATTTTTGTAAGTTAGGGATTGCTATGAGCTAGAATTTTCTGAATTTTATGCAATAGTAATTGAGCATATTGTAGCGTAGATGATGAGATACGGTAACGTTAGATATACCGCTAACGTGTTAATTAAGGCTGGTGGCTATGAAACGAATGTAGTGTTCTATCGGATTAGTTCAGAATTTATGCAGTGTGGATAGCTAGCATGCTTCTGATTAACGTAAGTGAGGGATTTTATGTACGCGTAGAAAGTGGTACATACAGAGATTGAGGGGTAATTGTGTACTATAAGGAACGCTTTCTGAGGAGAGACGGGACAGTCTGAAGATGGAAGTCCGAAAAAAAGAAGTGACGAGTAACAAAGGACTAGGAAGTCCACGAATGGGTGAAGCGTAGACAATAGGAAAGCTCGAGGAAATAGGAAGATGTTGAGACACGGTCAAGAGAGGAAGGTGATACAATCAGTCGTGGACATTGCGCTATTTTCACCACTCGTTACTATGATGAAATAAATCGAAATTACACACTGCTATTACGTTCTGTTGATATAACTTGAATTGGAATGGCTGCTATTAATTTGTTTTGATTAAATTTGCTATTTGTCTTGTCTAAGGGGGCTCGTATTACATTATTTCTTCCCAATAGTCTTGCTCAGTTCTCTGTTGAAATTCTATCTTTTCACTCCCACCAGGCAATAATATCGAGGGAGGTCATCCTCTAGATAACGCCAGCCAAATCCAATTAACCACCCGTTTTACTAAGAGGGAGACGTTGCAAACAGGATCTCACAAAAATCCATATTTCACAAGCATATGTTAACACTTATTAAATCGTTTCATCAAACACGATGATGCGTCCTGATTAGTCGGTTGAACAAATGGGCACTCGCTATACAGCATGTGACAGTTGCTCTTGTTTTCTAAGTTTACCTAAAGAAATATTGCATGTTTTAATTATGAAACCAGTCACAAATGTTGCTGAATATTTTATTGACTTGTCTGGTCAGGACAAACAAAAGTCATGTTGATTGTTAACAGTTTAGACACGGCTTACTTATAGTTTTGGATTAACGGTAATCTAAACCTTAACGATTTATGTCTCAGTTAAGCATAGCACATGATAAGAAGTGGCTAACTTGCAGAAAGCTGACGGACATCAAGACAATATAAACAGAAACTCGTTGCATTATCTTTTATTAGCTGATCCTAAGCTAATTAAATAAGGTTTAAATTAGGACATGCTATTTATTGTTATGTATATTTGATTTAATTTATATCTGATTTGATTGTTTGTAAGTTTTAAAATCTTTTTATTTTTAAATTCGTTATATGTCAAAATAATGTAGTTTTGTTTACTAGGAACTCAATACTTTCCAGAAAATAGTTTGACCTTGACTGTTCACTTGTAGACACTCAAAGCTGACCTAGTTCCCGACCTTAATTCAAAATTAGTAACCGCCACGTGAACAAGATTTTTTTTCTTCTTTTTTTAATTGTGGGACTGATTACAGTGAGACTGAGGCTGTATTGGATACGTGACCCTAAACTTGTAAATAGTGTTATTGAAGTAAACAAGTTTTTTTAATTTTTATTCTTAGAGTAAAATGATTTGTTTTTGTCAGGGCCATGTTGAGAGAACGTGATGTAATCATGCTCACGTGACCCTCATACGGGTACCCATTCTGCGTCTCAAAATTACTGTATAACCATTATTTTAGAGAAATAATCTCAGTCTCGGCTTAAAACACTTGATGTCAAAGTGATTTTTGTTGTGTCAGTTTGGGGTTATTTTAATGTTTATTCGAATTATTTGGATTCAAAAAGTTAATTCTATTTTTCCTGGAAATATATGTATGCTCATACAGAATTATTAAACAAAGACATTTCTTAAAACTTTTATTCGGATTTTCAACACTGGAGTATTATTTCTTGTGTTTCTACAAAGAACTGTAGACAACCGCACTCTACAGGATACAGAATACGTCAATACGTCATTATTTTTGGATTTGATTCTTAAAACAGGAAGTTCTTATATTGTCATTTTTTACAGAGTTTTCCAGGGAAATAAATTGTTTGTTAAATTTTTCAAACGTTGTTGTTTTCACTCTTTATTGTGTTACTGTTTATTCGAGTCTAAGAATATATACAAATTTGTTGAATAATTCAGATTATGAATATGTTAGGAGCAAATTAATTTATCGGGCAACCACATAAATCTGCATGGCAAATGGACCTTCAGCGATAGTTGCCTAGGGACACTTATTGATTTTGAATAATGTTTTATTCCTCAAGCGTAATGGGATATATATATATATATATATATATATATATATATATATATATATATATATATATATATATATATATATATATATATATATATATATATATATTGGCGCAACCTTATTCAATACCATAGATCGTGGAATTCACCCTCAGTGTGATACATGTGGACGTTTTTAACAATAATTTCCTCGTGCCCCATACCAACACTCAATGCTAAACCAATGAACGTTTTAAACCTTATGATTTCCACTCGCCCATATCAACCCAAACCAGTATGTTTGGAGAGTTGAATTTGCCATTTCTCCCATAACGCCCCGTTCCCCATACCAACACCCATAACTACCGAGGTTTGATTCTGACTTCTTTAGTAATTCTATTAGAAGTAATTTCTTTATAATCACGATACGTTCTGTGTTCTCATCCACCAGACCTTCGTCGCTATGATCATTTTCTATTTTACTACTCAGGGATGCAGAATTGGTCCGATGCTGCCTCCTGCAATCCGTAATAGGCCACTTACTGAGGAAAGGAATTGCAGTGGTTTTGTGGTTAGCGTGCCGGACTCGTGACACATATGATGCAGGTTCAAATCCTACCATCAGATCCTCCCAGGTCAGCTAATGTGGAGTAGTCCTTGGGCAAGGCACTTTACTCCAACTGCCTCAACACTAAATTACATTCTTGTGTTGCTGTGTTGCGGTGTTGTATAACACCAAAGCAAAATGCCGCTGCTGCCATAGGCAATATCATTTCGACTGCTGCCAGAGGCAATATCATGTCGACTGCTGCCAGAGGTAATGTCTTTTCGACTGTGTTCACACTGATTCTTCTAATAACAATCTTTACGTGCTTGCGACGAATTCTTTGTAACGCATAACCAGAAATCTTTTAAGTACAATATAAATTGCATCCCATTTTAAAGCAGTCGCTTTATAAGTTAATATTCTACTGACCCCCCCCCCCATCATATGTTTGTTATTGCATTCGACAAAGTGTCGCAAATAAATATGGCTGGAACCAATATGTAATTATCTGAACATAAATTGCACACCATATGAGTGACGCTTTGTAGGTGAAATTTCCTAGCTGTCAATATTAATCCGATTTCATAATTAGGGAGGGTATATAAAGCACTCCTTTTAATATTTATATTGAATGTCTGATAGATCTATAATCTTATTTGCAAGCAATATATTTTCTTTGCAGTGAACGTATGCACATTTTATTCAACAAATACGTGTTCTTCGTTCTCGTTACTCCAAAGAATGAATATATATATATATATATATATATATATATATATATCAGTATGGAATGACTCTTTTCGTATTTCTTTTCTCACAGATTCTCCAACAATCTTATGTCGTACTCGATAAACATGTCTTGATTCATGGTGAACGAAGTGTATGACCCGTAAACATCTTTCGTCACAGTCTTTCCGTTCATCAATACAGATTAATTGTTAAATTTATTTTGCGTAGTTCAAATTTCGCGATTTATATCGAAGTAACAAAAGTTTGTAAAAATGGACCACATAGAAAGATCTCCCCATGTTTTATGGTTTAACTCCGATACGGATCTGACCTTTTAAACCTTTTGTTGTGGTTGAAAAGGTACCTTAATTCATACTTCCCTGGCTTCGTGCATACCGTCTTTACTCGTTTATAAGAGGAGCCAACGGCAAACTGCAAAGACCCAGATCTGCCGGCGCATAATGCGCCTGCAGGTCTGGGTCTATGCAGTTTGTTAGGAGTAATCACTTCAGTAGAACAAACATAAAAGACTCTGATCTGCAGACGCATTATGTTACGGCAAATAAAGATCTTTGCACTTTGACTGGACTTATCAGCGAATAAAGATGGTGCCTGATATACGGAGATAACGATATATATGAGGCGTTTTCTACTTATTATGTTGGTTTAGCTATCACGCTTCCGTACAGATCTTAACTGGTAATGATTATTGCAATTTACAAAATCAGTCACGCATATTTTATGCGTTTAAGCATTGATGAACTAATACATTATCATGACGAATACAGCATATCTAGACGATCTTTTCCTGCTCTTGGCATTGGCGTGTACGACTTGACTGTGCTGAGCTAGTCAGGATCGATTCCTAGGAAAAACTCTAGCCAAAGGCATTGAATGCATCAGTTGATTTATTAGCTTGAACATCGCCGAAGGTATTTTATCTTAACCGAATTACTTCGGATTTTCAGGCGCAGAATATCTAGTTTCGCGTATAATTACATAAACGACATCTTGCTTCAAGCATAAATCGATGTTACGTCGATGTGAATGACGTGTATGATATATTCGTACATCAATACTTCAATACCAGGATTCCGTTTATTTTTTCTCTGCCGATTTTGTATTTTAGTTGTTATAGCTATTTCAAAGAATCGCTCACTTTATGTGATCGCTTCAGTCGGATGGTGTTATTTGATCCTCATTTTATCAAATCGTTTAAAAATAATTTCTGCCCCGAGAGATATTTAACTTTTCGACCAAAAGAAACAAACCGACATCGTGTGTATCACTCATCATCTAATGACGATTATTTGCAACCACCATGTCATCGAATTAATGGGGTATTTTTCTTTTCTTGAAAAGAACTACTTATTTACTGAAAGTCGTATTGTATCAACAACAACTTATGACCGTCAGATATTTCTCTCTCTTTACCCCCGAAATTAAAGAGTTTGGCAACGGGCAATTTTACGTTTAACACAGACTCATACTACCAGATGTGGTTACTATCAATTTAACGTAGTTCATATTGCTACTTTATTTAAAATGTCCAAAGGCGTGTTTTTCTTTGCTGAAAGTCTGATCTTCCAGCATCCAGACATTTTCTCTCAAATCGGCCAAATTAGGCATGTCCGCTTCGTATGTTTAGTTTCCGTTAATCTTCGGTAACCGAGCGCTTATGCTGTTAGAAGCGGAGAATGACAGTAGCGCGCGGCTGCTGATGTAGAAAGTTCATGCCGGATGCAGGCTAATTTTATGAGAAAGAAATGCCAACATACTGTGCTGCATAGAACTGATTAAAGAAAATTCTAAATGGGTCAGGAATTCATTTATTTGGATTTCCTTTGTGATGCACCATTCTCAAAAAGTATTGTATATCAGGATAAAGAATCATTACAGTAAACGTTTTAAATAACCAAAAACATGTTCTCCATGACGTTTGCTTGTTACTTCAGGACATGCATGTGTACGTTTGAGTGATTGTTGTTACAATACAGGAATGGATTGGGATAATTTCCTATTAATTTAGCAAGTGCCATATACACTACACAATTTGGATATAGCTAAGTATCTGTAAAGTCTGCATGACTGAGAAGTTCAACAGCGTTTTGCATTGCACATTTGTGTATTGATGATACATATACCCTGAAAATTTAAATGTCTTTGATGATTCGATACTTAACAATATTTTTTTCTTTCTTTGTTATTACTGATATTTAATATCTGTGTCTGTCACGACCAAGTGTAGTGACAGGTTCACATTGTGGTTGCCCACTGTGACAGTCTTTGTTCCTTTTACACTATAGGAACCGTACTAATAAAAGGTTGTTGTAAACGTTTTTTTTTATCCTTGTAAATTTCAATAATGAAACCTCCAAAGAGTGGTGATTTGGGCATTGTCAAATACACTGTTTGGTAAATGTATTCTTTCTACTCCTCATGAACTTTCGTTTCCACAGGACCCACATCTTGACAATAGATACTCTCCTTCCCATTTGGCATGAGCTAACAGAAACCACAAAACACCAAGTAATTGAATAAAGAATGACAAGTACATAGGTTGTACTACAATGTCAACATAGCAATAAAAGGTAATATGAATGACCCATTTTATGAGGCTCCCTGTTATTTAAAATAGTCAAATGTTACCGTTTTGGATCGTGGTAATACTCTCAAGCAAGATTTCGAATCGGATAAAGTTTTATGACAAAGGGGCTTAATTATTTCGCACGACCCTTGAAACCACTATAAGTACTGTGGCTACGCCCATTGTGGCAGAATGTATGCACTGCTTACGTTTCAACAGGTGCTACACGTAGTCTGTGCATTTATACTTGTTACCGATCAACGTGACTAAATGCATCCACATGCATTTCACCTTGCATGTTAGAAGCTAAATATGAGAGTACAAATCTCATTCGGATGCAGTCTAAACATACTGTAAAACTCGCTAAAGTTCAATATAATAAAAATAGACAATTTTGTTGTCCAAACAAATCCAACCAGTAGCCAGATACTTAAAGTAGTCGTTACAAAATCATTTTTCATATCTACACGTGCGTAACTCGAAGTGCAAACTAATTAGATCTCATTCTTAACAAATTAATAACTGGCATTTTAGCAATTGGTCTATCTGTAAACTCGTACCAACGCGTACAAAAACAGGATAGTGTCAACCAGGAGATAATAATAATCAACCTGTTACTCCAAAGTGATTGCTAAAAACAAATTGCAGGAAAACATCAGAGCTCATTTATCACAAAAAACTATATTGAATAATTTATTTGGAGTTATTGCATTGTTAGCTGGCACCATGTGTCACGTATGTTTGTTTGCTACCATGCAACATAAATTAATTCAACTCCGTGGAAAGCAACTAAGTGATGTCTAGCACTGGGGCATCATGCCGCAGACATGTAGCATGATATCCCACCCAGTCACATTATCCTGACACCAGGCCGACCAGTCCTAACACTAACCTCTTAATGCTGAGCGCCAAGCGAGGCAGCTGTTAGTACCATTCTTGTAAGTCTTTGGTATGACTCGACCGGGGATCGAACCTACGACCTCCCGCATCTGAGGCAGAAGCTGTAACCAATAAGCCACCGGAGCATTCGCAAGTAAAGTTGTATGGAGATTACACTGGACAACAAATTTTTACAAAAGTCATGTTACTGAAATAAAATTAGTCAATTCTTATCAATTTTTATGTGCTGAACACGAATATGACAGTCAAATTGCAAAATTGGCTCTATTTTTTTTGTAATCTGCAAGAAATTAATGTTTACATAACGAAATGCATTCCAATAGTAAAAGGTCAACTGTAATAGCCTACCTATAAAAAAATCAAGTCATTGACTACATCTTAGATTTCTTCGCCTGTCTCTTGTACAGCTCTTCGGGAGCATCTCTGAGGAGTGTCCAGCAGTAGTCAGCCAGCATTGTAGTGGACCATTTTCCCTGGTATCTTTGTTCCATTGTTGCGATATCTTGATGAAAACGTTCGCCGTGTTCATCACTAACAATACCACAGTTGCTAGGAAAGAAATCCAAATGGGAATGAAGGAAGTGAATCTTTAGAGACATATTGCAGCCAAGTTTCTTATACTTCATCAACATGTCTTCTACTAGTTCCTTATAGTTTTCTGCCCTAACATTTCCGAGGAAGTTTGTAGAAACTAGGCGAAAAGCATTCCATGCTTGTTTCGCGTCACCTTCCAGCAAGTTGTTGAACCGGTCATCTTTGAAAAGCTCTCGAATCTGAGGACCCACAAAAACTCCCTCTTTAATCTTTGCTTCGCTGAGTCGAGGGAATTTTTCATGCAGGTATCGGAATGCTGGCAAAGTCCGGTCAATGGCTTTCACGAAGTTCTTCATCAAACCTAGTTTGATGTGAAGGGGTGGTAGCAAGATTTTCTGAGCCTCAACCAGAGCTGGGTGTTGGATATTCTTCTCTCCAATGGCTACATTCTGCCTGTGAGTCCATTCCTTCCTCATGTAGTGCATTTCCCTTGCTCGGCTATCCCACTCGCATAAGAAACACATGTATTTTGTATATCCTTGCTGCAGTCCCATTAAAAGGGCAACTACCTTCAAATCACCACAGAGGTGCCAGCTGTACTTGTTATACTCAATGGAATTCAGTAGCTGCCTTAAGTTATCGTATGTCTCTTTCATGTGGACAGCATACGCTACTGGAATAGATGGAAGAATGTTTCCATTGTGCAAAAGCACAGCCTTGAGACTCAGTTTCGAAGAGTCCACAAATAGTCTCCATTCTTGTGGGTCATGAGTGATTTTTAAAGCATTCATGAGGCCCTCAATATCGGAACAGAATATCAGATTACTTTCCTTTCTGAAGAAAGGCTCTAATTGCTGGTGGCGCTTTCGATATGCAGTAATTGTGACATCTTCTTCTAGAAGATTCCATTGTTGGAGTCTTGATCCTAGCAATTCTGCCTTGTTCTTTGATAAGTCCAAATCACGAATCAGGTCATTTAGTTCTTCCTGTGTTATTCTGTGTGGGGTTGATGATGCACCACAGTGAAAATCTGGATCACTGCATGCTGATGGACCAGGAGAAGAACAGGTCGACTCACCTTTGTCTTCGTCAGATGAATCAAGAGAATATTCTGCTGGAGGTTCTGGAATAGGAAGTCCCTCACCATGTGGAACTGGTCTCAATGCAGACGGAATGTTTGGGTAGACTATTCTCGACTTCTTTCGCTTCGTTATTCCGCCGGAAAGAGGAGGAACCAAGCAGAAGTAACAGTCATTTAGGTGGTTGCTTGGCTCTCTCCACACCATTGGGACTGCAAACGGCATTGATGACCTTTTGCAATTCAACCACTGTGAAAGCTGTGTTGTACATGTAGCACAGCATATATGCGGAGCCCAAGGCTTGTCTTGGTCACCAACCTTGCATCCGAAGTAAAGATGATATGCCTTCTTCACTTGAGAATTGATACTTTTCTTCTGGTTGGCAAATGTCACTTCCCCACAAATATAGCAAAAATTGTCCGCGGTATTAACACACTTTCGAGGCATTACTGTTCTTTATTGTACGTAAATGGATAAAATAATAAGTTTTATGTAACAGTAGCTTGAACTGTCTCGCACAACGTCTAAAATATTTTAAATGCTGAACCTATCTGATTGGGCTTTATATAGTACACTGCTTACGTCAGCTTCAGCAGCCGCCTGGCATTAGTATAATAGGCCTACACATGTATAGTACACTGCTGACGTCAACTTACTTCAGCAGCCGCATGGCATTAGTATTGCATTGCATCAGAAAATGATGCAATCAACTGTGGATGATGTGAGCATGATGGTATTATGCAATGTTACATCATTATTCCGGATGTTGCTGCAGTCCTACTGGAGAAATTTACACAGTGAAACATAGAAAATGAGGTATATGAATATCTTCAAAACGAGAGCCAATACAAATTTTTCACGGTTATATTCGTGTTCGGCACACCAAAATACTACAGATTAGGGCCTTTTCAAGTCAGTAATGATTTCACTGTTGACCAGTGTTATCAATCGAATGAAATAAAATTACGATCAAATTCAGATTATTTCTCTTGAATATCGTAATGTTACCCAAGTATATAAACTGTATTCCACCGGCGAACGCACAGACGGGCAGCAGCCCTTGATCATACGATATTAGCTATGGATTCCTGAAAGGACCAATAACTCCACCACACGAAAAGCGTTGAAGCAATGGCGATGACGTGACGGATCTATTACACATAGTCGTAAGAGGATTATATGATTTGGCAACCACTTTACCCACGCAAATGTCTGGGCCGTGGATAATGCTCCGACCATTGAGGTGCGAAGAGATTGTGCTATCACTATGCTACTCAGGTCCACGTGAAATTTCCACAAGTTAAAACTTAGACATATAAAAGACGGTTATCGGATATCATTTTATAGTTTATTATTGTAAATTAGAAGTAAAAAGGGTGAAAGCAATATGCTTCAAGTTTCTGGCAGATAATTAATAATCTTGTGATACTCAGAGGTAACGAAAAAAGAAATAGATCGAAAGAAAGTAAGAAAGAATGCTAAAATGCAATAATATAATAAACAAAACTGAAAGTATAAAAGGGATTATAAATTCGTTTTGTTTTCACTGTGATGCTATATATTTTGTAAAATGTGTTAAGAAACGAAAGCCTGATATTGTGACTTGGACTTTTAACGTAGCTTTAATAATGTTTCAGTCATATCGCTAGGATGTCTGCCATGTGGCAATTTATAGTGACGTCTAGCACTGGGGCATCATCCACCTAATGCTGAACGCCAAGCGAGGCAGCTATTAGTACTATTTGTATAAGGCTTTGGTATGACTTGGTTGGGGATCGAACCCACGACCTCCCGCATCCGAGGCGGACGCTCTAACCACCAAGCCACTGGAGCCACAAAAGCCTGAAAGAAAAATGTCAAGAAAGAAATAAAGACGAAGACAAAAGAAGACGAGATCTGAAAGAATAAAATAGCAATGACGATTAGAGTACCCGCCATAGCCAACCATTCATACCTTACAACCGTCATCGTTTGAGACCAACAACACTTAGTTGACTACATGGCGCTTTACATCAGACAGACATTGTATATCATTTTGTGTTACATCCGAGTTAATCCTCTGATGAACGCAAAGCTCAAATCGGACGACATAGTGTATAATGATCCTTATTAAAAAGCTGTTCCATGTTTTACATAATTTGACTACTGCTTTGAATGAACACATATTGTTCCAGGTTATAGCCTCCACCAGTGTGCAGCACAGATCTTCCATTTTTAAATGTATTAATATTTACTTGCTTTTATGATGCTGTAATATATTCCATCGGATTTTAATTGACCATTGTATACATTACACCACTGAGTGAACGCTCAGCTTTTATGTATGCAAATGAAAGTAATGAAGTAAATGATAGGGAAATGTACATTATTGTTACTGACGTCCTATCAATTAAAAACTTTCCCGCGCATGTTTACTTACTCTCCCCTTTTGCAAAAATGAGTATCTCCAAAGAAGTCTCAAACTAGTTGATCAATCAAGGGACTTCTTACTCGCGAGCTTTAAGTCTGTTACAAGCGGCTAGATAGACTGTTTTCAAGAACCTCATCCATACCCGGTGAAATCTATTTTAGCAGACACCTCCACAAAAGGACACTCATTATAGAAATCTAGGTTTATTAATTCCTTGCTTATGTTTAAACTCCCCATAACGAGCACATGCATACAAAAGACAATTTTCAGTGGCCCCATTTGTGACCTCTCAAAACAGATTCTCTACAGACTCACTGTAGATTTTTGAAGTTTTGTTATCATCTTGAAATTGTCTAAATCATCCAAAAGGTAAATTGAGGCAACCTAAGAAGTAAGTACGCAAAAGGTCTTGATAGCTCAGTGCTTAATATTCTTTTCTTACATGCTTTGTCCCGCGTTAGAATCTGTTTCCGGAATATACTCGCTATACCATGGCCAATGTTTTCAGTGAGTCTGACAATTTCTTTTTTTTTTTTTCCCGTCTACGCCGTACATGAACCAGTTCCATCTAAAGCACTGACAATGTGATAGAGTAGGCACAAAATGGGCGTTTTAGACTTTTTACCCCTCCTAGTAAGGAGCCTCCCCCATGCATGTACATTACTCAGTCACATTTCATTTTTACAAGATAACCGGTGGGATTTCGGATTCACAACAGAACACTTTTCATGGTGATGCAAAATACAATGTTTGATAACGAACGACTTGAATAAGCAATTAGTTATGATTAATATGTGAGTGTATATGATCCAAATATTGGATCAATTAACATAAAACGCACGGACTTAATGAAAATACAAATAAATGACCTTAAACAGCACAAGGACAAGGGGTGAATGATTCACAGTGATTTCACAACGAAACGATTGATGTGTTTTACTCAAATAGTAAAACAAATGTAGTATTTTACTCATATAGTAAAATGTATTCACTCAAATAGTGAAATTATGTAAACAAAAGGGACAGATATACAAATAATCTTTACAGTGCGAAAACACACCGAGTTTTACAAACCCCAAAATTAGCAGACGGCTAAAAGATTACATGTATGGAGTTACACAATTCGTCACCACCACACTCGGCTACCAGTCACAAATGCCAATCAAGCCGTTATTATTCCACCTACTACTCGCCCAGCAACACTGTTTATTCAGCTCTACGTCTGATATGGTTCAGCTTCACAGCTGCTATGGTCGACTTCTTTGGTTAGCTCTGCAGCTGTCACCA
The DNA here is from genome assembly GCA_028554795.2 of Sinohyriopsis cumingii. NCBI lineage: Eukaryota > Metazoa > Mollusca > Bivalvia > Unionida > Unionidae > Sinohyriopsis > Sinohyriopsis cumingii. Next base: position 116,829,975 of record CM068826.1, on the reverse strand, counting down.
TGTCGACTCCGATCACTCCGATAATTATGTAATCACTCGGGTCCGTGTGACCATTCCGATCATTCTGGTCACTCTGGTCAGCTGAAAATACATCTAACACCGTGTACTATGCATGATACGGTCATATACGATAAAGCATACTGACGTTATATACGGTAAGTTATACAGATTGCATTATAGGCACAATAATTGCAAAACAAAAAACAGGTTCAGAAGTAAACCTAAACGTACCAAACAGAAAGCCTACGGTACTAAACGTTTCTTAAAAATGCAGCTTTATATTGCTAATATAAATGGCTTGCTAAGTCGCAAACCAGAATAAAAAATATTTGCGTTACAGTACTTTAACCGAAGCTACATAGCAAACATACAAAATATAAACGTGGTAATTCGATAGTTATAACTTATATACAATAAATTAATAATTCACACACCTCTACAGCTGAAGATGCGCAAGTCCTTAAAGTAGACTGCTCACTGACAAGACGTTCCGTATTTATACACGGACGAAGTCGTCATACATTGTCTTTGCGCTGGAAGCATTCGGTTATTTTTCTGTTGAAAGCACTTTGAACCTGTGGCATAGAATGAACCGAACTCACTATTTTGAAATATTGTGCAATATACTTAAATCACCCTCGGAAATCATTGTACACAAAAAACGAAACCCGGGTACATGTATTTAATAAATAAAAGGATTTATACAATTCCGTAACATTCATTAAAGTCAATAACCTTATTTACTACCTGTTACTACTGCTCCGTGGATACAACCAGGTCCGCACACGCGAGATTTAAGCGAGGCGAAATAACGTTTGTAATGAAGGCTTACGTAGCTTTTAGTTTATAGTATTTCCAATCAAAGTTTGGCACTCCATGCCGTTAGTCATTCATTTATCGTGTGAAATGATTAATTCAACAATAACGATATATTGAGACAACTCAGGTCATATCATAACTTGGTAAATATAATGTCAGTTAGCGAGGGATTAACATAAACAAAGTAAAATTATTTATGTTATTACTCTATGATTAGAGGCCTCAATGGTGATTTTTATTAAAAAGAAAAGAAACATAAAATATGCATGGTTGATGAGAAAAATAACGATTGGCTCAGCTTGCAGCTATTAAGTTCCTTAATGTATCGGCCATACTCGTCACATTGGTACGCTCATGTCACATGCATGATGAATTGGTCGAAATATTGTCCCAGTTAATCCTTGCATAGCGTTTATTGTGACTGAAACACCAGGTTTTGTGACTGAAATACCAAGTTTTGGGACTGAAACACCAGGTTTTGTGACTGAAACACCTGGTTTTGTGACTGAAACACCAGGTTTTGTGACTGAAACATCAAGTTTTGTGATTGAAACACATTTGGATGACTGTGTGCATATTTACATTTATTTAGAAAGCAAAAACGCACTATTGCAATATAAAGCTGGATTATGCTTGATGCCTTCAAAATGCTGTTTACATGAAGCGATATGCAAGCTAAAGTAGAAGCTGAAATGACAACTTTGCTTGATTGGTCTCTGCTTAACATGCACATAACAGTCGTGAGCCAGTTTCTCCCCATATAGAGGCACGAACTCCTTGCGAGCGATTTAAAAGATGATGTGCATATAGGCCTCTTTGACGAGTATCGTCAGCCACCTCTACTTTATCATGGTCGATTATTCGCGAAAATGATATCTTGCATCATAATCTACCGACATGTTGGAAAGAAACAGTCAAAAACATATATTTTTATAGGATTATGAGTGCGACTTCAGATCCAGCACAAGTGCCTTCGCGCAATGCGGAATCACCGATGTCGCATCGGAACGCGGAGCAGGAAGTGATGCAGGTCTCTAAGGTTCAGGATCCAGGTGCTGACACGATGACACAACAGCACATGGCTGAAGAAAAAGAAAAAAAAACTCACGAGTTCCTGTACAAGCAGCGATGATGCAAGAGTATACAATAATGCGATGACATCGTATCTTCCTTGGATTGGCCTTGCTCTGGCGGCTGGCTTTTGCTGTTTATCGCTTTCAGAGCGAGAGCAAAAATCAGCTGACCTATCCAAACGACAACTTCTGATGTGGTCATTATCCACTATTAAACACACGTCCGACCCTTTTCATATCGAATATTAAAACGTTTTCACCACCTTCAGCCAATGATCCTGGAAATCTCCTTTTACTATAGAGCAGTACTCAGCTGCCTTGATGTCGAACATACTGTGATTTCTCAAATGCTTGTTTAATTTCTAACCGGCCTATTTTGGTCGCCTAGACTTTGAAGATGCTGCAAAGGCGATTACCGTTACGATCAAAGTGCTGAGTCTTTGGAGACAAAATATACATATTAAACAAGTCAATTTCAAGCCAACATTTTTTTGATGTTATTAAAACAATTGAAGTAGAATTATGGAACACTATTCATGGCGTGGCAGGGAAACGTGACAAATTTCTTGACCTTATCGCTAATGCGGGGGACATGGACAACTTTCTTACAGAGGAATGGTGTGGATACCCATCCTAACTGTGGCAGCTCTCCGCTCGCGATGCAGGCATACGCTTGTTCCTCACCCCCAGCCCGATACCTACAATACCACTGTAAATCTTGCTTGTGTCACGAGGTTGCAAATGCCCCTCTGTTTAGCTAATGGCATGCAATGGCAACTTTGTATTGCAAAGTTGGAGCCGCCAAAACAATAAAACGCACCCGAACGTTTAAGCTTTTTAGGCCATAGAACGCACGCACGTTAATCTCGAGGCGATATACGACAGCTAGCGAGGTTACTTGAATGACGTTGCGGCTTACGAAACGCTGGTAGAAACCGAAAAAGTCTCACAAGATACTGGCATGGCATGGCATGGCATGGCATGGCACGGTATAAGAGGCAGGACATATGATAGATTTACCTGTCAGCCGTTAAAGGAAGGCTGAGCCCCTGAGAGCAAACAGGCTTCTAAGGTCATCGATACTTTGTCACGTATCTACAATATTGTCTCAAATTGCGAAAAGTTGACATCAGCTGCTGCGTATCACCTTTTGCCAAGTTTAACCTGCAAATGGCGTTGTGGTTAGGTTTAACCATACTCTGGCCGAGCGTGTGTTTGGTCATCAGTATGGACAAGAAATGTTTTCACCGAAACTTCAAAGCGCAGCATTTACTGGGGTCAGCGGCTGAAGTTGTGGCGACCTTAAACGGAGAGGTAACGTGGCGCACACGAAAAAAACGCCTTTGATGTCATTCATGCTACGTCTATGACGGCATGGGGCAAGCGCCGGCTGAGCAGCGCCTGACTTCAAATACATTGATGTGGTACATACAAGTCTTGCAAGAGCTGAAATGCCACCGACCCAGTATGGTCGCTCAAGGTGTTCACCCTCGATGGTTGGTTTGACATCCCAAGCCAGATAGCCTATATACACTCTTTCTGGTAATGCTGCTGCACTCATACGATTCGTTCGCGAGGCAGTGCCTGATTTTGACTTTTACTTCCTTCCACGATATGTCTTTTGCCTTGCGGTTCTCTGCTTGCTCGTGCTCATGGGTGTATAGATCTTCAGCAGCAGGCTATCGACGTCCTTGTATAGCAGGGTCGCCTTGTCTATAAACCTAACCCTGATGCTGCTGTAGTAAACGTAGTATATGAAGATGTTGCCGAGGTCGAGGATAGCCTGCTTCGATTAGATTGAGCGGTTTAACATCAGGTTGGCGTTTTTGGAATGTACGGAAAATGGAGGAATAAAAGAATCTCATCATCTCTCTCTCTCTCTCTCTCTCTCTCTCTCTCTCTCTCTCTCTCTCTCTCTCTCTCTCTCTCTTCCCCCCAGGATCTGCTTCCGCAGGTGCTCCATCATATTTCCAGATAATGCGTTGTTCATTGGCTTGGAGAACTCTTTTTTCAAACTTTATTGTTGTCATGGTACTGATATCAGTGTTGAGCTATATGCATAGCCACATCCATGGAATTTGTGGAACTTTAATTTCCTGTTAACCTTAGATAAACAAAGTCATAGCTTTGTGTTTTGGTAGTGAAACATATCACTCCTTTTTAGCTTAACCCTTGCTCACGTACATATCACATCTAGTTAAAATCTTTAATGTTTGCAAGACGCTTACAGTCACACTCAAATGTGACCTTTCTCTTTTGCTGTGCCTTCAGTTCCAGAAATCTGCACTGACTGGAAAGAGCAAAGTTTATTTTGTACCTACGACACATTTAGTGCAAATGTATGTTCCTCCGCCCCTGCGCAACCCCTGCATGTGAATTTTACAAAAATTCCTATCGCATGGATGCATCTTCCCAATCAAAATCCACGAGCATGTATTACCTCGTTGCACCATGTTTATATAGTTAAATATACCTTTCTTTAATTAATTGAAGTATAAACAATTATGTACCTATATTTTGGTAGTAAAATGTACTTTAAATGTTTCTACTAGTTCGGTGGCCCCAGACTCCTGGTGGCGGGGGGTGGGGGCTCTTATCGGCGGGTGAGGGTACAAATCTAATACGTACGTTCCAAATCGGTTGAATAATGATGTTGGAATCCTTTATAAAATTGAAGTAATATGGATAATATTGAGGTTTTGTTACATCGTCAGTTTATGGTAGCTATATATATATATATATATATATATATATATATATATATATATATATATATATATATATATATATATATATATATATATATATATATATATATATATATATGTTCTTAATCTTACTTGATCTTTCTAAAATAATTAAGTAATAGCGATAGTTGCTAATTGGATACCTTCGAAATTAAGGCTGACAGATAATAAACCCAAATTGGGTGTCTTAATTATTTTCGTCACGATTTCCAAATAACATGATGAATTAAGAATTCATAGAAATAAACTTGTATTCACTGTCATTTCCGCCTATTTACCAAAAAGTGATTAAAAGTGAACACAGGCATAAATCATTATTTTTATTTCATTGATGTCATTAAATTTCTCTTAAGTCGGAGTCTTGCGATATTATTGCTTTTTTATCTTGTCACAGTAAACCATTTGAGAACATACAAATAAATTACATAATTGGACATAGTGAGAGTGAAGACAGCTATTATTTTTTAAATATTCCTCGTGATTTTTGTTCATATTCGATATTACAGTCCATGTGCTTGTCTGTCTTTGGTCATGTTGATCTTTAGTCGTTCTTACGCTTTTATGCCAAACAGGTCACATAAAAGTAACCAGATGAATAATTCAAATCCTTTGTTACCTCTTATTCATGAAGGCATTAAATAACAGATTCAGTTTCATATCACAGCGTGATACATATATTACCTCTTTAAGGCTATGTATGTAATGTTTATTTTCATATGAATTCAGTCTTCAGTTTGAATTGATGTGTTGTGATGTGATTTTGATTTTTAACGTAGCTTAAACAATTTGAATACAGTCCCTGAAACTTTCTTAAGCTTCTCTGTTTTGGTTTCACTAGATGAAGATTTCCACATGAGACGTGTTTTAAATAACAAAATCCTGAAACAAACCTAATTGACACTTAGAAGACTTTATTTCCATTGGTCACGGAAAGGCAGATGTCCTGCAGATGACGTTACAGGCGTCCCCATAATTCATTATAGAGCGAGAAGACAACATTACAGACGTCACTTAATTCAGTATAGACCGGAAACATATTCATTCTCCAATGATAATACTGAAATTATGGCAGCGTGGATATCAATCAAATGCTGGTCGTCCCTATAGAAGAAATCTTTAGAAAAATTCACTAATACAGGCGTTGAAGAGCCACCACTTAAGAATATGAGCTCTAAAAGAACTCATTAGATACTAACGCACCAGACTGAGACCGGAAATCCACCCACGAAAATGTACATTCTGCGCCATCAAACACGTTCAGTCCTTACAGAAAAAGCATGCCTACAACACGTAAAAAATGATGCCAGAAAAGAAAAAAAGAACTGTAATCGTGATGAAGACTGTAAGAAGCTCAAAACTAAGGAACATTTCGTTGTTCTTTATGTTTTGACTTACAGTTCTTTTTATGGTTTTCTGCAGCATCAGGACACATTAACACAGTTCTGCAGTCCCTAGGAACAGGAGAAAGAAATGGACGAGGAAAGAGTGAAGGAAAGGGAGAAGGAGATGGTAAACTAATGTAAATGCAGGAACAAAATCAGAAATTTGGTCTTGTCCTCTTCTAGCCTGTTTATGATTTGTTGCCGAATTCGCACAAAAGAAATCCAGAAAATTCGTTATGTAAAGAAACAAAAAATAGTTTTATAATATGGCTGCGCACAGTATTCGAAACTACAGAATTACCTTTTTTTTTTGGGGGGGGGGGCACCAGACAGACCCCCTCCCCATTCCTCTCCACAAATAAAGTGTTTTATATGATTATTGCATTCCCTAAGGTATTTGCTTTTCTATTCCAAAAAGAAATTTGCTTAAAACTTTATTTAGATAAGAATTGTTAACGGGGTATTTATTTTTCCCAAATGTGTCTAAAGGGTTGTTCATCTGATGTGTGGCTTTATTGTCCGAGTCTGAATTCCTTCCCTTATTTGTTCGAGTGATCTTTGCTAAGGATCTCCTATGTCCTGTGTTTGCTGTGTTTTTTCTATGTTGTTTGTGTGCTATAGATTTTGGTGAGGACAGCATTTGTATCAAATTTCACCCAGGTTGTATATCATTTTATTTATCATTGGTTTATTTTAAAGAAGAAAAAAAGGAAAAAGTTTATTTTTGGAAATAATTAAATTTCGTTTTCTTTTTCCATTTTTAAAAAGATAAAAGTTTATTTTTGGAAACTATTAGATTTCGTTTCCTTTTTCCTTTTTTTAATTTTGACTTCAGATTTTGACGGAAACGGAGGCTATTACAAAATAAAAGGAAAAAACCCTAACGTCTTTGTGTGTGTATTGTTGGTGAGAAGTTTCTCACTTTTCCTCGGAGTATTTCAAGGGTGAGAAGGCTATGTCCTAAATAGGGATCCGCACTACTTTATTTCATTCATCATGCTTTTCCTCATGAGTGGACACAGTCTCATCTGCCGTCTTGAGCGTTATGTTTAAACATCTGCACCACCATGGCCGGAAATAATACGGCCACACTTAGTGCAAATGCTGATCTTATCAATTATCAAAATGATCCGAAATTGCCAAAAAACAAGAAGAAGAAAAAATATGTTCTATATTATTCAATTAATGTTGGGGTAACCGTGGGGTTAGTCAGTCCTGTATCCCCGTATATATGTTTGTCCATTTCCTGCGTCTAGATTTTTCTGAGACTCTTTCGCAGACCTGTTCACTTCGCGTGGCGCCTTGTAACTTAGCCCTGCGATGCCTGTGCCCCATATTTCTTCTAGTCCGCAGGTTCCCTGTGTCCCTATAAGCATCTGCTACATAAAAGCTGAGAATGTTAGCATATTCAGTTTAAAGTGTGTTTCCCCTATATATGTGATATTATTTTTAGGTATCGAAGGATTAAAATGTGTGTGAGTATATCACCCAATTCTAAATTTAGCTAAAGTTAATTTTGCGTTTATTTCCCTGGGGTGAAGGATGAGGTGAGGGCTCCAGCCCGCGCACTGGCTATTACGCGCCCCTAGTTGAACTGTAAAACCGAAGCCCCCCTCCCTCCCCCCTAGGATTGCGATGTCTTGTTGCGGCAGGCTATTTCATAATCTTAATAACCTGTCCACAGGCCATCATCGCTTTTGTGATTTATTCTGTGATCTTTGTTAATAGATTTTTGTCCGAGTCTCCGTCTAGGATCAGTATCCTATTCCTGCGGTACCTCTCCTGTTTACATATTTCTATAATTAACTTGATTCTTTCATTTTTCCTATTTTCACATTGAGCTATAGCGTGGCATTTGGTAAAATGCACTCTTTGACACATGGGGCATATTTGATATAATCCTAATCATATGCTTTCTGACAGCGACGTCGCATGTGTTATGCAAAAACTTAAACATTATTCTTTGTATTTTCAAGGATCTAATGCAGGATCAGTGTCTCCATACCCTGTCCCAGTTTATCTCCCAGTTCTCTTTCCCCATACCCTGTCCCAGATTATCCCCCAGTTCTCTTCTTCAACATTACATCGTGTATTTTTCATATCTTCTCCTATCCAATCATATGTCTGATATCTATCCTTTAACCATAGTTCTTTTTATTTGTCCCTGTATTAAACTAGTATTTCTTTAATATTTCTAAATTTCCTAGGGACTTCTAATTTTTTGGGATAATAAATTGTTCTTGCAAATATCTGCCCTATTCCGGATCGTAAAAACCAAACCAGTATATATATATATATATATATATATATATATATATATATATATATATATATATATATATATATATATATATATATATATATATATATATATATATATATATATATATATATAAAGGGCTTCCCATGTTGTCTTGGGTTCAGAATTTATCAGTTTTATTCGATTTATTATATTAGTACATTTTAATAGTATTTGGCTTGGTAGTGCAAGATCTCCTCTCGTTTTTTGCCCTATATAAATTTTCTTTTATTATATAATGTGTCTTGTATCCACATAAATAATTTATTATTTCGTTATCTGATTTATTTAGCTTTTTGTCCTCTAGGTCTATTGATTTTAATATATAATTAAGTTTGGAATATAGATATGCTTTGCCACTTGGGCCCGCTTCATAATGCATAATGGCCTTAGTGCCAAGATATTAATGGTTTCTTTAATTTTCTTGAGATTGTTCCTATAGTTTTCTAATTCATCTTCCTTTCCAAAATATATTCCTAATGCCTTCACCCGATGTTTCATTAGGTGTGGGGGAAGTCCAGGATGATTTTCCCGCCAGTTTCCTATTTTCAGTCTCTCAGTTTTGTCATGATTAAATTTTGACCCCGAGGCTTTCCAGAATTCTTTTTCTAGGTCCTTAAATGATTTTGGATTCCTTTTAAAGTTTGTACAATCATCTGCATGTTGGATAATCTTGAATTCTTGTTTTAAGTTGTAGCCCCTTTCTGACCTGTTTCATGTATGAAGTCAATTACTTTTCTTTTGTTTAGTATATTATTCTGCATGTCTCTTCCTTTTGCACCACATGTTTGATTGATATTTATTATTTTTCCCAGTCCTTTCCGAATCCAATTTGCTAAAATCCTACTTAAATGTTATAGTCAGTATTTAGGAGGTAGGTGGGCCTTCAGTTTTTTTAAAAAAATCTTCCCTATCTCTCTTCCCTTTGTATATTATTGTAATTATACCCTCCCTCGTCGATTTTGACATAGTTTAGTTTTTTTTAATAAAATATTATTGTATAGTAATTCAAGGATCGGCGATATCTCACCTTGACATTTTTGATAGAATTCCGCGGTGAGACCATCTCTACCTTGGGATTTCCCTTTCGCTAATTGTTTTAAGGTATTCCTTTTTTCCTCTCTGTCGATTAAATCGTCACATTTGTCTCTATGTTCTGACGATATTTTCTCACATTTATTTTCTTCTTCTAAGTATTTATTTATACTATGCGGATCAATTTTTTGTGTTGTATAATTCATTGTAGTATTTTGAAATATAATTCGTAATTTCATTTTTCTTTGTTAGTTGTTAGTTGTTAGTTGTTATCCCTTATTATTTCAAGTTTTTTTCCCCTCCTTTCCTTAGTTCCTCTCTTTCGCATAATCCTTCTGCTTTCTTATACAGTTGTGTGAATTTTCCTGGTCTTATATTCCTGCTTTTGGTTTTTTCTTTCTGAATCTCCTTACTTTCGTTTCTACTCCTCCTGTGCTAATTTCCCCTCGTTGTTTCTTTAGTTCTTCCTTTTCCATTTTTTCTAATTCCATTCTTCTTTTGTAATAGTTCATGCTTTCTTTTTTAAATTATTCTTTAAAATGTCACATTCCTTGATGATATCCTTATTCCCTTTCTGAACGAAATCCCCTATTTTTTCATTAGTTATTTCTACAAATACATTTTCTAATAAAAAAATTATTATTTATTCTCCACATACCTTTCCCCCATTTGATCCTACTTTTTATGCAAATTTCTACATAGATTAAGTTATGGTCTGATATACTAAAATCTGTAATTACTGCTTTTTATATATTTCATTTCCATAATTGGTTCCATAGGGTCTATTCAATCTACTTGCTTGCTTACCTTTGTATTCAGAATTAAATTATCTCCTTATAATATTCAGTCTCCTGTAAAGATATACTAGTTTATGTTTACATAATAAATTTTCCATTTCATATCTAAAAGGTTTATCGTTTGGTGTAAGTTCAGTAGTTCTATATATATATTTCCCCCACCCAGGTAAAATTTCCTCCCCAAGTCAAATTTTCCATTGAGAAGTCACTTAGATAGGTTTGCATGTTTTTTATAAACTGTTGTTTTTATTTTGATTTGCTGGAAGATATACATTAATTATATGACATTTTTCTACCGCTTTATGTATCATTCTTCCTGCAAAAATTTTTTTTATCGACCCTTTCCCAATTTAAATCTCGTCTATTTTTAAATATCATTGCTACCCCTCCTCTCATATCATCCTGTTTATAGTTGTTTAGTATTATTATAGCCTCCATTTCAATTTCAATCATTGCTAGCAGTTCTTTAGAAAATGTGTTGTGTGTTTCTCGTAACCTAATAATGTCATAGTCAGATTCTTTGATTGGTTTGGTTACTTTATCTTTATCAATTCCGTTAGTGTTTATTGAGGCTAAACGGAAGTTTATTCCTTCCATTTTTTCATCATACCAGGTTGCTGCATCTCATTATTGTTACTTAATAAATTAGTTTTGTTACTTGTTAATAGTTTTGGTCATGTATATTTTATCATATGTGATATTTAGTTATTTGAGGGCACTGGCCCCGTTTCAGATCCTTTGTGTGGCCTGTCTGTTCCTTTATCTGTCTTTTCATGTCTATGTCTTTTTTACTGTCTCTGTCTTCTTCACTTTCACTTTCAGTTTTTTTGTCAATTTCTTTGCCCGTTCAGTTATCTGTTTCCTGGGTGTCTATGTCATTTAGTGGTTTTGCCCTCTTTTTTTCTTAATCCCTACTGTTGTTTTCTCACTGTTTGGTGATTGGAGGCCCATATCCTCTGGTGGAGTGTTGTCACTACCTTGCAAGGAAGTTGAGGCCGAAATAGCTTTTTTCTTTTTCTTTTGTTTGTTTCTTGCTTTTGGTACCGGTGTGGATGCCAATGGTTTCAAACCAATTAAGTCCACTGATCTTGTTTTGCTTGGGAGGGTTCTATTTCATCCTATTCTTGTGAACGTTCCTCTTCCCTCAACATATCTTGGAGAAGATAGAATCTGTTTTTCCCATATATGTTTTCTTCTTTGTTTTCCATTTGTATTCTCCCCGTTTTGTTTGGGCCTTGGAAGTTTTCCCCATTTCAGACCTTTCGGGGAGTTGTCATCCTTATCTCTTGTATTGCTGTTACGTCAATACTAGGGACTTCATTGTTATACGTGCTGTCCATAGTGAGATCTGTCCTCTCAATGAAAGACCCTTCTATGTTTTTTGTGTACCTATGTTAGTTTTGTCTGCCTCTTTAGGCTCTTCCCCCTTTTGGTTTATATTTCCCTCTTTTATATGAGGTTTAGTTGGTATTTGAGGTGTGCTGTCCCTTCTTTGCTGAATTAGTTTTTTTTTATATATCTCTGTTGCATTGCTTCATTTTCCTCTGCATTTAAGTTTAGCTGAGGACTTGCTATTTTACTTGTATGGGTTGGCGCTGCTGACTGGGTTTTACAGTATCTTGAGCCATACCCAGTTTGCTTGCAGCGTGGACAAATTCTATCCATTCTTCACATCCTCGATACCATGTTTTAAGTAGGAGTCCAATCACGTAGAAATAAGCTGGGATTAGTTTTGCTTCCTGTTTCAAAACTGTCATTATTCTAACCGCTGACTTCGCGTTCCTAAAACCCCATAACGTTGCCATTTTATTTGTTTTAACTTGGGTTTTCAACTTTATCTCTATTTTATGCACTATTTCTATATCGTCTAGTTTGAACGGGAGTCCGGAAACATGCACATATGTTACCTTGGCCTCAGACTCTTGAATTATTGGTAAAGTTTTATCCACTTTTGCTTTAAATCCCTTTACTTCAATTTCTTGCTTTTCTAGGATTTGTTTCTCCTTGTCTTTGGGATACAGGACACACTTGTTAATTCCCCCGTTTTGTAGCCCGTCTATTGCGTTAATGTCCATGCCATGCGTTTTTAAGGCCGTTAGCATCTCCGATTGCCTTCGTCAATTTTGAATTTCACCAAAGTCTATAAACTGACATCCCAAGGGTGGAAGGCCAGGAGCCTCTGATTGTCCCCACTCGCCTCCCTTTTTATTTGGAAAAATGCATTCAGTTTAGTTCTAGTCGGTTGACTGCTTACCGTTTTTAGCGCACTTGGGTACATCACGGTATGAGTAGAATTTTAAAGGAATCATGACATACAAGTCTTTAAAAGGTCTTTCTCCAGATTGTATCTCTAACATAATTGAACTAAGGTCATCAAATACTGAGCGTAATCTCCGATCGACGACAAACAACGATCTCCAGATTCCTTGATCGAAAACCAATCATTACAAAAGCTCATTTTCTGTATCAGTACCTACTGTATGGAACTCCTTACCAATGAGGATACGTAATTCAACATCCCTTGCTTCTTTTAAATTATCATTAAAGAAATTCTTTCTAGACCGGCTGGAATGATATATTGAAAGCTCTAAATAGAAAACTTTAAAATCATATCCATAATTGATATATATTTGTATGTTTCCCAGTATAGTCACACATAGTCATTCATGTCAAATATGTACGAATGAGTGTGCGACGATACATGGTTATGGGCATGAACTTCTATTTTTATTATTTTATTACAAAAACTGAGGACCACATGGCAGATGGGTCAGCCATGACCAAATGTGTTATCCTCGTTAAAGATAGTTTATTATTATTATTATTATTATTATTATTCAAAAAAGTTGAAAATGTAGCTAACCTAAGTAGTGTTAACTTCACTGTTTCTGTCTCACCCTTCAAAACTCAAATAAAACTGTTTGATTTTATTAGGTAGCAAAAGGTAATCTACACAATTACAAAAATGCAGTTTAACTGCTAACCACAAAGAAAAATAGGAAAAAAGAGTAAACAAAAAGACAAACAAACAAACAAACAAAAAAGGGAAGAAGGAAAAAAAAGAAAAGAAAGTAAAAATAAATTGTTAGAGAAAAAGATGAATATACTTGTATGTGCACAAAACTTACAATCCGGTGGACTTTCGCTCTGGTTGCTTTGTGCATGTCATCGCAGATGATAATCGGAAGACTTTACTTCTCAAGAAGGAGTATCAGCAAAAAAAGTAAAGTATTAAACAATGAGAGGACCAGATTACAACCTCCATAAACTTTGCAGTATACTCTTGCAGCGAAAAACGATTTACTGTAAACAAACAATGTATTACACAATCTAAGTATGGAGGCGCTGATTGTTGATGGAGATCCATTAATTCTCTGAAGGCCCGATACAGTCCACTTTGAACAATAACTATTACCCATTGCCGAACTTTAAAAGGACACACCGTAATTTATGTTGCTTATACGATGAATGGTTCAATTGCAATGGATACGATCTTGATTTTAGTTCTATAATTTCCCCATTTACTCAGTCAATATGAATGAGGTATAAACGTGTTATTTTACGTATCAGGAGACAGTCATGGCAGCATTTTAAAAAAAAATTAAGCATTTGTTAGCGGTGGGAACGACTGGCAGTCTGATATTGTTGTCATAATCTGATTGCGTCAGGCATTTCATGTTTGCAGGAAATCGCCCTTAGCTGTAAGGGGTAGGCGTATCCTAGCAGTTACATATTTCAGAGGGAGAAGTCCGAGTATAGAACAATCTTTGTTCAAACCTTGTTTATGTGAAATAACAAGTATGCTTAGTTTATCATTTCAGTTGGATGGGGGAACTAAATTTTAAAGCATGGGAACATATTTAGCAGAGCTGGCTACAACGAAATAACTGGTACCGCTGTATTTTTTAAAAATATCGCGATACGTACCATTGTATATCGCAATTATATCAGTTTCAAGAATTTCATTTTTAGTTCATGGGTCTGTAATTTTGTTGGTAAATTTTAGGCTCTCAAATAGCAAATTAACACCATATTAAATCCAATATATTATTTGAAACAAATTAATTATCTTGAGATGAAAGGAAATAAAATAACTGGGCTCGAAAGGAAATAGCTGGCACCCCCACCCCCAAAAATCAATGGCCAGTACCTTATTGTAGATGATTTTGATGTAAGTTGTCATCTGAAAACTGTAACTTAAGTGGGATGATTAAACATACACCGTAGCTATCACCATGTAAAAGACACTGTGATGACATTAGAGAGCTTGTTGATAATAATGGAAAGTGTTGACATAGCCTACAATATACTAGCTAGACTATTGATACAACATAATCGGCGGGGAAATTTTGAGTAGGGTCCTAACAACCGGGTAATATAATAATCAGAGATGGATAGTAAACATCAAGCACACTGATACATGAAACGTGAAAATAATTGGCGGACTAGAGATAATACTAACAATTCAAACAGGAAAAAAATGTGTGTGTGTGTGTGTGTGTGTAATTATGACACTAACTTACGCTAGCAAATAACTTAAGGATTGACACTTTGATTCCTTTTTTGCTTCGAAATGTTTGAAAAGTTGGATGTGGTCGGAATATCATTCACATTATTCCACTTGCCTGTCATTGTGGGGCTCTGTTATGAGTTGGGGTGGGGTGCTCCCAATATTTATTTGAATTACTATGGAATTCCCACCCTGGCTCGTTTTTGTAGGAAGTGAAATTAGTGATAGAGAGAGATACAGCTCCGAGCCCCCAGTCAGCAATACCGACAATTAAATTATTAAGAACACAAAGGTGAAATTCAAAAGAATAACAATTTAATATAATTTAAACGATATTAATTTCTCAACCAATCTTCTTCCTCTCGACCATGTAACAACCTATTTCATCACTTGATTATAGTGTGAGATGGCTTTCCCCTGTACTTGGTTTCTACTCATCTGTGCTCTACTCTGCTAATTCCTTTCCTCCTTCAGGCGTTCTCCGTACTGCGATTCTTCCTATCCTCTTCCCCTTTTGTCTCCTTTTCTTCCCCCCCTTCTCTCTCTCTTTCTCTAATAACTAGGCTTGTTCTCTGCCTACTGCCTTGTTCTATCCTATCTCTCTGACACTCGGGACTTGACTACCCGGTAGTTCTGTCCCCAAAAGCTTCCTGCGAAAACACAAGGACGTTAGCATGTTTCGTTAGCCACCTCGCTCACACTAAATCAACAATCAATCATCAGATAGACGCTATCTACATCTTCGGTCACGCATTCGTGCACATCGAAAACCACACACGTTCTTATAGAAAACAACGTTGCAATAAAGAGCGGTATCCCACTTATCATACAGACATCACTAAATTGCGTCACGTCAATATATTCTTAATCTCATTATTCTGAACAATATCACAACAATCAGACGCAATTCTGTACATTACACTCCCACAAGTGTACACAAATATTCAAATATCCATATTATTTAAATTTACACACTGCAACCATATCCAAAGTTACAATTTAATTCAACAATTGCAAAATCTAGAATATCACATAAACAAATACACTAGTTTACCACGAAGTAACCAGATAGCGAATTACAATATTAATTCTGACTACGAGCTAGCAATCTACATAATCATGGCTCATTTCTCAAGTACGCATGTAAATTAAACAATACGAAGGTAATTCTACGTACTAACAATTCTAGTAAGTAAATATACATACTGCACATAATTACAATAACAATGCCGTAACATTCTGCAACAATCGAGTAAATAACTCACTGACCTTTGCGAAGCTTTCTGTCCTTGAATGTACCAAGGTTTTTCCCCGCCAATTCATGAGTGGTTTCCTCGGAGTTATTGCAACAACTTGTCAGCATGATGCTTCACAATGACTAATTCGTTCCCAGCCCAAATGACTGTTAAATTCTGGTTCGAATTGATGGCCCCACTCTTCTTCAGTTCCGATTGGATATCAATTCTACCCCAGTCGGTGTAGATTAACAGACGAGTCTTAGGCCATCTGTCTAAGCGGGGAGATTTACAACAGCATCGAGGGTCCTTTGTTGTTAGAACAAAGCTTCCAACGTCTACATGTTAGTTTTTCCACCTAACGATGTGGGCTCTTGTACAACACGAATCGCTACGATAGACGCAGGGTCTACATACACATGGCGCTAACTCATTGCTTTGTTCCTGACTTACGTAATCGCGGGCAGGCAAACGTGGCAGTCATGTTGCCTTAGGCAACATGTTTCAAAATTGTAAGGTTCATACATATAATTATCTTTGAAACAACGTAAATAATAAGTTTGCAATAATTTGAAAACCTACTTGTAATATCATTAAATGCATAACAAGATTACTGACGGATACTACCGGTACAGTGAAAAAACAATTATTGCTGTAAACCGGTATAACGATACTAGGTATACCATTGGTTGGCATCCGTTAGTCTCGAGAGACGATGGAAGTGCGCTTATTAGAGATGTCCCGGTTGGTGGTTGTGCAGCGTCTGCTGTGGCTATGTAGTCCAACACAAGGGTGGCAGTCCTTGCTGCACTTGAAGGTTGCGTATGGTGTTAGTTGGAGATGCTTTTTCTTCCTCTGCGATCGTCAGCTGGACCTGTCAAGAGCTAGCTCTTCCCAGGTGATGACATCGATGTCAGGGGCTTTCATGTCGCTCTTGCAGACTTTCTTGAAGCGGAGATGTGGCCGTCCGATCGACCTTTTGCCGGAGGCGAGTTTCGAATAATGAATGCCTTTGGGGATCCGTCCGTGATCCATCCAACGTACATGGCCCAGCCATCTGATGCGACGTTGGCGGAGGAGTGTGACCATGCTGGGGATCTTGGCACGTTCAAGCACCTCATTGTTTGTTACTCAATCCAAGTGATCCCGAGTATGAGTCGGAGACATCGCATGTGAAAGGCGCTCAGTCTTTTCTCTTGTGTGGCGTACAGAGTCCAGGTTTCACTGGTGTACAGGAGAGTGCTTAGAACGCAGACACGGTTCACGGAGATCTTAGTGTTCAGGGTCAGCATGTTGTTGTTCCACACTCTCTGCGACAACCTCGAGGGAGTTTTAGACGCCTTTCCGATCCGCTTTTTGAGCTCAGCATTGAGCGAGAGGTTGTTGGTGATGGTAGAGCCGAGGTACATGAACTGACTGACCACCTCAAGTTCGTAGTGGTTGATGATGATGCTTGGGGTTCCGCGTCCTGAACCATCACGTTTGTTTTCTTTAGGCTGATGGTCAACCCAAAGTCATTGCATTCTTTAGCAAAGCGGGCCATCTGGCGCTGTAGCTCAGCTTCTGTGTGAGTAGCTGGAACAGCATCGTCTGCGAAGAGCATGTCCCTGATGGTTACTTCACGCACTTTGCTCTTTGTCTTCAGTCGTGACAGTTTGAACAGTCTGTCGTCTGATCGCGTGTGCAGATAGATCCCTTCTGTGGACGTCTCAAAGGCGTGTTTGAGCAGGGCTGCGTAGAAGCTGCCGAAGAGCGTGGGGACAAGGACGCAGCCCTGTTTCACTCCACTGCGGATGTCAAAGGGGTCGGATGTTGAGCCATCGTACTGCACTGTGCCTTTCATGTCATCGTGGAAGGACTGGATCATGCTTAGCAGCTTTGGAGGGCATCCAATTTTCGCCAGGATTGTGAAGAGTCCGTCTCTGCTGACCAGAACGAACGCATTAGTGAGGTCTACAAAGGCAATGAAGAGGGGTCTGTGTTGTTCTCTGCATTTCTGTTGCAGCTGCCTGACGGAGAAGATCGTGTCGATTGTGGACCTCTCTGTCACCAAGCGTCTGTAGTCTGTTTAGGATGACGCGTGTGAAATCTTTACCCATGATGCTGAGAAGGGATATTCCCATGTAGTTGTTTTAGTCGCTTCTGTCGCCCTTGTTCTTGTACAGGGTTACGATGTTGGCGTCTCTCATGTCCTGAGGCACTGCACCCTCATCTCAGCACTGGCAGAGGAGGTCGTGCAGGTGTGTAAGCAGCACGCTACAGCCAAACTTGACGACTTCTGCTGTGATGCCATCCTTCCCTGGGGCTTTACCTAAGGACAGTTTCTCTAAGGCCTTCTTTAGTTCGGCTACAGTAGATTTCTCGTCCAGTTCGGCCATGAGAGGGAGGTTTCCAATGGCGTTGAGAACATCATCTGTCACGTGGTTCTGTCTGGAGTACAGTTCAGAGTAGTATCCCACCCAACACTCCATCTGCTTGCCCTTGTTGTGGATGGTATCGCCTGTGGAAGACTTCAGTGGTTCTATCACTTTCTTCGTGGGACCCATTGCTTTCTTTATGCAATCGTACATGCCTCTGATGTTTCCGATATCTGCTATTGACTGGATGTTCTCACAGAGCTGAAGCCAGTATTCATTGGCACACTGCCGTGCTAATCTCTGCACTTTGCTTCTGGTAGACCTGTTTGCCTGTAGTGTTTTCTGGCAGGGGGATCGCTTCTATTGCATGTGAGCACTGCGACTCTCTTCTATGGATGGCATGAGTGTGGCGGAGTTAGCCTCAAACCAGTCATTGTTCTTTTATTGCTTCTTACGAAAGATCCGTGTGGTTGTGCTGTATACAGTCTCTCTGATGTGATCCCGTCTTTCGTTGGCACTGCCGTTGGGAGTTTCTGAATCAAACGTCTTGGAAAGAGCATAGGTGAATTCCTCAGCCTGGTCTGGATGTGACGTTTTGTTCACATCAATGTGTGGTTTACCATCTTGCCTAGAACGGCGAATCTTCTTCGGCTGAAGCTCCATTTTCAGCACATCAGCGAGTGGTCGGTGTCGCAGTCAGCACTGGAAGGTACGGGTAAGAAGCACACCCTTCATGGCTGACCGTCTTGTAATGATCAAGTCCAGCTGGTGCCAGTGTTTAGACCAGACATGCCTCCAAGACACTTTATGCTGTGGCTTTGTCTGAAAGAATGAATTGCTGATGCTGAGGTCGTGGTACGAGCACATTTCTAGAAGGTACTGCCCGTTCCCATTCATCTTCTCAACACCAAACTTGCCAAGACAGTAGGGCCAAGAGTCATGGTCGGCACCCACCCTAGAATTGAAGTCGCCCAGCAAAATCAAGTTCTCTTCCTTGGGAATTTTGTCGATGAGAGAGTTTAACTCATCGTATAACTCATCCTTAGTATATGTGGAGGCGCTTAGTGTGGGAGCGTAAACGCTGATCAGAATGACAGGCCAGGTTGTGGTGTGGAGGCGGAGGGATAGCAGTCTTCCATATCCTCGTTGACAGAGTTTTATTATCCCCAGCAGAGTGTTCCTGACAGTGAATCCAACACCAAACTCTCTGGCTTCGTCGGTGCTTTTTCCTTGCCAGAAGAATCTGTAGTTCTTTTCTCTGAGGGACCTGGGATCTGGTAGCCGTGTCTCCTGTAGCGAGGCGATGTCGACCTGGAGTCTTGCAAGTTTGTCGTTGATGACTGAAGTCTTCCGAACATCACTGATTGTCTGGATATCATCTGAAAGCCCAGTCAGCATGGTCCGGATATTCCAGATACCTAGCTTGAGAATGGGAGGTTTCCTTGTTGGTTTTCGTTTGTTATTTCTTGGTGCAGTAGTTGCAGTCCGCTTGTCGGGTGCTCACATATCTTAAGCCTTACGCACACAGCAAGGCAGGCGAACTGTGGTGGGACGGCACATTATTGACTGGGGGCTGCCCAGTTTGAGGTGGGCGGTAGCTGTCCAGTGAGACATGTTGGTCTCTCCCACCGTCATAAGCAGCCCCTGGCGTCTGGCTCTACGCCAATCGAGCGGTGGCATATAACCGGTAAACTGCTATTTCACGTGCTGTGTAGACGCTGTGGAGCAAAGCTGCAGTGTCCTCTCCAGGGCTCAATCCCGGGCAGGGTGATATGGAGAATCAACTGTTGCCCATGTAGCTGATCCCCCCTCTCCATGCACCTGATGGATCCAACGGAAAGGACAAGCCGATACGTCATGGCACCATCTGCGTCGCAGGTCTTGCCGAGGTGGCACTGAAAGCATTGCTAAGTCGCCTTAGGGACTCCGTCTCCGGATTTTCTGTTTGGGTTTACTCAATTGGCCTTTCCCATGAGAGTGTATAGTCCCAAGGCAGCGAAGGTTTGAAATCGGAGTTTATCCTCTCCTAGATGGGCGACCACCCAAGGTTAACGAGCCCCATCTGCCCGAAGCATCTGGTTTTGAGGCGACAAAAACATCCCTTCTTCAGTCAGTTTAAACAGGTTCCGCCACTCATGAAGGCCTGGAGCTGGATTTGGTTGTCAGAGGCTCTATCAGACGCAAGCCATTGGGGGATTTCCAAGCGAAGCAGGTGCTTATCTCCCACATCCGCCCCCGGAGGTGACAACTCTTGAAACCCAAAATAGATTTAGTGCTAGGTATACTAGATATTGAATATCTAGTCGGGCTGTGATTTGGATTTTTAACGTAGCTTGAACAATTTTTCTGTCATATCACTATGATGTCTGCTGTGTGGCAGTTTATAATGATGTCTAGCACTGGGGCATCATGCCGCAGACATACAGCATGATGTTCAATCCAGTCCTAACACTAACCTCTTAATGCTGAGCGCCAATCGTGGCAGCTGTTATGAGTATTTTTGCACGTCCTTGCGGTGGGGATCGAACCCACGACCTCCCGCATCCGAGACGGACGCTCTAACCACTAGGAAACCGGAGTGATTTCGAATATCTAGCATTAGAAGCAGTGTGTCGTCGTTTC
Organism: Sinohyriopsis cumingii; assembly: GCA_028554795.2. NCBI lineage: Eukaryota > Metazoa > Mollusca > Bivalvia > Unionida > Unionidae > Sinohyriopsis > Sinohyriopsis cumingii. The sequence continues at coordinate 116,809,099 of CM068826.1, read as the reverse complement.
TTCCTTTGTCGAGGCTCGAAGATATGCTTATTCACTTGGCTTATTAGTTCAGTCCAACAGCATCATGCACGTATACAGATATGCAGTCGCATGATGCTCATGCAAATCTAGGTCCTTACAGTTTGCTAGAATAAACAGCAGAAGAAACAGAGTCGACGTTGATTAGGGCATATATTGTTTGCAGTTGGACTCACGTTTTAAGCTAGCAAATACGGTAGTGCGCCAGCCCTGTTGTTATTGGGAATCGGAATTGTTTTGTTGAAATCGGGTTATATTGTAAATGTTTAACGAAGTTTGGATTTTAGTTCGCGACTCTTATTCGTGATCTATGGTTCGTGAAATACTTATCGTCTGTAGCAGAATGTATTGTTTGTTGTATATATTGTGGAGTCTTTTTTAAAGATTGAAAAATAAATAGAAAAAAAACCTCACCTTCCTGAATGCCCGTATTATCAGTGCTATGTTCCTTTGTCTTATTAGGTCTTGAATGCAGTTTACTTATTTATCTTAATGACATCGTGTTTATATGTATCAAATGATATTATCGATTTTTCAATTTACATAAAAAGGACTCTGTTGGCATAATCGTGTAATATAATATAAATCGTCAATAAAAAATGTGCATAATTTATTTGTACTGATTTTGTTCGTATACCGTGTATTGTATAAGATATATATATATATATATATATATATATATATATATATATATATATATATATATATATATATATATATATATATATATATATATATATATATATATATATATATATATATATATATATATATATATATATATATATATAGTTATACCAAAATGACATGATATATATATCATGTCATTTTGGTATTGATAAAGATATATTCTTACATTTGTTTTCTGGTGTACCAGGGGAGATGTATGCCCTGCTATCAACCAACATGTTCAAACATAATATCAAAAATAAGTAGTGAATTAACATTAAAAATAACAAATTAAAGGCCAACGTCTTCTTGTCAAATCTGCAAATTGGGTTGTGTGACAGCTGTATACAGTGTATATGTTTATGTATATGTATGTATGTGTATATGTATGTACGTATGCATGTAATTTCTATATGGTTTTCTGTATTTATATATCTCATTTTATTAATGCATTAGTTCACGATGTATTTATGTTGCTTGCGTTCTCGTCTATGCTGTGTCTCATAATCTTATGATATGTATAATCCGTATCTTAGCAACCTGATATAATCTTTGTTGAAGAGGTAATGAAGTCATTTAGACAGTCAGTCAGATAAATTCATGCACGCGCAAACAAGTATATATATGCACAAATACATGTGTCTACATATATAGCTACACTGTTATAAGTTTTACATTTCCTTTTCGTTACTATTTCAAAGTTAACGTTAAGCACATAACAATATAGACGTATTAATATTTTCGAAATATTATCATTATCAAGCAATTGTTAAAAGATCAGTGCCATGCTTAGCCAAATGATTACAGATTTGCATAATTGCAGGTATTGAGATATTTCGTTTTGTCAATACGGTAGCTGACACAGTACTAATGTTGTATTTTTGTCACTTTTCTGTTGTATTTTATGATCTTGTATTATCCTGAATTTGATTAATCTGATGTAATCTCTGTTGAAGAGGAAATAAAGTCAGTCAGTCAGTCAGTCATACATAAATACATACATGCATGCATGCATGCATGCATGCATACATACATACATACGTACATCCACACACATGCATATACATACGTACATACATACTGAATACATACATCCGTACATCCACACACATGCATATACATGCATGCATACATACATACATACATACATACATACATACATAACACCTTATAGTGTTTTTGTGTTATTCTAATTGTCCTGATAATTATCCTTTAATTGTCAGTATGATTCATCCAGACGAGTTGCCATTTCTGTTATTTTTAGTGCAGCATGGAATTAATTGCATCCGTCCGATTAATCTAATGAATGTCTACAGTGGCAATAAAACCCTGATGATATTCACAGGCCAATGAATATCACATGTTGCAATTGCGTTACGTAGGATGTAACTGTGTTTATTGCATATAAATATAATGACTGTATTCAATTACTTGTTAAACGTATAGCTGGTTGGATTCGATAATCGAACGGCCATGTACCACCGTAGCTTGTGTTATTTGGTCGATCGCCAATCGGACGATGTGATATGCAGTATATTTTAGATATGGTGTGTATGTAAGATGTCCAATACACTGACCAATCAAACTGATGTACACGCTGATAAGCAATCTAACAAAGGCAGGAATGCTCTATTATTTGACTTTCACTGAACTGTGTTGGAAGTATATCGTTTTCACTAGAAACTTTATAATTACTTAAAGTTGTCGAAAATGTTTAGTTAGTATTTGAGTTAATATTGATAGATCCTATAAATGATTTGAGTTCATCGAAAACTATTTTTACGTTATTTGGACAACTGTAACCAACCAGTTCATTAATTGTGCTCATATTTATTCTTCGATAATAAGGAGTCGTGTCTATTACATTAGCTTAGTTAATGCTCAGATATTTATTCCTGTGGTATTTGTTTTGCAGACCATATCTAGTTTTCCTCCAGTCATCCGAATGAGCTTCGTCACCAACTAACTAGACAAAAGTGATACAAATGATTTCAATGCTGCGTGTAAAGAACTCAAAAATATAACATTCGCAAGGAGTTTCACGTATTTTTGTTGTTGTTGGTTTTTGTGCGTACATTTTATATATAACGTCACATAGAATACTTGAACCTTGCAAAGAAATGTCTTGATTCAGTTGAGTTATATTTCTTGACGTCTTTAACATGAACTGGGTAGTAAAATGCTATGCAAATAGTTCTGCCCTGCAGAGGACATCTTCGAATTTAGATATACGTGTTGTAGCTGTGTGGGGTGGGCGACAGCTACATTGGGGAATTTGCTGGTAGAGCAAACAAACATCTAGGTTACATATTTATTGAATTTAAATTCAAAGCTCTCTCTAACGGTACGATACGATAATAAAATTTAGGTCGCCCAGGCAGCTGGTGCTTTCGCGACCGGTTACGTCCTGAAGGTCAGGATTCTTAATTTGTTGGAGTTGTGGGTATGGTGACCCCACAGCTCCGTTTTTATGTGCAAATGTCGCACTCTTTAATTTTGGAATTTTGAATATGTCTGGGCGAGGCAAAAGAGGAAAGGCACCGCGGTGACGCAGTAAGCCATTGGATGTCGATACGCCCTGCAAGGCGAGGCTTGTATGATCAAATTTTAGTCCAGTTTTGCTAGTGGACAATTATTTTCCGAATAGTGTTTGGGCCACCTGTGCAATTTTCCAATTTCATTGAGTTGTATAATTTCCTTTATTATTTTAACGATAGATTGGAATTTTGTGTACGTTGTGTACTTTTACATTTCTAAATGGTATCAATCAGCTGGGTGTCCGGCACCCAATATACTGTGTTTTTGTTTTGTTGTTGTCCTGTTTTTGTTTTTCTCGGTTTTGAATTTTGATGGTGGTAATCAAAGGATCAGATCAGGATTTTGTGGACAGAGCTTTTATCAAAAGAGGACTTCATAAGCCAAAGGAAGAACCTAGTGTAAGAAGGCAATTTGAAAGTCGATGTCGGTTTTCTTTTTCTTCTTCTTTGCTTTCTTTTTCTTCTCTGTCTTCTTTCTGTTGTTCTGATGGTGTTTTGGTTCCGACTCGTCTTTCAATGTTATAGTACGGCAAGATGTTTGCGACTGGTCCGTCTGGTTCATGGGTTTTTATTTTCGTTACTTATTGGAATTTTGAAATTACATTGTGCCTCTAAAAAAGTTATTTATAATATGTTGGCATTGTGGGTAATGTTGGGATTTAGATGCTATGTTCTAATAGTTTGGGGTCTGTATGGGCCTGATGACTGGTTTTTTGTCACCTTATATTCTTAATTCTTGTAGGGACCTAAGACTTAGTGGTGTTTGTTTACACATTCACAGTCTTTGTCGCCTTGTGCAACCGGGCCTGGTAGCGGAGTTAGCCACCTTATATATATATATATATTATTGTTTCTTGCATAGTGGAGTTGGAGAATTATTTGTTTAGTTTTGTCAGACCTGTTTGTTTATTATTGTATTAGTAGCCTGAACTCATGCGAACATGCAGTGGAAGAAGTTTGTAATTATTAATATACACACATTTTAAAGTGATATAGACTTGCCTTTTGGCTAGCGGTCTTACCCTACCACTTTAGTCCTGTCTGGTGGTCGATGTTTTGTTTTGATTGTGGCTATGTTTATTCTTGTGGTGTTATGTTCAGGCTAGCTCTATTTTTGTTTTGATTTGGTTATTTCTATTTTTGTTTGAGTTATTTAGGTTATTTCTAGTTTTAATTGATATATTTGTTACTTTTCCAGGCTAAGTCTATTTTGAAAAGACATGTCTTTTCCGAGCATTCGGGTCCGAAGGATTTTTCAAGGACATTTAGCTTTTTTTAAAATTCCTTAATTTTAAGTTTGTTAGCCTGTTTCCTGACTGAATTTGTTTATTTTGCTTATTTATCTATCTAGTGTTTGATGTTTTGTTCTCTGTTATGATTTTCTTTTCTTTTGTTTGTTATATTTTTGTCGTATTTGTTAATTTGCTTAAGGTACCATATTATGTTTTTGTATGTAGTTTCGATGTTTTTGTTATATGTCTTATTTAACATTTTTGGGTATTTTGTAGGGGATCCGAGTTTATACTGTTTTTTAAGGTTCGTTGGTTATGATATTTGGGGCAAGTGTTGAATATATGGTCCAATGTTTCCATTGTTGGGCAATGTGGACAGTTCGTGTTTTGGTTTGTTGCTATGTTGAGATGTTTTCCAAATTTGCTTTTTAGTAAAGTTTGTGCTTTGTTTATCCTATTAATAACGCGTAGGTCAGTAGTTTAATGTATTTAGTTGTTGTAATTGTTCTGCTGACCTCTTTTTTTATATCTGGAATAAAACTCTTGCCCTTGTTGGTATTTTCCCAGAGTTGTTGCCATTTATTGTTTATTTTAATTCTTTTTTGACTATATACCTCTTATACACTGTAATCAAGATGTGATAGTGAGATGTTCATGAGGTTTAGTTTTGCTTGTTGGTCAGCTTTGTCGTTTCCTGTTAGATTAATATGCCAGGGCACCCATAGGAATTAAGCACTTTGTTGTTTTCCTTCAATCTCTCTGATAGATATCCTTGTTTCTTCTAGCATGTTACCTCTGCCTTTTGTTGTGCCAGTCTCTAGGGATTTGAGTACACTGAAAGAGTCTGTTATGATAATGTATTGATTGCATGTCTGGGTTTTTATCCATTTAAGTGCTTCATTTATTGCCCAGAATTCTGCTGTATAAATTGAACAATCATCCGGGAGTCTCCGAGTGTAATCCGGTGTTCGGGTATTATTATTGCGGCTGATGTTCTTTTTAGTTCTTGGGATCCTGATCCATCTGTATAGATTTTAAGATGTTAAGAGTATGTTTCCTCGATGGTTTTGTGTATTTCCTACGGGATTTTATTGTTTGGATCCGAATGTTTGGGCAATAAGGTTGATTTTAGGGGCGGTTTGTTTCCATGGTGTGGAATCGCATATTTTGTGTTGTCCTGCTTGAATGCCTGGGAGTTCCATTTCTTTGCAGAGGGTATGTACTTTTTGGGCTGCAATCGGGCGTGGAACTAGTATTTTGCTGAATGGGGTGTTGCATCTTTTGATCGTAAGTTTAGTTGGATTGGAACTTTTATGAATCGAGTTTCTGGTGGCGTATCGTAAAATTTGTTCCTCTCGTCTAAGATGTAATGGCAGATTCCCTGTTAATATTTGGAGTTCCTCGATTGAGGTATTGGGTAGAGCTCCAGTACAAAGTCTAAGCGCTTTGTATTGTATATTGTTTAATTTATAGAGCAGTGTGTTTTTGAATGATGTACACACTTGGCAGCCATAATCAAGTTTGGCCCTAACTAATGATCTATAGAGCATGAGCATTGTTGTTTGCTTTGCGCCCTATTTTGTGCCCTATTTTGTACCCTATTTTGTACCCTTGATATTTTTAGGAGGTTAAGGTCATGTAGGCATCTTTTGATTAGTGTTGTTATGTGTTTTTCCCAGCTGAGGGTCTCATCAATTAACTTTCCCAAGAAATAAGTTTCTCTCACAAATTGTATTGGTGTATTTTGTAGATGGAATTTGGGACATGTTGTATGCTTAGTTTATGTAGGTGAGAAAAGCATTCCAACAGTTTTGGTATTTGATATTTTATATCCCCAGTTGTCAGCCCATTTGCCGATTTCATCTAGGCTCTGTTGTATTTGGTTGATATTGGTTTGGTTGTTTGGATTGCCTGTTTTCCAGGTTCCGCTGTCATCAGCAAATTGTGATAGTTCGATTAGTTGGTTGGTGATATTATCTTGGAGATTGTTGACCATTAATTTAAAGAGCGTGGGGTTTATTACACTTCCTTGCGGAGTACCGTTGTCTAGAATGTATGTGTCAGAGAGAGTATCACTTACTCTGGTTTTGATTTGTCTCCCTCTAAGGAATTTTGCGATCCATTGGTGCATTCGCCCCGTTACGTCATATTGGTTTAGTTTGGAGATGAGGTGTTTGGTCCAGACCAGATCGAATGCCTTTTCTAGGTCTAGGAATATTGCAATTAAGTGCCTATCTCTTTTCCGTTTGGCATTGAAAGCAATTTTGATGTTTGCTTCTAATCTAATTAGTTGGTCAATGATGGAGCGTCTGTTTCTAAATCCACTTTGATTTTCTGTTAGCAGGTGGTTTCTTTCCAAGTGGTGTTTTAGACGGTTGTTAATCATCGTCTACATCATTTTACAGATGGTATTTGTCAAGGAGATGGGTCTGTATGATGTTGGTTCTTTGGGGTCTTTACCTGGTTTCGGTATGGCTATGACTATTGTTTATTTCCACAACGTTGGTATATTTCCTGTTTTCCAGATTAAGATAATCAAATCTAATGTAATGATTTGCATAGTTATTGGTAAGTGTTTATAAATGTCATAGCCAAGTTTGTCTTCCCCTGGGATGTTGTCTTTTTATTTGCTAATGCTTCGTTCCAATCTTCGCTGTTGAAATTGTCGTTGAGTGGTGATTCTTTGTTGTTTTATAATAATAATAATAATAATAATAATAATAATGATAATAATAATAATAACAATGCTTGACTTCCAGATACTATCATATCGTTGTCCGTTGTAATCTCTTTGATTTCCTAGCTAGTTTATATTTATACGTTGACAAAAGCATCTGAAGTGAAACAAGAGGCAAACCAAGATTATGAACTGGAAACTATTCGTCTCTAGTACGATATAATTATCTTTGATCTAATAGAAAAGTCAGTGAAAGAAAGTAGAGGAATTATAATTTCTTCATTTTATGATTATATCGCAAGAGAGAGAACTATCGATATGGCAGCTTATACTGCCTTAGCAAATGTCAAACTTGATTCGCCAAGAACGAAGTAACAAAGAATCTTCATACTATGCAAACAAGACAGCGAAATTGGTCCTGAATCTTCATGCTATGCAAACAAGACAGCGAAAGTGGTCCTTAATTTCATACCATGCAAACAAGAAAGCGAAACTGGTCCTGAATCTTCATACTATGCAAACAAGACAGAGAAACTGGTCTTGAATCTTCATGCTATGCAAACAAGACAGCGAAATTGGTCCTGAATTTCGTACCATGCAAACAAGACAGCAAAACTGGTCCTGAATCTTCATGCTATGCAAACAAGACAGCGAAATTGGTCCTGAATCTTCATGCTATGCAAACAAGACAGCGAAACTGGTCCTGAATTTCATGCCATGCAAACAAGACAGCGAAACTGGTCCTGAATATTTCATACCATGCAAACAAGACAACGAAACTGGTCCTGAATCTTCATACTGTGCAAATAAGGCATCTGATTCTGAATATTGACACTATGCAAACAAGACATCCTATCGACGGCAGACCTGGGTCTGTGGAGTTTGCAGCTAGACTCATCGTATAAACGGGTATATACGGTACTCCGGAAGGATTACTCAATGTCTTTTTTCCACAGGGATATAAATTAAAGCAACAGTTTACAGATGCATCAAAATATTTATGTCATGAAGAACAATATCACATAGAAATCAGTGATATTTGGATAACAATATCACATATAAATTAGTGATATTTTGATAACAATATCACGTAGAAATTAGTGATATTTTGATAATAATATCACGAAAAAATAGTGATATTTTGATAACAATATCACGTAGAAATTAGTGATATTTTGATAACAATATCACGAAAAAAATAGTGATATTTTGATAACAATATCACGTAGAAATTAGTGATACTTTGATAACAATATCACATAGAAATCAGTGATATTTTGAAAACAATATCACGTAGAAATTAGTGATATTTTGATAACAATATCACGTAGAAATTAGTGATACTTTGATAACAATATCACATAGAAATCAGTGATATTTTGATAACAATATCACGAAAAAAAATTAGTGATATTTTGATAACAATATCACGTAGAAATTAGTGATATTTGGATAACAATATCACATAGAAATTAGTGATATTTTGAAAACAATATCACATAGAAATTAATGATATTTTGATAACAATATCACATAGAAATTAGTGATATTTTGATAACAATATCACATAGAAATTAATGATATTTTGATAACAATATCACATAGAAATTAGTGATATTTTGATAACAATATCACATAGAAATTAGTGATATTTTGGTAACAATATTTTTACAATTGTTTATGATTTGATCTAAGAAGTACACATGATAATAGTTTGCATGGGGTAGGACATACATTGGCTAATGTTCAACAATGAAAACCCATGTAGATAAGCATGAAAGAAAACATAGATACGCAAAACGCGTATTTTTATTTTGCTTTTGATGCTTATGTAAATATTTCGAAGAAGCAGCTGTTCTTCTTATAAATTAGGAAGATATGTTCCGTAATAATAGATTTATAATTTTATACACTTTCTCACCTATTTTATATTTATATTTATATTCAGACATTTAATATATATCAGTTATCAAATAACTAAATAACTTAATTCATATTTTAGTGTTATTGGCATTAAACGGTGACATGCATTGATCTGTGATACTAATTATTGTATCGATCTGTGATACGATTTATTGTATAGATCTGTGATACGAATTATTGTATTGATCTGTGTTACGAATTATTATGCCCATCAATATGATTGGGTGATATATCTACAACGTTTCTGGTTTCGTTTTTAGTGAAATACTTCAACATGCTAGTCTTACGAATTTGATCAAGTCTTTGAGCTACATATGCTTTTTGGAAACAATATTCAACATTTTCTTCCTTGAGTGATTCTTTAGCATTTAGGTTGTATGTTATTTCTTCTCCGTCTTATCACTGTGCCATTTCGGGTGTTCACTCATTAAAGATTTCTAAGATTTCTCTAAACGTGTAGTGTATTTCACCTCCTATTTTTGTTTTCACAATTAACTATGCGTAATTTCGGCAGACATATGTCAAAATGTATTTGCATCTATTGTAGTAAGATAGAGATACTTGCATATTAACGATGTCTGCCTGGAACTAATCATTTTACGAAGCTGAGTTGAACTCTTTTATTGGGAAAATTATTCCTAGCTTCTCCTAGTTAAGTGTATGCAGATCGTTCAATTAAACAGCCTTTAAGTTCAGATTATTTTTTCTCTTCGAGTTTTTCTTCGCTATTATTCTTTTGCCTTGTTTAATCGGCCTCACAATTGATTTACGTTTTAAAGAGCAACATTCAGGGTCATATTATATATGTATTTTGACTGTTCATTGATGTTGTCTATCAGGTTTACTTCTGTCATTTAATTAAAAAAGTAATGTTATATTTCAATGATTAACTTTATTTTCGGTTAATTTCGTCTTTGAGAACAACCAAGGCTAAAGATTGTGATGCGCCTGACCGTCCACGGTTACAAATTCAATCTGGTTGGGAATTCACATTATTTGGTTCAATTTCGAATTTGACTATAACCCCCATTTTATATCTTAGACGAAACGGAGGCTGTGGTATTCGGAAGTTAGTCCGACTAAGGAGATTACGAACTAGTGTGGTGCACTGGAAGTTTGCATACCTTGTAATTTGAATCAGTTTCAATACATACCCTTGGTACCGATTGGCGTAATTCTTGCATGCGGATACGTTATCTAATATCACCATAAGTTTTTATATTATTAGTTTAATTCCACATTTAAGCAGGCTGTACTCGTCAAAAGACATAATGTCACGTATGTATAACCATTTCACTGATTTCATATATAAATGATTATTAAATAATGGCGATATTAACTTCGTCTGAATTTTTGTGGGAGCTTGGTTAACGTTACAGTCGCATTTGTGCTGCTATAAACGATTTACTAATATAACATGGCTATATCAGTTACACATATATAAAAGACAAAGAATTAGGTACATTTCACTTATATGGCCTGATAAACAGTTGATGTAATACGAGACGTTTTCTAGACTGAGATTACCGTATGTACTGGTGAAGTAATTTCGTATATTTCTTACGTATGCTTACTGAAATCTCCAGCTAATCTCTTTTCAATAGATAATCTACGATATATGCATCAAATCTACTGATGGCAAAGCCAATGCACATGACTACCGTTTGTAATCGCTTATAAGTCGAATCCAACTTCAAACTGCACGGACCCAGAGCTGTATTCGCATAATGCGCCAGTTCCTTTTTATTGTTTTAAAACATTTTATGCCTTCATCATTTGTGAATGTGTCTGGGATATTGATGCCAGATGGCTTCTTTTATCGACTAAAACAGGTCATGATGACTGGTAGCCGAGATCTAAACTAATCAAATGTACGCATCGCATATAATTTGGTTCAGACGCCAGTTCTTCTAAGATATGGGTCATGTGACATTGATGGTTGTAAGCGTACCCACGGTCCACTTTGTAGAAACCTTACACAAAGTCCCATCTTCTTGCATGAAGTTTTGGGGTTGGCGGATTGTACCTTCTTTCAAGGTGTCCGCTTAATTTGGTTCTCGTTATCCAGAGATTGGTCTCCCTCGATGTTATTGCCCGATTCGAGTAAATATAAATATAAGCGGTGAAACTTATAGGTGGAATAAATAGAGATCTGAGCAGGGATATAGAACAGACCAACACGAGCACCCGTACATGTAAACAACAATTTAATCAACTACATAAAACAATTGTGAGAATTCATTACATCAGGAATATACACTCTTCTAGAAATAAAACTTTCACAGAATTACAAAGAACACAAATATATTTAAATAAAGTAGCCGATCTGTTTTACTGATAGATTTAGTTCATCATAGGATAGAGTGAACAATCGAAGTCAATGCCTTATACAATTGAATAACCTGCTTCTCCGTTCACTCCACTTCCACTGTAGCTCTTCCTTCGACCTCCCTCTATTTTGCCTCTTTCGTACCTCAACTCTATGCGTAGCACGGATATTCACATATACATGGATCTCAGGATAAGTACGTTCCACTATACGTCTCAGGATACGCATCAGAATACGTATCAGAGATAATTCGTAACAGGATACGTCTCAGAAATAATACGTCGCAGGAGCTATTTTCTTCCTTTTAAAAAATATAAATAGAGACAACCTAAATTTTCTGTTGTTTATGATCCAGGGGCTTTCACTATCTCCTCTCGTTATCAGATTTTACTATCGGTGCTAAACAAATGCTAAGGCTATCAGTCGGCTCCACATGTCCTATAATGACCCTAGTTAGTTTAATGGCTAATTCATCACGCATTAACACCACACATTAACACCACACGAGGCATAACGGTTCCGAGCCATCCTCAATTTACACAAGTGAATAAATGAAATACATTACATGAATTACCATGTCATGTTCGGCGAATACAAACTCAACTTGAATCATACGTGAAATCCAAATTCGGTGAATTCACACGGATTTTCGTTAAGTCACATTAACTAATGTAATGCATGAAATTCTTAGAACCTAATTCTTAGACGCCTAATTCAAACAATTCGTCAAACTTATTTCAAGATTAATGTACGACTTCCTATGCATAAACTCAACACAGTTATACTTCATAAAGAAAATTGATATATACGAATGTAGCAAATAGATTCATGCAAATATAAGTAAATAAATTCAGCAAAGCATTATATATGGGCATCAACAAATTACATGGAATTGTAACAGATACCTTTGAGCTTTCAGCGTTCCTTGCTTCTACCGCCAAATTTGTTCGTCGGTTTTCCTCGATAAAAGTTCTCTTGGACCACAGTTTTACGAGAGAATTTCTCCAAATTTACTCTAGCAGTCTTGTTACACTTGTTTTCTCTTGCTGAAAAGCTTAGACTGATTACAGTGTTCGATGTGACGATATTAAAACTAGGAAATATAGTGTGGGGAAACACGCCCCTTGTTTAGCGTCACCAATCAGAATCAAATGTATATGCCGCCTTTTTCCAGATGCGCCAATGTCGTGGTCAACTTGACCTTGTAGTTTGAGTAACAGTGTTTTGCGATTTTTCAATTTTGACATTTACACTATGGAATCGAAGTTAGCTTTTGTCTCCAACAGTCTTCTGTTGGCCCAAATAAACATATGCTTAATTAAGAATGAAATTCTCATCTCGAAAATACATTACTGATCATGGCAGTATGGCGATTTGATACGCGCCAGTCCCCATAAATCTAATTAATTGTTCTCTGGTCTCAACTAATGCGTCTTCATAGATCGCCAGAAATTTGCACCTTCACAATAGTTCAGGACTAGAAGTTTCATCCTCCTCCTCTTCCTCGTTGGACTCAAGTGAGAATGATTCTGGTGCATCAGGAATCAGCAGTCCTTCTCCGTGTGGTACTGGGAGTATAGCTGATGGAATGTTTGGATAGTGCACAGTCCACTTTTACTTCTTGGACACACCTTTCCCAACTGGACGTACTCTGCAGGAGTAACAATTGATGATATGATCTGTTCGCTTACTCCAAATCATTGGCACTGCAAAAGGTATAGATTTCTTTTTCCTGTTCAACAACTGGCGAAGATTTTATTGCACAAGTGTTGCAGTATATGTGGGGGGCGCATGTCGTGATCTCCAATTATGCAGCCAAAATAAAGGTGATAGACTTTCTTAACCATAGTGGTTATACTGATTATCCAAAGAAGATATGAATAACTTCAGTCCTGTCTATATCACAGGTGTTTAGATCTTTAAGATATTCCTAAATATCATTTATATCAGCTTGGATGTCATGATAACCCCAATCAACAACATTATTGAGATTCCACGTTTCTTACGGTTTTAAAAGTCATGTTTTTTAATTTATCTTTTTCAAATTGGCTTTGGTAATATCGAAAAGTTGATTTATAACTTTTATATACTCTTTGTTTACGATTGAAGTATTGTTTGTTTTACTTCAAAGTATTTTTCTTGATTGGTGGTATTTGTTTCTGGCCGACGTACATTCAGTTTTATACCAATGTTGACTATTTATATTCCTTTTGGGGAAACTCTATTAGGAAAGTTTCCCTCCGTCACGAGCAAAAATGATTGATAGTATGGACAGGGACTTGAGTTTTTCCCGTTTTAGTTACGGGATTAGTGTCCGAAAAGATTTTGATCTGCATTAAAATGTCTTGATTATTTTTCGTTTTAATTTTATGGAAGAAAATTCTTTTCTCGATCTCATTTTTCTGCTAGTCCTAACAAATCAAGTGATTAATAAAATCATGAATTTTTATGAAAAAATGTGTCCTTTAAACCGCAGATATTCAGAAACCTTGCTTCAAATAGACGTTTCGCTTCTACGTTTTTTCCCCCCAATGCAGTTGGCAATATATCATTTAACTTGTCAAAGTCAATAAGTAAAGTAACTGTTCTATCAAAAACTGTTACATTCCTAAGAAAACGTGTTTGTGTTGTTGTTAATGTTGTTCTTATTGATGGTATCCCTAGTGACCATCCAAAGCGTCAACATTGTTATCAACCAGTATGGTTTCATGATTAATTTGTGCGGAAAACCTGTTGATACTAGTGAATGAACGCATTGTTTGATCATCTTCGAACAAAAAGTGTGATATGCCACTCACGACTTGTGAAATTACCACTATCACCAAGCACATCTTAAAAAGAAGAGCCATAAGTGACTGAATTTGACTGAAATACTATTAGGAAAGATAGATGACAACGTACTATTTAACGACTGTGAAGAAGACACTACACTGGAAACAAAAGACTACAAAGATACGACAATAGATAAGGAAGTTATCGGTCTTCTCATTTACCTTACGACAATCCTTCGGTTTAAAAAATAAAATACGTATCTACTGTCAAATATAGCGTAATTGTTTTGAATGTAAACTGTTAGATGGTTTCAATGTTTAAAAAAGCCCAGAAAAGTGATACTAGGAGGCCATACTTTCTGGAGGGCAATTTACCGTCGTTTCCATGGGATATTCCTTTCAATTTTGTCTGGATCACGAATTATTTTAGCTCTAATTATTGGAGAATCCCACAAAATACGAGAATATGTTATAAATGTGTTGAACTTAATGTTGCTGTCCCTTCCGTGAAATATAGGCAATACAATTTCCAACATTCATTCAGTTCAAAAGCCAGAAGTAAACTACCAACAGTTGAGATTTATAAGTGTGACTAATTAGAGTAACGTAAAGATGATGTGTCTTTCCTCCAAGAATTATTTGGTTTTCTTACTTTACTGTCTTGCTTCTTTGTTCATATATTTAGCAACGTTGTTAGACTGCCAATTATTTCGATTAACTAACTTGCTGTCCCAAATTAGATTTCGATGTGTCCATTTTTGTGAATTCTTTTGTCATAACTTACAATCTGTCTGTCTCTCTGTCTGTCTCTGTGTCTCTCTCTCTCTCTCAGGTTCTCCATGATGTTTCCAAATAGTGAGTTGTTCATCATCTTGAAGAGCTCGTTTGTTGTTGCCATGGTCATGCTGTCAATGTTGAGTTATATGTATTACCACATCCACGGGCTCTGGTGGAGCTTTAATGTCCTGTGAACTTTGGATACACACAGTCCAAGCTTTGTGTGAAGCCGATGGTCCATAGCAGGCTTAAAACGAGCTTAACCCTCACTAGATCTCTCTCTTATTTGATCAGCCAGCCAATCGTAGTTGAATGATCATAACCTCAGGAGCCAGCGGATAGTTGCCGTGTACGTCATGGAGCCCCTTCCTTTGGTGAATCAGCCGAAAGGGCCTTAATCTGGCTAGCAAAGAAAGCTGGACCTGGCGAAATCAACCCACTTAACTACAGCAGTTGGTAGACACTGCATCAAGGCCAAGCAAAAGAGGTTTCGGATTTAAAGTTAGGTTATCCAGTTGTTTGGCATTTCGATGTCATACCCGCATCCATATGTTGTACATATTGGATTGTTTGCTTTCGAATGATAGCCGCTCACCATCGAAATGCCACCACAGATTCCCTTCTCAGTAAACAGGCATACGCCGATGACTGTTTGCAGCTCGTACTCGACAGCAGTCTCTCTCTCTCTCGTCTTCCTTTCATGTACAGGCCTGTATGCTGTTATTTAGCATATATACTGAAACATTAGGAACAAAAGAATTCGTTTGTATAGGAGCTATTGTTCCACAGTGAAAGTGGTTGGCGCTACTCCCAAATCTTGACATTGGTAAAGATGGGCACACGAATTAGGACATGGTGTTGCAATCTTATTCATTTGCATATTTTTCGACCATGGACTTTAATTTGTTTAAATTGACTTTGTAGTCCATTAGAGGCTCTAGTATGAAAGGTTTACTGACTGAGTGTTCAATCCATGTTTCTGATTTGCTGTATGTGAATTACAGATATTGATGGATTGAAGGCAGTCATAATAAATACATTTAATGGAGTATTTGACAGAATTCCTGTTATTCTGTACTTTAAAGGTGCAAAATGTTATTCTAAAGACTGGTTTAACTGGTTCAAGTCTAGTTGAGTATGAATACACACACACAGATATATATATATATATATATATATATATATATATATATATATATATATATATATATATATATATATATATATATATATATATATATATATATATATATATATATATTCGGGTTCAAAGGACGCACAATCACGAAGTAAAGGTCCTACAACTTTATGTAAAATGAAGCTAAAAGCATCAGAAAAACCAAAACTCATGAACATGAACTGGTCCAGGTTCAGTTAGCCGTGGAAATTTAAACAACAGAGCCAAACCTGTCGACAGTCACTTGTATCAAATATCCAGAATGCTGGGATTAATGTTCTGGGCAATGGTCAATACTAACAGATATAATCTGAGACAGGTACTGAGAATGAAATCATACTGATAACACCTCCCTTTTTAAGAGGAAACTTTAAGTTTTCGATACAATATTTATTAAAAATAACTTGATGCCATCAATAAATTGACAAAAACTTGTATAAAGCTTACGTTACCACTAAAATGCATAAAGCTTAACGTCACTAATGTTAGATTCCGTAAAAAAGTATTAAATTCCACCAATGACCATCCAGCATAGTGGAAATCCAACAAACTGGTTACCGTCTATATCCGCATAGATTCCTTATGATTTCAAAAACAGAAAACACTCAAGTTCGAAAATTCCAGGAATCCTGAGCTATCCCAGTAGGTTTCTCAGCGCCTTTGAAGTGTACTAAGCACGCCAGTATCGTTTGTCGTTTAATTCCTACAAACTTCAGTTACATGTACTATAATCAAATTGCATTCCCGTGTTCTTTGCTGCTTCTGTGCTTTATAATGAAGTTGTAAGGATGCAGTGCCAAACACCATCTAAGTAGACGTTGATTCTTGATTTGCATTTGATTTAACCACGTCAGTGGATTATAGTCAGTCGCGATTTCAAACGTTGTCCCGGACATACAATACCTTAACGAATCAATCATCCACACGATCGCAAGACATCCCTTCTCCATAGCTGCATATTTCTGCTCTCGCGGAAGAACTTTCCAACTAAGACAGGCCATCGCGTGATCTTCACTGTATACAGCCTGGCTAGAACATCCTTAGTTGCAAAGATTTATATTATCCTCTTGTAACTCCTTTGTCAAGTTTACCCCCAGCTTAACACTAGCGTCTACTTCACCTGCTCCTGGAGGAAAATCAATATCCATACCATCGTTCTCGTCTGCCTGCGTAGACAGGAGCACAACATGCTTGTATCTACGCAGTAAGTTTACATGATAGGTTACCGTACCGCGCCTACCGGGTAGAGACATCTGGTAGTTAACATCGTTTACCTTTCGGACCACACGATAAGGTGCCTGCCTTTGTGCCTTCATCTTAGACAATCTTTATTGCAAGAGAATAAGGACTTCATCCCCTGGACTAAATTCTCTTGTTTTCGTGTGACGATCATACAATGCCCTGATTTTGCGTTGGCGATTCAACTGTTTATCTTCGAGAAGAGATCCGGTGATGGCCAGCTTCTCATGCATGTTCACAATATGCTCCACATGTGACTTCTTCCTGGCATCCTTTTCTACCATAAACAAGCCTCGAACATTCGGCATTGGCCTTCTACTGGGCCAACCATGCAACACGACTGGGTCTCTCTCAAAGGGAGCAAATCCGGTCTCCTCATGTTGGGACTTTGCGGTACGCAAACACCACATATGATATCAGCTCATCCCATTCATTATTGTTGTCTGTACAGAACTTCCGCAACATTGACTTAAACGTCCCGTTTAAACATTCTACCTTTCCTTTCGCTTGTGGGCGATAAGGAGTTGTTGTAACTCCATGGATACCCACTAGCTCATACAACTGTTTCAGTAAGGTTTCAGTGAAGTTGGTCCCTTTGAATATGACCCATGGAAAACCAATACGGCTAAACAGCTCAATCAGTGCTCTAGCTACGCTCGTTGCCTCCATAGCCTTCAGAGGAAAACTTTTGGAATACCTTGTAGCATCATCAACCACCGTCAGAATGTATTTGTGTCCAGACATCGCTCGTGATAACGGTCCAATAATATCCACTGCAATTTTTCAGAAAGGTTCCATTATCACCGGTGGGCAAACCATTGTGCTTTCCCACCTGCAGTCTGTTTTGTTGTCATCTGACATTCATGAAACGATGTACAATATCTTTTTACATCTGAAAACATTCCAGGCCAAACGAACGTTTGGAGAATCCCATCCTTTGTTTCATCTAAACCCAAGTGACCTGCAACGGTTCAATGGTGTGCCAGCTCTATTATGGTTTTCTTAATCCTGCTGGTATAACAATTTGCTCCCTCCACGCGAACCATCAACATATTGCCGTTTCCACCGCAAAATAATATTCTCCCAGAAGAATGTCACTGTCTCCTCCTCAGCCTCTTGACGAGTAGCAAAGGACTTCTCTCTAATACTTTACAGTGAAATATCTGCAGTCTGTAGTTCCGACATCATGTCAACATTAATTGCTGATAGTTTGTCAACGTCAATGTCATCATGCTGATCAGTATTTGCTGTCTCGATGCTGTTGTTGACAGCTTCATTCTTATCCTCATCCTCACATTAGTCAGTATTCTCCACAGTCCTCTCATCGTCGAGTCCTTTAACCATCGACCTCGTAACAACAAATGACCCCTTCTTGCTAAGCATATCCATCCCCAATAGAGCTTCATCGGCTACATTTTAAACAAGCCTTACTTGCGTGGATCCCTTATTATGCGGAGTGTCAATATTTACCACAGCCAACTGTGCCGTAAATGGCTGACCCACTACTGTGTATAATGTAACTTTGTGCCCCTCCAACTTGCAACTCTCGTCAAAAAGATCTTCTCTTATCAAGGTCATATCGGAGCCAGTGTCCTTCACAAACATGATCTCGCGCTCATTTACATATCCTGTTTCCGAAATAACCCTTTCACCAATTGTTGGCTTAACAAAAAAGTTGCTGGGTTGCCACCATGTTTCATGTCATCTTTTGGATAATATCTTGCAATATGTCCCCATTGCTTGCATCGATAGCACTGGCTGTTCTAATGTTTGGATTGGTCATTCGTCTGTGTTTGTTTCGCAGGCTGCTGTAAATTCTGAATATTCGTCTTGTTACTATTCTGTTGTACATTAGTGGGAATATAATCTTCCGCAGCCTCTACAACTGGACTAGTGCCCTTATTCCTACTAATCCACTGTGCTTGATCTTGTAGCAAGGCTTTCAAGAAGCATTCATCACGAAGACAAATAATTAGGTCACGATCCTCCAAGAAACGCTTTATGTGCTGATCAATCCTGGCCTTCAGACCACGATGTGTCTCGTTGCTTTCCTTCTTTATGCTCACCAATGTAGTGAAATGTTCGTACGGTCTCTTTTCAAAGCGATCAACCAGTCCTTTCCTGAGTGTGTGTGTGTGTGTATATATATATATATATATATATATATATATATATATATATATATATATATATATATATATATATATATATATATATATATATATATATATATATATATATAAAGTTTTTATCGAGATGATTAATAAATCATGAACTTGCTTTAGCCTCTGAATTTATAGTACTAATACATTTTCGTTGGAGAAATGATCATTTAATTTAAAGTAATAATACGTTTTCTTTGTAGAAATAGTCACGGTCAAATCTCTTTTTTTTTTAAAAATCAAGAACGTAATTGGACCTAAGGAACTTGATTGTAATCATGAAGTCTAACACACTGTCATGTTTCCCCCGACCCAGAGTAGCCCAGTTGAAACATGTATAATCAAAGTAATTCTGACAAGCCATTGTTTGATGTTAAACATTGCCGCAGGCTAGCACTAATCCATTACGTAAGATTGCCGTAGCTAAGTGGAGAGCCGGACCTCGGAGTTGCGAAGTCACAGATAGCCAATTATCACCTAGGTGTGGAAATGTTTATCCAAGATCAGAAGAAGTTGCCTGAAGAAGGGGGAGTGTGTTAACTTCTTTTCCCTGCAGACAGGCAGACAGGTTGAACTGGCAGCTAAGACGATTGGACAGGGTCACAGCGCCACCCAATCAGAATTGAGATAGGGGAGAGACCTTGATTTGGGTAGAATGATATCTCCGCGTCTTCCGGCAAGAATTAGTTCGCTAAGAGAAATTACCCAGAGTGGAGGTTAGCGTAACTCCGAATAGCCATTCGTTATTGGCGGGAAAATCTTAGAGCAGGAAATTCTAAGTACAGAGAGCTTCAAATAAGGTCAGTGGGATATTTGTTCGGTCTTTGTGGAATGCGACTGCATTTTAATTGTAGGTCGTATGTATACTTTATTATTACTAGAATCGTAGTACGAAGAATTACTTTGTTTTGTTAATATGTTTGCCTATTTTGAAGAAATGAGTTGATATTTGTAAAGAGTTATATAGCTTGCTAGCCGTCGTAAGAGTTAATATTGTAATTCGCTATGTGGGTATTTTATAGTAGACTAACACATGTGTTCATATGATTATAGATTTTGCCATTGTTGAATATTTATAATGTACAGACATGCGTCTGATTGTTGTCAGATTGTAGTACCATAAGATTAAATATATATGTGTATATACTGATGTGACGCAATGTATTGATGTCTGTATGACAATTCGCTGATACCATGTTATTAAGCTATTGTTTACCCTGCAAGAAGTGTGTGGGAATTTCGATGTGTACGCATGCGTGACAGAAACCATGATGGCCTTACCTGATGATTAATTGTCGATATAGTGTGAGGTGAGATTCGATAAAACATATGTTAACGCCTTGTGGTTTTTCACAGGAAGCTTTGAGGGACAGACCAGTTACATTTTGGTCCCGTAGTCTCAGATAGAGAGACGGAGGAAAGGAGAAGAAAGGAGAAGTTGAAGTCTGGGAGCGAAATTGGAGGAGGAGATAGTAGAGAGGGAAACGGAGACAAAGGAGGAGTTAGAAGAACGGGAAGAAGGAAGGAATTAGCGGGAAAGAAAGAGATGAGTAGATTCAAGGACGGGGGAAAATCGAACTCACACTGTAAATCACGGGATGAATTAGGCTGTCACTTGGTCGAGGGAAAGACGAGTGATTGGAAGTTATCGTTTTAAATTATCGAATTTATTAAATTGTTTTTGATTGAATTTCATCTTCGTGTTCTTATAATTTAGCCGTCGGCATAGCTGACTGGGGGCTCAGAGCTGTAAATCTACCTCGTCACTAATTTAACTTTCTAACCTCACGAGCCAGGGTGGAACTTCCATCATAATTTAATTAAATTATATTGGAAGAACCCCACCCCAATGCGTGCAAACGTCACACACACACACACACACACGCACACATTGTAGCCATGTTTGATTGTTGACCCTCTTTCTCTGAGTCCATTTTCGTTTGCTGAATGCATCCATTCTCTCACCGTCTTTCTTTGCTGAATGTACCTTCTCTCGGTTGCATTTTTTGTTTGTTGAACGTATCTTCTCTCTATTCCTCTTTTTTGTTTGTCGAATGTATCTACTCTCTCTGATTTTGTGGTGTTCATAGAATCGCTTTTTGATCCAGCTTAACACCATTGATGATTTTGGTGTTGAAGATAATAATATCACAGTTATCAAATCACATTTAGGATGATTACAATATATATTTGTTTAAAATTATTATCTTCTCTTCATTACAATTGATGCTCTTATTTCTTTTCCTCCTCCTTCTCATCTTCTTCTTCTTCTTCTTCTTCTTCTTCTTCTTCTTATTATTATTATTATTATTATTATTATTATTCAGAATCAACGTGTAGATTCATTGCTAACACACTTTCGAAAAGATGAATTTAAAATTCCATTTTAAAAATAACTAAAATAAAAAACATTATGATAATAAATTTTATATTTCATATTTACAGCAAAATTTTACACAGCTTTCTGTTACGCCTTGTCGTGGTGCGACACTCTTGACATATGCAAATATCCACGTTTTTACTGCCACGCAGGAGATGCTTAATTAAGGTACTACGATGAATCTTTGTTTGACTATAGCAGATGAATACGCAACTTTGTGTTTCTGCTACTTACTAATATAAAATAATACAATCATAGTAAACATGAAGAACGTGACTGCATGTTTTTTTTTTTATATGTAACTGATAAATATCAGCAAACTGTAATCAGCTGCATGGATTTGGTTGCCATCGAAATTATGTTTATGTTTCGTATTTTAGTATCCTTTTAAAAAAGTTTTGTCTATCAAATAATTTTGTTGCCTTTGGAAGTCACCACCTATGCCCTAAATATCATCATCGACAATGACAATATAAATGTCGTGGTTGGAATCGTGATGATTGGATTGCTTGTTTATCTATTTCACCCTTGCTAACTGCAATAAAGAGCGTCTAGAACCCAAAAACATGTTGAGACGGTAATTTTGTTTCTAAATACCAATGTCTCCTAGGGCAGACGAAGCATTAAGAATTCTGTCAATCTCCTGTCTTACGCACGTATTATATTGACCGTCGTCTGTCCGCCGTCAGCATTCGAATTACAAATCCTGTTGTGCGTGTATCCATGTACATGTATGTACATGTGAGTTATCAGGTCTGTGAAAAATACTCCGTGATCATGAAGTCAGTTATCAACCAGTCTACGGCAGGAACATTGGTAGTTAATCTCTCTTAAATGTATTTTGCAACATGTGAAGCCATACGTTAAGAAAATTGTACAGGTCCCACTGGACAGTTTATCTGGTGAATTTTCATCCGACAATGACCAATTACAGAAAAATGAGAATAATTTTACACTGAAGATACAAATAAAAGCAAACTAATGATTTTTGTAGAAAGCATACATGTGAGAGTTTGACTGCAGTAATCAGGTTAATTCATGATGCAACTGGTGGTTTTTATACTGAACCAACACTGCCACCAACCCCTTAATTTTACATTCATTTTTGACAAGAAATAGCTATTTTGAATATTTTTCTGTGACAAGGCAGCTAAAAGAATCAGTATGTGCCTTATGCATGAATAAAGTTCACTAGTACTATAACAAATTAGCATACTTTTCATCACCCCTCAACCATCTAGATTTTTAGATATTTACCTCTGTAGCAGACACACATAAATACGTAAGCCAAGTCGGCAGTTCATTTGCAGCCCAAGTTACGCATTTTAACTCCAATGCTCATCTAACTGTAACAGGCAGTCACCAACAAGCCAACCTATTTCCAAGCCTAACTCAAAGTAAATCTAAACCACATTAAAGATTTAGCTTATGTGAATTTATAAATGCTAGGGTTGTGATAATTAGGTTCATGCTTTCTACCTTAAAAATTGTCGGGGGGGGGGGTAAAATTACGAAACTATCCAGTGAGACCACAGCATAAGTATGACGCATTACGGTACATAAACTGCCAGAAACGGTATGGCGATGACTTGGTATGACAATCAAAACCCTTTTGCGAGGTACGCAAACTACACGAAGCAATACTGGTCAAGACATTGAAATGATCCGGAAAGATAGGATAGGTTACGAAACAGTACCCAAAGGAATGAAAGGTTGGAAGAGTGCAAGAAACGGCACGGAAACGCAATGGTATGACTGGAAAATGAAACGGTATTAAACGGTGTACAAACAGTATACAAAAGTCCCTTTAAGCAAACTTTATGCCTATTCTTGTCGGTAACGTCATAAAAAAAATTATAATGTGGTAATGCGAACCGTTTAAGTTGCAGATATGTAAAACAAGTTTCAAGACCTAATAATTTTAATATGAAAAAGGAATATTCAAAGTAAAACTGGAAAATAACGGGTTACGCACATTGTATACTATGAAAGACCTATCATTCAAATGTTTAAATGGCAAAGACTAAGAAATACCACTCTCAAAATTATGTACTCTGCATACATTTAGTTACCATATAAGTTTTTTTTTACGTAGTACATATTACGCATTACATATTAGTATGAACGATGAAAAATAAACAAATCGGCATTGGTACCTAGATTGGTAAACCATCAAATTTGTTAATTTAGACAAAAGGTTTATAGCACAATATATATGTCACAGAATAACGTTTTGATTTTTTTCTTCTTCTCATTATTGCCCTTACTGAGCCCCCTGCATTCATATACACACAAATCTTTAACAAAACTAACCATTTAATGACTAACTGATATATGTATAATCAACACAGATACTTGTTGCAGAAAAAATATTTATTCAGATTAGAGGAGGAATATGAGTCGAAATTGTCTTTTCTTCCAAGAATTCCAGTCAGTCAGCTGATGTCTTCTGACTTTTTTAATCGCGACCCCCCCCCCAAATATATAAGCATACACATTATATTAAACTAGAGTTGTTTTCTGTATGTAGAATCAACTTTATCTTTTAGAAATGAACAGTTGAAAATTTCAACACCTAATCGTGACTTCTGGTATACCACAAATACACCCAACTGAGACTTAATCGTGACTTCTGGTATGCCTTTAATATATCCAATTGCGACTTAATCGTGACATCTAGTATGCGCCTAATACATCACATTGCGACTGAATCGCGACGTCTGGGATGCCCCTAATACTTCAGCTAGCGAAATTACACCATTTCAGAAAGACAACACACAAACTTTAAAGCCATAGATCCATTTACGCATACTGTAAAACAAAGACGGGATAAAATCTTGTACGAATTGAAACGAGTCTCTCTGTCTTTCTGTCTGTCTGTCTGTCTGTCTCTCTCTCTGCGTAGATAATTAAAAATCCACATCTAAACATTGTTATAGCGGACAACTAAGTGACATATACACTGCCTCGACAACTTAGACAATGGTGTGGAACAATGAAAGCTTGAGCATTACGTGATAAACAATTAAATCTTTAAAGAACGGTAAAGGTGCCAAATTTCCACATTAACGTGTTAGCACGTACAAAGACAGTTCTGGTCTGATTCAGTATCAGAAGAGATGCATACATTACATAGGCAAGTTATGCTTTGGTCGTAACAAAGTGTAAAATGTCTAAATTAAATACACATTGGGAGTAAAAAAACATGGAGAGTTTTACGTAAAGGTCAAAATCTCTAGATAGGATACATACCGTTATGCTAGTGTTATACAATATATCATTTTGAATCGCTTAGTCATCATTGACGGTTAACAATTTCTGCAATGATCATACAAAAGGAATAATTACAGACATATATTCAGCACAGTCAACGAGCTTGTTTGAAAATCATTAAAATTAAGAAAGCAAAAGAAATATGCTTAACATTATCTTTATCCATAATCAAAAGCTTTGCTCGTATTAGACTGAAATAGATGCTTTTTTTAAAATTATTACCCAGAAGACTGCTGAGCGGAAAACTACTGACAAAAGAAACTTTATGAGCATAGGAATACTTGTCAGCGGTACGAGCAGCATTTTCTTAAGTTTTGACCTCTTGGTCATCAAGGTAGCTTCCAATGTTGCTATCAAACCAATTCGTGAACTCTTCAATTTCCCTATTTCCACCATTTCTTCTTCTGCCTCAAGTAGAAACTCTTTCTCTCTCTCTCTCTCTCTCTCTCCAACTTCAAGCCCTTCCATAGATAAAGACAAAGACGACAATAAAACCGTTAAAGTCTCCTCTTCAGAAACATTATATTGTCTAGCTTCCTGAAATAGTTAATTTTTCAAAGACTCTAACCATTCTTGGGGAGAATCTAAAATAAAGTTCTCCATTTTAGACTCTCTCTCTCTCTCTCTCTCTCTCTCTCTCTCTCTCTTCAACTTCAAGCCCTTCCATAGATAAAGACAAAGACGACAATAAAACCGTTAAAGCCTCCTCTTCAGAAACATTATATTGTCTAGCTTCCTGAAATAGTTAATTTTTCAAAGACTCCTAACCATTCTTGGGGAGAATCTAAAATAAAGTTCTCCATTTTAGATGACATTGTAAAAGTTTTGGTTTCACTAAAGATTTATAAAATGTGAAATAATACCTGGGACTTAGAAACTTTTAAAACAATGTTAACTTAAATTTCAAAAGCAAACTTTTCTGAAATATTTTACAGAAACTATTATCCCGGACGAGCCACCAGTTTTCTGTTACGAGTCAATGCTCTTAAAACATGTAACAGAAAAAGTGAAAAGCAACAGGGTTTGTAAAATTCAACAAATAATTTATTTAACTTGAACACAAAGTGAAAATGAAAAAGAACTTACGGTATTGCGAATTGAATCCTAAAATAATCATAGAGTCCTAATAATAAAAATTTAAAAATAAACTTTCGTAGAAATCCAAATTAAACCCGACACCAAAAATGATGATGTCCCTCTGGCGGCTTGTATCGTGTTGTTGTATATACAGTCTTTTGTTGAAACACAGTAACACAATCCAAGAAGATATCCTTATCTGAAATTTCAGTGAAAATTCAAGTCTTTATTTCCAAGAATTTTATTAAAGCACTTTGTGTTTACAGAGGAGAAATAATTTGGATAATTCCAAATCAAATACTGTGCACAACAATAATTTGATTCTGCTCGGATGTCAAAGCGTGAATGAATGATCTTTCCAGTAACAAGATTACGTGGTCCTCTACTTGACACCAGGCCACAGTTACCATTTCCGTTATAAAACGACAACAACAACAACAACAAAACTATTACCTAAAATAACCTTCTAGAAACTTATTTATGTTTACAAAATAAAATGACAGTTATCATTAGAAAGTCTGTTACAAAAATAGTTATACATAACTTGGACTATGCCTTGTACGCCAGGTAAATTGTAGTGGAATTCCAGTAACCTAGACCCAAACCAAAATAAACATGCATACTTCTATTAATAATGATCCTAATAAACCCATACGCATTGAGAATACTTTAGCTATGTATTAGCTGTTTACAATATAAAAAAGTCAATAATCCAGGTTAAGTAGAAAATAAACTTGATTTTGGACAAGGTTAAGTTGAACATACAATGTTACATTACAATATCATATAATGAAATAAAATACATAGACAGACGGATGGATGGATGGATGGATAGATACAGAGAGAGACATGGGGGGGGGGGTAGACAGACATTCAATTATATGCATATCTCATGTCTTCAGCAATCAGAGAATCCAAACAACATTATCCTACCTTTCATTGATTTGACAATTATTTTCAATTTCACTAAGACCTGATAGGTCGACATTTTGATTTTTTTTTAAAAATTCAATCTCAGTGGGATTTTAAAAGGTCAATACTTGATGGTTTGTTCAATTTCAGTGGAGTTTTCAATCTGTTTTAACTAAATTGAAAGAATCCTGGAAACGTGGACTTCTACATGTTAGCGACAGACGTTTCACCTGTCACTTTTGAAGCGAGTGGCGAGATTTGCACTGTGTCACTTTTCACAGATCAGGAAAATAAGTTTTTGATCTCAGTCTGGCAATACTTCCCATTCCAAAGAGTATATACGAATCGAGCCATTGTTATACACATAAAATTACCGAGCGTACCAAAAATCTAGGTTTCCCACAATCACGTCAGAGTAAAGGTATTCCCCATGCTTCGGCATGTAGCTCAGACACCTATTCATTCGATCCAAGTACAGCAGTGTAACTCTCTTTCCAATCCTTTAAGAAACACTCAATACAATTATGTAAATACTGAACTAGATAGGCAGAGAACTGATAAGATTTCCATAATGTGCCAAGGATCTTTACAATTTGCATTTCTACATAGTATGGCATTTGTCGGTAGCAGGGGCAGATGGAGAGAGGTGCGCCCCGACCAACCCCTCCCACAAAAAAAATCCTTAGTGCAAAACAAGATGAATTTTTCTTGGAGTAATTTGTCTTAACAGTTAGGTGGTTAAAATTATGCCTTAGAAACTCTTAAAATGCAGGACCTTCTGGACTATTCACTCATCGGCCCGCACAATGGTTCCATCTCAGAGACCTATCGTGTACTTGCTATTGCCCTCCACTATACTAACGCTATTTATGGGTCCTCCGCAGAGTAGGTATAACGATCCCAATGTTTCAGTAGTAGTGTCACCGTATGTATAACCTTTTCTTAGAGAAGACAATACAATAGATTTACGATGGACAAAATCAATATTGGTGTGTTAGAAATTAATTATAACAAAATATGTCGTGGCACTTATGCAATAAAATCACACAGAACAGGCATATATGAGATAGCCCTCTACCCTGTGCCCTAAAGTTGTGGATGTACTGTGATCTAGCTGGGATACAGTACGATGTACATAACTGATAAAAGTGTAAGTACCTCAACTGGTACAAAATAATATACATCTGATAGAACAAAACTAAATTTAGTAACTCCTTGCCACATACATGGTTTTAATTCAAATCAATATTGCCAAAATAAATATATTAACACAGTTTCATGAACTATGGGAAAAGTCTTACCAAAGTAATTTACAAATGTTTCAAATTTATCTGGATTGTCTACAGACAAGGAAACGTTCATAAATAATACCGAGACACCAGGGGCAGTAAGTTCAAAGTCAATTAATCTCCGATCGTCATAAGGAAATAAATTTGCCTCCCTTCAGCAGCATGGGGAGCATGGTGACCATTTTTCCCGCGGTGTACGAGGGTTAAGCAAATTAAAACAAAATAAAACAACAAAATAACCCAAGTTGAACCTGCATTGAGGCAAAATGTCAAACGCGATGCTCTATTCCTTAATTTTTTTCTTTACATTGCCACCGCCCAACGAAAAACTATACAAGAAGTGTTTAAATTAAAAAAAAATATGTTGGGCACAAGACGACGTCTTTCCAGCGGTGTGCGGAGGTTTTATGTAACAAAACAACAAATATCTCCATGAGCAGCAGGGTGTCCAACGCGCGATGCTCTGTTTCCAACACAAAAAACAAATCAGCAAATCCTTTGCTCACCAAGCATCTGTGCTAATAAAAGATCGTCGCGGAATGGTTCGCGCGTAATAGTAAAATACGAATTAAATTACATGTACAAATTGGAGATGCTAATTGGATTCAACAACATCGTCTATGTACTAGTTTTGTACAACTTCGTAACAATATTGCTCTGATGAAACTGAAATATGGCGTTGTACGTTTTTTCAAAGACAAAATTTACCAGTTTGGCCAATACAATTGATGAGATGCAGACCACACAAGAGTCTTTATTTTCTATTCAAAGAGTTTTTTTAAGGATTCATTGTTGAATAAACTGCTTTTGGTAAATCTGACGCGCTAAAAACTTTAGGAAATTACTGGATACATTTCCAAGATCACCAGTGATTACCAGTAACGTTTATCTAATTAAAAATCTGCTAATTATCACGATTACCAGTGATTACCAGTTATCGGTGATTATTACTATCATTATGCTTTTGCATACGCTAATGAATCGAAACTGAGTCAGATAGACAACGACGCTATTCGTGCGTGTCGTGTCGTGGTAGAGAACCACCAGCATAAGGGCAAGCCGGCCTCATTTTCCTGCGCGATATTGAATTTTGAGAAAAAATATAATTTGATGTCACATAGGGTAAATGGCGAGTGTGAATGCTACTTTGAAAGAAAGAAAATATCGTGTCAGGCATCATGTAAATATTTAAATCAAACAAAACATTAATAGCATGTATGAATTAGAGGAGTTCTTAGAATTAAACTGAATGCTTTTTATAAAATTTATACCACGTTCTTATGATATAAAATATAATGCAACGAAAGTAAAACGTCATTTAATCGGATATAATATATGATATGAAAACTTCTTAAAAAAATCGATTCAAAGATTTTTTCATAAAAATTCTCACAGTTAAATGATTATTATCTTATTAAATTTAATATCGATGTGAGATTCAAAATTTAAATATATATATATATATATATATTGCTAGTTATAGTAATTGATTATTACGAAAACGAAAATATTTTACTGGTAATAGTAATATATTATTGCAAAAATGAAAATATTTAATTTCGTAATCATAATTGTATTAGTGTTATACCTTTTTGTTAAAAAAAATTGTATTACTGGTAATAGAAATGATAATAATCATTTATTATTATAAAAATTAAAATTATTTTGCTGGAAAATAGTAACAACATTACTATTATCATCAATATTCCCATCAACGATGATTGACTCAACCAGATGTAAAAGTTATTCGCGCATGGCATGGTAAAAAACCTGTAGAAATTAATCTTAACTGAATAAATAATAAATTAAATTGCTTAATCATAAAATTGGATCAAATATAGTACATAAGATTTTGGCTGATAAAACTCTAAAATAAAATGATCAGAATCAAATACATACTGATAAATCATCAAAAATAACTAATGAAAACATAAACAAACTTTTTATTTGGAAATAAATGCCTGAATGTAATAAATCGTATGAAATAATTAGCGACGTAGATGAAATTTCATTTGATGATATTAAAATAAATTGTTTCGATGGTGTTCAATAATGTGAAAATAAACGAAAAGATAAAATAGAAAAGCGCAAAAAATAAAAACAGCGGATATGTGATTGACAACGAACTAAAGAACCTGAACCTAAACAACCAGAACGACTTTGACAACGTCATCAAGTCATCAACCTAATAAAAACCTAAACAACTTGAACTACTTTGACAACGTCATATCAAGTCATCAACCTAATAAAAACCTAAACAACTACAAGGACAACTACTGGAAGACATTATATGTTGAAATAGCAATGGTTCAGAAATTAATTGCATTCGTATTCCTACTGATAATATTCATGAGGTAAAATAAATACAAATATAAAAATGTCTCTATGATTCAATCGATATATAATAACAATTGTTATGATCATTATGGACGACGATGACATGCAGAAAATCGTCGGTGACATAACTGAGCTTTCAATTTGCTTATGTTACTTAACAACAGTGGATGAACGATAGAGTCATAGATGATTCTAACACGATTAAACAAAGAGGTGCTAAAGGTAGTTATAATTTACCGTACCAATATAAAGTTATCAACGAATTACAACAGTTTTTGAAGAAGAAAAAACAGATTGACTTCCTCAATTGGCGACGCCAACTTTAACGTGTATCTCTTGTACAACAACAGAATCGACGACGATGTAATGATCACCTTGTACGAGCGTTTCCAGAACGCAACGCAGTCGTGTTACATCACGCCGACGACAAAATTATTTAATACTGATAAGGGACAACATAAACGAAACTTAAATGTTATTATGTCGGAGACAAAACCGTGTCTATCTCGTTAACGATATTATCTAATAAAACGGTTTGTATACCATTGCTATATTATTCGTTTTTCTTTTTCCCCGTAGATGTTCTTGCGCGTAAGTGATCTAATAGACGTCTAAAATATCTATCTCGTATAACACCATCACGTGTTCATCTGTTGATATATACCAATTTTCTGTTGCACTTGAATACAGCTTTGTATTTATACTAATACTACTTTCGGCTGCGGCAAGTAGGCCTATTTCTGTCCTGGTTCTGAGACGTGTATGTAATCGTGATGGTATAACGGTACCAATTGCGCAAGTCCAGGTGGGCGGAGTTTAAGGTGTATGGAACATTGTGTTCAGAATTAAAGAACAAAACTAGCTGTGATTGGTGCATTATGTAAGACTTGTACTTTCTGTTTGGCTTAAAAAAAAGTTGAGCCTCTTGGCAACATGTGAGTTTGTGTTAATTTCTATCTAGATCATATTTTGTATTTTTTATGATTTTTTTAAAATATGGTACACATGACTGAAAATGTGCTTGTTGTGACTAGATAACTCTTACCCCTGTCTAGTTCCAGTAGAGTTATCTCTCTTAAATGCAATGGAGTACCTGGTTATGTCATTGTCAAATTGACAATCTAGCATTGTTCTATATGACAGCGTGTGACATGCATGCCCAAGTAGGACAGAAAGTATATTTATTTCACAAAACATTAGCATTGAGGTATATGGAAAAACAATTGGTACCGTGATACCTAAAGGAAAGAATAGCCTCACAGTGTTTCCATAGAAACGCATACATGTGGGCGGCATTTATGAACTATACTAGTTTGATGTAGGAAAACAAATGTATGCTGAACACTTTTGGTCAAATATTGAAAGTTCTTTAAGAATAAAATGTATGAAATCTTTAGAAAATAGAACAAGATGGCTTTGGATGGGGACTTTTGATAACTATAGCTATGATAGATATAGACTTGTGTTACCTGATGCCTTTATGTATGTGCTGTTACCCCCTAGATTGGAATGCATGCAACAAAATAAGTTATGTAAACATAATATAGTTGATTTTGGCCAAATATTGGCTATTGTACCTGCAAAAGATGAAAAATCATATGTACAAAATCAACTATCTTGTTCTTGTAAGGCATGCCATAAACCAGGATAGAGAACATTCTAAGTACACTTGTAGATAGATCACTTGTACCATGTGGGATGTTCTGGCATGAGTAATTTTTAGGTAATTTATTAAGGATTTGGTATTCCTTCCCATTTTGATTTGAATTGTCCTGCTCTAATTGTCCCTTTTTTTTTTACACTCTCCTGCTTTGAAATTGTTCATGTAGTTAGTTCAGTTCTCTTGCATTCCCTTTTGTTGAAGTAGCAGTGAATACCAACAAACAAGAACAGTTTCCTTAAGTCAGCATTTCCCATTGGCACTTGTATAAGCCCAATTATAATCTACTATTGACTTTCAATTAATCCTATTTCTTTCTGTCAAGCTGCTCCTGTGGAATTTCCATGTTTGGTCCAACATTACAGAATGATAACCATTTTAGTCACACAGTGCATATTCATTCCATTCAAATCCACACTGTTCTTGAAACTTTGCATCCCATCACAAGAATCCAAATTGGCATGAGATGATATCTGCATGGTTATGGAAGGCTGCACTCTACATGCCGGCATTGTAGAAAATATGAACTATGTGATATGAAAGAGCTGCGTCATCTTAGAAATTAAAATTACATGACTCTTGAGGTCTCCACTAAACATAGGAGTCTAAATGTTAGGTTCTCACTTTGTCAGTAATGTATTTTGAGATAATTTAATTGCAATGAAGTTAATACAGGTTGTTGATGAACTCATCTATATTACATGGATAATGTATTCAAGGTTACCACACCTTATGTATATCATTCAGTTATCTCCCTTACACCAGTCATAACATTTCAAGGAAATAAAATCTCACATTTTCAGTGACTGATTATGAAAATAAAGAGAAGATTTGTGAAGTATTATATTAGCCCTCAATCTTGATGCAAATGTAAGTAGAAGCAATTTGATAATTTCTCACAGTAAAGTTTACAAGTTTAAAAACTGATAAGGTATGTTCTGCTTGGCTCTGAGATAAGTTTCTCTCTATCTTATGCCAATTATTATTAAATTCTTATGTAGAAGAAATATACTTTATATGTATCTATATTATCTAAATTATTCACCCTTTTATATTAGATGGAAATGAACACAACTTCACTTGAAATTTGGGTCCTGTAAGGGATGTTATAGCACAGTTGCCTTTGGGCTGTCCTTGGACCTGTTGGGCCTTGCCCCATATATTTGTCCAAGGTAAGGTCATCAAACTTTCACTTCTCATTTTTCGCATTGCTGATTTTGCCACCTTTAATTCCTTTATCATAAGCTACCTCTCCCTTTTAGATAAACACTTTCCTCCTGTTTTTAACTCCATTTGATGTGCTATACTTAGTGTTTATATTTGGCATTTTTCTGTGTTTTATTCCCCTAATTTCACCTCCCAATCCAAACATAACCACTTAGAAGCTGCGATTTACTATATTTGGTGACTGACTGGCTTATTGAAACAATTTTATTCACATTACAAAGGAGGAAAGCTTACTATTTGTGTTACAAAGAGGATGGGTAGGTGGACCTTTGTGTGAGGACTGGTGGTTAGTGACCTCTTGTATCTGTAGATAGTGTAAAGTGGTCAAAGCTTATACTTTATAATAAGATTGGGTCATGTCCACCTGTCTCTGATGTTAAGTTCTGCACCTACCAAACAAATATAAATTCCTTTCTTTTAGGTGAATTGTACATTTTGAAGTAGGACAGGTGCATACTATTTGGTACATTGACCTTTGACCTAGTTATTACATAATATGATATAATGTGATTTATCCCATATCACCTATGTGAAGTTCAATAATTGCTGATATGAATAAGATACAACTCATAGTTGAAAGAATTCATTTTATTTCAAAAGATGATTTTGATGGTGAAGCAAAAGTATGAAAACAATAGTTCAAACAGCTCAATGACATTTCTATACACATTCATATAAGACATAGGTTAGTACCTCATCAAATTGTTTTTCACAAGTGAGACTAAGTATATTTGTTACTTATACAGTCCCGAACTATTTCACAGATTATTGGAAAAATTAAGGTTTGCTATAGGTATAACGGTACCAATTGCGCAAGTCCAGGTGGGCGGAGTTTAAGGTGTATGGAACATTGTGTTCAGAATTAAAGAACAAAACTAGCTGTGATTGGTGCATTATGTAAGACTTGTACTTTCTGTTTGGCTTAAAAAAAAGTTGAGCCTCTTGGCAACATGTGAGTTTGTGTTAATTTCTATCTAGATCATATTTTGTATTTTTTATGATTTTTTTAAAATATGGTACACATGACTGAAAATGTGCTTGTTGTGACTAGATAACTCTTACCCCTGTCTAGTTCCAGTAGAGTTATCTCTCTTAAATGCAATGGAGTACCTGGTTATGTCATTGTCAAATTGACAATCTAGCATTGTTCTATATGACAGCGTGTGACATGCATGCCCAAGTAGGACAGAAAGTATATTTATTTCACAAAACATTAGCATTGAGGTATATGGAAAAACAATTGGTACCGTGATACCTGATGAGGTACATTTTCCAGCAGCGCAAGTAATACCGGCTACTATCGAAATTGAGTGTAACTGAGTTGGCTGCCACGGTGATGACAATTATTGGAATTCAAGCAGCGCTAAGTCCGACTGTAGCTGTGGAAATAGCACAGATAATATCCACGTACTTCACATGTATTAATGAGTCTAATATGTTTATTAATTTGGTCACGTAGTTATTGTTCCGCTTCCATCATTTTTCTGCGACAATAATTTTGTGGATCAAAACCATCATCTTGATCAGGCTCGGATGAATTCATAATTGTTCCATTAGTAATATTATAGAGAAGAACAATTTTAATCTTGAGCTGCTATTTTGCGCATGTGTACTTCCATCCAATTATCTTTTTCACGTGAAAAGTGTTATTAAAATTAACCCCGTTTGACACCGTATATACTCGCTTATAAGCCAAATCCAACTGCAAACTGCACAGACCCAGATCTGCCGTCGCATAATTGGGAGTAAAAATACTCTGATATGCAGGCGCATTATGCTACGGCAGAACATGGTCTTTGTTTTTGCAACTTGACTCATTTATAAGCGAGTAAAGACGGTATTCATATCTTAGTGATTACTTCACACGTGTACCACATTCTCCTAAACCTACACCGATAAGGATTCTTTATTTCAACTCGAGACACGTATTAATCTAACAAATGCATGTCGTTTGTTAAATATCAGCCTGGACTTTCGTCTTCGGCAAGTCAAGTCAACGTTGGATTGTTATGTTTATCTGAAAATGTAATCAATGTAGGATTATCGGCATTATGTAAATATGCCAGTTTTAGCACAAACATGATAACTTTATGATGATAAGTTCACTTCGCCAGGGGTTTTGTGGTCATCAGCACAAACATGATAATTTTATGACAATAAGGTTTTTTTTTGCGAGATGTTTTGTCCATTTTTAATTTTCCTGTTTGTTCTCGAACCGGCGGGCTTTAAAACCAGACTACAAGTGCTGAAATCACCGGCCCACAGCTTTCACTGGTGTTTACGCTGTGTTTATGTGAATTAATTCCAAAAGCTGAAACTTGGTGATGCAGCACGTGGTGTGCATCATGATCCCCATCGTAAGTGATGTGCAGTGTTCCCTGGTCGTATAATTCTTTCTTTTGTTGTGCCGTGAGCAAAACTCAGTCAGGCGCACGTCAAACGATTGTTGTGAGAGTCAAATTAACAGAAATATAAATATTTAAGAGGTAAGCGTGAATGATAGCGTCGTCAAGATCCATTGGGTTTTCGATGATGACGCAAGTGATGTATATGGTCTCAGACATCATTTATCCTTTGGATTGTCATAATTTAAATAAATTTTGAAGGACCGATCCATGTCCTAGTGAATAAGGTGTCCACCTCGGATGCAGAAGGTTGCGGGTTCGAACCCCGGCCGAGTCATGCCAAAGACTTATAACAATGCTATCAGCAGCTGCCTCGCTTGGAGCTCAGTATTAAGAGGTCATTGTTAGGACTGTTCGGCCTGGTGTCAGGATAATGTGACTGGGTGGGAGATGGTGCTATATGTCTGTGGCATGATGCCCCAGTGCTAGACATCACTATAAACTGCCACGCTGCAGACATCGTAGCGATATAACTAAAAATTGTTAAAGCTACGTTAAAAATCCAACACACACACACACACACACACACACAATTTTAAAGTTAGAGCTGCTTTTGCATGAAGCGTAATGAATCCGAATGAGATCCAAATCATATCTGATTTTAACAATGCCGTGATCGGATAATTTTTTAGCTGCTATGGCGTTTGTAATATTTGTCTGCACACGACGCCGATAGCTTTAGTTACCATTATTTCTAAGTTGATATCCACGTTATTTCTGAAGACTGACAATACCCTCGTCAAGTGTCTCTGGATTTTGCAATATGACATCGGTGATATAACAGTTTTTTTTATTTAAAAAAAAATTTGTTTTTATCATGATCACTAAAATTACAATAATGGCGGTGCAAAAACAACTGAACGAGTTCATTTCAAAATACCGTTTAAAACAAAAAATTCTGTTGAATGATATTAGCTCATGACGATGGGTATAGGCGGATCTGAATTAGCTAGTCATAGGTTGCTGTCCTTTTGGGTATATTGATTCAATCGCACATAATTTTTATTTTATTTTATAAAACTGCTTCTACGACACTACCTTGTTTGTGGGGATCTTTATTTGACCCCGTACTCAGAAACTATACTGAAAATTGTTTTGCAGTAAATCGTAGGTTATGATACTTGTATTGATGATCTCCCCGGTTTTAGGTATTCGCCAGACGATTACGCAATCGTAACAGATAAAATTGTATTACTAGAATTCATATGTCCGTTTGCAAGACGTGCATTTACAAAGACAGAGTTTTATTATCCGCAATTATTATCAGGCGTCGTCGTCTCCCCAGTCGTCTCTAAATTTTATTATTAGGTCTGGTCGTCTCCCCAGTCGTCTCTAAATGTTTATTATTGGGTCTCGTCGTCTCCCCAGTCGTCTCTAAATGTTTATTATTAGGTCTCGTCGTCCCCCCAGTCGTCTTTAAATGTTTATTATTAGGTCTCGTCGTCTCCCAAATCGCCTCTAAATGTTTATTATTAGGTATCGTCGTCTTCCCAGTTGTCTCTAAATGTTTATTATTGGATCTCGTCATCTCTCCAATCGCCTCTAGATGTTTATTGTTAAATCTCGTCGTCTCCCCAGTTGCCTCTAAATGTTTATTATTAGGTCTCGTCGTCTCCCCAGTCGTCTCTAAATGTTTACTATTAGGTCTCGTAGTCTCCCCAGTCGTCTCTAAGTGTTTATTATTAGGTCTTGTCGTCTCCCCAATCGCCTCTAAATGTTTATTATTAGGTATCGTCGCCTTCCCAGTTGTCTCTAAATGTTTATTATTAGATCTCGTCATCTCTCCAATCGCCTCTAAATGTTTATTGTTAGATCTCGTCGTCTCCCCAGTCGTCTCTAAATGTTTATTATTAGATCTCGTCGTCTCCCCAGTTGTCTCTAAATGTTTATTATTAGAGGCAGTTTTCGGCAAATTTTCTTTTGGCCAGCTGAATTTTTCTCCTCATTACAATAAAAAAATGTCATCACCGCGAGTTTAGGATCCATACAAATCCTAATTTAATTGAAGGCATAATTTAATTTTGGTGAATATGACGACCGAGTAGAATATGGTTGTGCTGATGAGAAATCGTTATTATTTTTACAAAATGAAAATTTAGACTGATATTATGTTGTATAGAATCAGAACAACAAAATTATATCCTACGGCCAGCTACAAGCAATTTGCCCTGACCGAAATGTGATTGTGTATATTCCGTTTAAATCAATAGCGCTTCACAATCATTATTTGATTCGTGATGATAGTTATCGTAGCGTCCTTTATTTAGCAGTTTCGTGTGCCAATGAAAACATGCAGTCAATTAAACAAACAGACTGAAAATGCTTATAATTAACAACGACTCAGTTGACCGATACCAGGCAAAAGAGCAATGAACGTTCGTCGTGTGAGAACGAAAAAAATATTAGAATAGTAATTACAAATTCTGGTTATTTTCTAATTGGTATGCCCTATGAAGGGATACACGAAGATATATCGACATCGCTTTATATTCGAAACCCATCGAGAAATCTTCCCGGCTGTTTCTGTTGTAAATCATGTTAATGGAAACAAACTTGATAACTGAATTGCAAATTTGGAGATCGTCGCGCAAGGTGAAAATATTCGGTCCTGCTGGTCGTGTGATCGCCACTACTCACGAAACTAATGATGAGATTGAATTTTCTTCCATAAGCACGGTATATAATATTCGTAACATTTACCCTACCTCAATCACACAGTGTTGCAGAGGAGTCAAAAGGTCTGCACTGTCAAAAAATTTAAACGTGAGATTTGCTTTCCGAGACATTTAAACCGCAAAACATTTTGTGTCGCATTAATTTTTAGGTCTCATTTTCTGTTTATATTATCGTTGTAGATTTTTCGAAGATGATTTGGTATAAGGTTGGAATTTGATTCAGTTCGATGATGTATTTGCTTACGTCCAAAACCTGGTCTTCGATGATTTTCTGCCTCTCTGCTGTTGTAGGCTCAACATCATCAACATTATTTTCCTGGATTTTAGTCACGTCCTAGAGAAGATCCGCGTACACGACCGTTTTCACTTGCACGTCCAACGACACTAAATAATCAACAGCAGCGTCTGCTTTATCCGGATGCACAGGTTTGGCTTACGATTGTAAAACGAGGATGTAGTAAGCCTCTCCGATTTTTCTTCCTTCACTTTTGGTTGGGTTGAGCACCTCGCAACAGCTTCCTCCTCTCGCCCCATGTCTTCTTACGCCATGAGCATCATCCTAATATTGCTCAAGCCGGCGATGTTTTAGCCGAGTTTCTCACTTTATTAATAGGAGCGTATAATGCGCAGGTTAGCACATGCATACATTGACGTTATAAGAAGCGTCCTGACGATAAGTATCCTAAATAATAACTGATAAAGCTCGATAGCGATACTGATAATTTCTGCCATCTTATTTATACTAAGTCATCTAAAGAACACTGTTAAAAATAACTTAATCCAGGTTTTGAATGTTCTACAGTTAACGCCGTGAATTTCAACTCAAAATATATTGTCAATAAATACATCATGTTAAATTTCAGCGTACTCAGTTCGGTTGCAGCAGTACCGTTGTAGAGCACATCAGCGCTGTCATCCTGCTTGACACCGTTTAATCTCTAAGTTACAATGCGTTCAATACCACAGTGTCGTCCTTACACCTGAAATTTCCAGATGGAGACAGGTGTGGGGACTTGGATCTTTATCCGAAAATTGGAGGTGACTCCGGCCGTATTAGAAGCTGAACGTTATATCGAGGCTGAAACTAAAATCATGACCGATTACCTGTGTTAGCGGACAGTATGAGGATGTGAACGTTATTGTTCAACACTGCGTTTATCCACATACTGTTTGATAGACACTTCGGTAGACATCGTGGGTGGGTAATCCGTCACGAGCAATTTCGTCCCGATGGACTTGAATAAACCTCCGTTCTTAGCACCACCCACAAGTACATCACCCCCTGTTTTACGGACAGCGTAATTTTTAACGTTTCCATAACTCTCTACAGTTATATGAGTCAAGGTGACAAAGTGCGTAAACCCTTGATGGTAGCATTCTAGCTCATGGGGATCGATACTATCATTGTACTGCCTGTTTTATTATGTTTGTCCGCGAAATAGACCTCGACATGGCTCCACGATACTGCTTCAGAAGAGGTTAAGTCTTGTTTAAACTGAGGTAATGGCCAAACCGTATAACGATCTTCCGCTCATTTTGATATTAACCGTCATGGTTCCTCTGGTTTAGGCCAACTTAGTATTAGCCAGCGTATCACATGTCTTGATCTGGCCAAGTAGTCTGCTGCTGTGTGATACATATTTTTATTTCCACTAATGATATGGTTCCCCATACTTAAATATTCAGTCGTATTGTCCCCGGGGATTTTTTTTAAAGAGTTCAGAATCAGCAGAGGAGTCTCCTCATATACTAAGGTTCTAAATGTGTTATCTGAGATTATTTATAAAAATGAAAATCATTCATTTTTTTTATTCTCGTGCTACATTGAAAACATCCATAAACATCTCTTTTTATTACCGGATTGTCATTACATGATCGTGGGTCCTACCTGTCTCGGTAAGACTAATTTGATGATTAATTTACTGTTTATTAGCCTGCTCAATTTCGACATATTTACACGTTAAATCCCCAGTTGGTTAAATACAAATTGTTATCCATGTTTAACGAGTCTCTGTGTAATGCCTCTACACCAGAGGATGCTGTATTTACGATCATCCCAATTAAAGAGTTTTCCGGGGATGGCCACCGTAAAATTATCGAGTTTGACGATATTAAGATCGATCGCGTTCACATTTTTTAAATCAGCGAATAAATGTCGTTATGGCGTCATACACATTGCAACGTCAGTTATTTAACCCAATCGTTTTGTGATGTGCCTAAATATATCTGGCGAAACACAGGTTGTTTTGTACTTTTTCGGTTTAGATAATCGCGAACTCTACTCGATCGCGAGAGATCATTTCATCGGTATCACTTCCAAAGATTTCAAGGACTGTTATAATGCAGCAACAGCCGGCTCTAAACATGCTTTACGACCTTTCCTCTTGACGCTGAAACTGTACCAGAGTGATATCGAAAATGTTTTGACGTAGATTTTTTATTTACCGCAGTCAGTATAAAAAGATGTCGTTGGAAAATACGTGGAGTAGCGTGCGGCGCTGCGTCAGGAAATGTTAGAAGGCAAGGTGAATAAACAAGAATCACAGCATGATGTAGCACAGGAACTGTTTAAACCCATTACCGAAGCGCTTGTCAGTACTGAGGCAGGACACGATGTGAAGCAGGACAAACCCAAATGCAAAGTTGGCTCGAGTCGGTACATCCACAGCTGCCAAGCACGATCAACTCATTGCAAGGATGGCCCATGCTAATCCAAAACAAGACGATATCATCAAAAGACTTCCCAGGTTTGAGGAGGACAAAATATTCCAGGTCCTCCTGAACATGTTGACTGGTATGAGTAAATCGAAATTGGGCGAAGAATATTAAAATAATCGCAGCAGTAACGGCCAAAAAATAATTGAAATTTTAGCCGAGCATAAAAATCCCAAAGATAATTTAAGTTTTTTACGGGAGGAAATTCCAAAACTTCGTGTGCATTAAGAGACGTTAGAAAATACGGTTACATTAAACCTTGCGATAATCTAACTTTAAGATTACGCACTAGAGTAAACACTACATTATGTAGTCATGGTATCAGTTCCAGTCAGAAAACGACAAAGACTGGCATGGTGATCCCGGTCCATGACAGATCTAATATCCGTTACTAATAGCATCCGGCTGAGATTGTATCACGATTAAAATTGTTTATCGCCTCTAAACGGTCGGATAATCCAGATGCAAAACTTGATGGCGAAATCTTGGAAATTCGAAACCATTTAGTAAACAAAACATTTGTGGCGCGCGATCAAAACCAAATATTGTACCGGGACTTGATTTCTGTCTACATCCAATTATCAGAAATTGCGCTGCAAGTTTGGAATAAATCTGATAATTTTGTAAAAATTATTAAAAAAAGAAATATCCCTCGACGATGCCACGTTGTTATTGAATTCTCGCTCGGCGAGTTATACAGTAAGATATAACCCGCCGCTACAGTTAGATCAGAAATCCTTTAACGAGACCGCGTTAAATTTGGAAGATTTCATTTTAATATTACCGACAAAATAACTTGTTTTATTATTCTACCGAAACCTTTTTAGCCGGAATGTCAAACCAATATTTGGTGCGTAAACTTCCAGGTTGATAACCGCTAACGGCCATTATGCGTTCAATATTAAAAGTGATACGAATTACTCAACGATACGTACTAGGATCACCCTGACTGGAAATTGCATTGTTACGGTTTACAAAAGTTGCAAACAATAACATCCAAGACAAAGTAGATTCCAAACCAATTTTTAGTATTCACCCAAGCTAGGGCTCAAGACGACTGCCCCTTACATAGAACAGATTGGTAGTTTTACACCAGAACTGTCCCTTCCTTGTCAAGATAC
This sequence comes from Sinohyriopsis cumingii, assembly GCA_028554795.2. Taxonomy (NCBI): domain Eukaryota; kingdom Metazoa; phylum Mollusca; class Bivalvia; order Unionida; family Unionidae; genus Sinohyriopsis; species Sinohyriopsis cumingii. The sequence goes on along the minus strand of CM068826.1, from coordinate 116,766,517 downwards.
AAAGCGGAGCCGTGAACTGAGCGAAATTCTTGATGAATTGTTTATACTAGCCCACCACTCCTACAAACGATCGAACTTCTTTCGTTTTTGTTGGGAGTGGGAAGTCAACCATAGCTTTGAATTTGGCGTTGTCTGGTTTAATTTGTCCTCCACCAACAACGTGACCAAGACAAAAATAGTATCTTTCCAAATGTCAGTCTCGGAAGGTGTAACTGTCAGACTGTTTTCTCGCAATCTCTCGAAGACTGCTCGTAGATCCTGAAGGTGGTCATCCCAAGTGTCACTATAAATAATAATGTCATCAAAGTAAGATGCAGCATCACGTAATTTGGACAGCAACACGTCCATCATGCGCGAAAATATAGCAGGTGAAGTTTTCATCCCAAAAGGCATAACAGTAAATACATAAAGTCTAAAGGTGTCATAAAAGCAGATTTCTTCTGCGCTTTTTTTTAAAGAGAGGTACCTCCCAGTAACCTTTGGTCACGTCGAGTTTGCTAATATATTTTGCATTTCCCATCTTCTCAAAAAGTTCCTCTATCGTTGTGTAGGATAGGCATCAAAAGTGTGATTTTGTTCAACTTTCTGTAATCGACACAAGTACAGTTGGTGAACTCTATGGGCTTGTAGACGATCTTATCAATTCCTGCTGTAACATTTCGTCTAGTATAGCTCTGACATCTTCCCTATTTGCATGGGGAATATGATAGGCTTTCTGCGTGATAGGAATACCTGTTGTTCGAGAGATCTTGTAGATTTTGCCTGTTTATGAAGTTAGCACGTCTTCAAACTCAGAGAATAATTTTCGCACCTGTTCTATCTGTTCTTTTGTCAGTCTGTCATTCAGACTGATCGTGTCCAAGCTCTCCATATCGGCCAGTGGGAAGTCAATCCGTCCATCTCCATCAACGTTATCACACAAAGCTGCTGATAACAGTACAGCTCTCGTGCACTGACGTAATAGGTTACTATGGTACGTGACTTGTCCTCGCCTACCACCAATGTTAATCTTGTAATTAACGTCATTGACTTTACCAATGACACAATAAGGACCCTTCCAGTGAGCTTTCATCTTCGATGCATCGGATGGAAGCAAAATCAGAACCTCATCTCCCGGCCTAAATTCCCATTTGGTAGTATTTGTGTCGCACCATGATTTAACTTTCTTCTGACACTCTGTCAGATTTTCTTTCACTTCCTCACTTAATCAACCAATCTCTGGTGAACCAAAAGCACGTGTACTGCTGAAACTGACTTATGTGTCTCACCATCACCGGTGAATAGATCCTTAAGAATCTGCAGCGGCCCTCTTATTGTGCAAACATATAGCAACTCAAACGGCGAAATCCCAGCTGCCCCATTTGGTACCTCCCTATAGCAAAACAGTGCGTAAGGCACCATCACATCCCACTCTTCACCGTTCGTGGAACACAGTTTCTTCAGGACAGCTCTGAGTGTGCCATTAAATATTTCGACCTTTCCATTGGATTGTGGACTGTAAGGAGAAGTTGTTATCCTATTGATGTTCAACATGTTAAGGTCTTTTAGAAGAATACTTGTGAAGTTGGTCCCTTGGTCTGTAAGGATAATCTTTGTTATACAAACCCGACGAAATATGCCAATTAAAGCGTTGACCACTGTTTTGGCATCAATGTCCTTCAAAGGAATTGCTTCCCTGTTCTCCTTGCTGTCTTTTGACAGATGTCACAGGCCTGACAGTTCCTCTGAATATACCCACACATTTCTGGCCAATAAAATGCAGTTGTTATTCTTGCTTTGTTTTCGTCCTTCCAATGTGACCAGTAAGATGTCTAACATGCACCAGCTCCACCACTGATTGACGTAGATGCATTGGCAAAACTAACCGGATTTCATATTTTTCTCCATCCGACGACTTCCACTTCCGTTTTAAAATTCCATGCTCCCGGGAAAAATACATTGTCCACGCCTTCTGCTTTACTTTCATATGGCAGGGCCTTTTCTCACAAACCAGCCAATGAGCTGTCATTATTTTGATACTGAGAAATCAATTCCACATTAACATTATGCACCTGATCAAGAGACATGTTCTTGTCATCAGCCTCATCTTCATGATGGATGTCATCCTCGTCCTCATCAGGACCATGATCACTAGCCCTTCCAGATGCATGTCGTCCAGTTCATGGCAGCGGACACTCTTTCCGCGCCCTTGCCCGGTTCCTTGTTACTACGATGGTCCCTTTTTTCCTACGTAGAATGCCTATGTCCAGCAGCGCCTGTGCTGCTAAGTTAGATCCCAGTCCAACCTGGACATGACCATTGTAGTATAGCGTGTCTGGTTCTACGATGGCTAATTTGGCCTTTAAAGGAAGCCCAATGGTGGTGTAAAGTGCCGGCTCTGCCCTTGAAGGCTACATGACTTATCGACCAGGTCTTCACGTATCAAGGACATTTCTGCACCTGTATCTTTAACAAACAATACTTCCTTGTTGTTCACTGTTCCCGGTACATTTATTAACCGTTGAACAACTTGATGCTTGGTTATTTACTTCTTGTCGGCTGTGCTTAGGGCGAACTTGCTGTTATTGATGGGCAAACTGTATTCCTGAGCAGCATCGACAACAGGACAATTGCCCTTGTTGCGCCTTATCCACTGGGCATGCACTGGCGAGAGAGCCTTCAAGAAGTACTCATCTGCTAAACATCTATCAGCGATGATTATATCCGGTCGCATGCTACGAGCATGCGGTGGTACCGTGATACAGACACAGGCGCTAAGGTCAGTAAGGAATTTCCTGCTGAGGCGGATTTGATCACGCCGGCTATTGCGGCTGATGGGGATAACGTGACCGGAAATATTTTCAGGACCAATTTTTCATTTGCGAGATAGGCTGATTCTAAAATTGTATTTGTCACAAGAAGGGTTATCACTGATGTTCATCGAGAAATGTGCATGCTGCTCCCGCTCAGTTCGATTTTTGTATGTATGGATATCACCCCGGTTTTAGCGGTGCAAAACACTCTTTAGTTTTGAGCGGAAATTTTCTGCGCAGTACATGCATAAATCCTCCGCGACTGCCACGACGGAGACGACGCCGACGTACCAGTGGAAGTGCTCGCACTACAGTTTGATCCACTTCCTCGGTTATTCTTCTTGTCGTTAAGACTCTTGGTTCTAAAATTTTAAGTTCTGTGTTACTACCAATTGGTGTAGCTTTAGAAGAAGGAACGGCTTTTGCAGCTACAGTGAGAGCTGTGAAAGGTAATGGTTTACCTAGAAATGAGAGCATTTTCACTCACAATGGTGTTGCTCGTAAGAAAATAAAGATCATTACATCACCTACTGGGTATCGTAATAAGAAGAAACCTGTATCATCTGTAAAAACAAATAACACGGATGCCGTATATTTCAGTCGGATTAATTTAATCAGCGTCATAAAGGACAAACGACTCCGCAGCAGTACAGAATAAAAAGCCTGTATCGTTTGAACTTGATGATGCTTCGGTAGCCGCTGTCCGGACCAGTCCTGATAAAATGACATCAGGTTGCCACATTAACTTAACATACTGTGGCTAAAAAGCGGCAATCCTTAAACTCTCTGCGGTGCGATTATCCAAACAAGGAGGTTTTATCGCACCTTTATTAGCTTGTGCTGCCGGGATGATACTGCCTGGACTTATTTGTAATATTTTTTATGAAAGAGGACTCCAGCTTCCTGGGATGGTAAGAGGTCGTGGAAATACTCGCATTTCAGGAAATGGAAAAGAGGGGGATGGGTAACATTACATGAGACAAGGCCATGATAAAACCCCTTTCTAATTTTGACATCGAAAAAAATGTAGCTCCTACTATTAAACAATTTGCATGTTCTTTTTTTTTAAATGATCAGCTCATGGATCTAATTCATGGGGAGGAAAGTTGTGTGATTAATATTCAAAATTATTACGATGGAGATGTGACTCATCGAGTAGCTGTATTCAACGATCGTTGCCAAATGATGTAGATCATTTTTATTGTTTGAATACCGCCTCTTCGGACGATTTGATTCGGTATTTGAAAACATGTGCACCTATAGGAGCCGTGTATAACTCGCATCAGATTCAGGATATTGGTGACAGTATATGTAGCTGGTCTTGTTTTTAATACATCAATGGAAAATCTCCAGCGGAAGAAGTCTTCACTGCTTCAAGAGCAGTGTTAGTAGATACTTACTAATATACACAGAATAAGCAGCAATAAATCACGGTGTAGGACGAGGATGGTTAACCTGGAGAAGGTGGATTTAGCCACAAAAAATCAGCCGTAAAATGATTAGGTCTTAGTGCGCTGTTTGTGGTGCGAACCAAAAACACGGGTTTTCATTTGCTAGTGATACAAAATTGTTATCTATATTTTATTGTGTTTTTAATTTATTATGAATCGCTCCGGTGGCCTCGTGGTTAGAGCGTCCACCTCGGAAGCGGAAGGTCGTGGGTTCGATTCCCGGCCGAGTCATACCAAAGACTTAAAAACATGGTACTAACAGCTGCCTCCCTTCGCGCTCAGCATTAAGAGGTAAGTGTTGGGGTTGGTCGGCCTGGTGTCAGGATAATGTGACTGGGTGGGACATCATGCTAGATGTCTGCAGCATGATGCACCATTGTTAGACATCGCTATAAACTATCACACTGCAGACATCGTAGCAATATGACTGAAAATTGTTAAAGCTACGTTAAAAATCCAAATCACACACACACACACACACACGCACACAATTCATTACGAGAAACTACAGCAATGTTTTTTATCGTCAGAGACTTCTTTGGTCCCAAAGCTTTTATTGATTGAGATTTATATTTATAATCATTAGGACTTATACATGGTTTGTAATTAGCATCTTAACGCAGTCGCCTTTGCATTTAAAAGCATATGATTTTCACAGGACCTAATTTTAAATTAATACTCACATGCATTATTTTAAAATAAAAATGTTAAATTTTAACTGTTGAGCTGCCAGTTTCATCTTGGTATTTAGTGTTTGTCATTTTTGTGTTATGTACTTTATTATTCATGTATTCTTAACAAACGTCTAACAATAAAAGTAATAATAACCAGTAAATATTTCAATTTACCGTCGCGTAAAATTAGTCGAGACCTTTCATCTTTTTGCATTAGGAACTGGTATCATCTTTTCCGCACTAACATCGTCTGTCGTTTTGTTCGGAGGGGACCTCGACAATAGAGTTGTTTGTTTTACTCGCGGTGATCTCTTTGGTGTCCTCGATAACATTATCTTAATATAGCGTCAATGAGATAACATCACTTGAGACATTATTGCGAGATCTATTACAATCTATGGCATGCTCGCCAAAATTAGAGTTTTCAACGATAAAGTCTTGTTAAGAAACCTAGTCATTTTATCACCAATTTATTTTACACGTTTTCATTGAAATAATCTTTCACGAATGTCACTGAAACACTAGAATCCGTGATTGCTTCGTTGCTGTGGTCTTTGTAAAATTTCCGATTCTGTTTTGTTTTAAAATTATTGATGATTACATTGAATGATTTTCATTGTCCGGATTTATATTGAGAAATATCTGCTACGTTTATATCAACACCTTCTGCATTATGATCTACTAAATCAACCACTTCTCTATGGTGACAGATTTTGATACATCTACGGCGGCTATACTAAGAAAAGCGCGTTCACTTGTACGTGTTCGTCCATATATATATATATATATATATATATATATATATATATATATATATATATATATATATATATATATATATATATATATATATATATATACGCGTATTACCAATTATATGTATATCCAACGATTGCCTTGACAGGATTATTGGCGGAATCAATTGCTTGTATCGCATTTATAACATTGCATCCATATATTTTACCGTACAGAGAGATCTGCGTTGGCATTGTTACCATTGCGGACTTGGACAGCACAACGTACATAGTCGATAAAATCAAGTCACGGTGTCAACCCGTACGAATCAAAATAAACGCTACTACGTACGCGACCCGGTGTGTTTTAAGTCGAGATGATCAACATTAGGCAACAATTGCAGTTTCGTTCTGATGCCAATTCGTGACGCATAAAAAACTTCTGAATTTTTTTTTAATAAAAAGTTGTCAAATTGCTTGTTGCTATTAGTCTGCGACATTTTTTGATGCACTTTGCACACCCTGCTTTTTTAGGGCCATTCAGAAGGCGGTTCCGATCGTGCCTCAGGCAGTTGATTTAGCGACTGCAGATGCTGTTGTGGCAACCTTCCAAGGAATCACTGCTAACAATGGAAATTAGCCAGCTTTATTATCGCTATTTGCGGTGTCCTTAGAAACTACGCCATTATCGTGGCAACCTCAGATGGTGATAATTTAAAATTGCTCCACGTTATTTACGTACTGTATTTTCAAAAGTGTTTTAATTGCGTGGCCGTCACGGAAAGTGTACATGTTACATACATTGTTTTGTGATATTTTGATACGCGCACCTGTCCCTTATGGCTTGTTTATTTAATCTGATTCAGAGTCAACGTCACTGCTACACTTTGATTGTTTTAGTATACGTTTAAGCGAAAATTCACGAGGGCATGTATACATGTTAGTTACACCAACTCCTTCAAGGGTAATCATTTTGTCTGACAAAATTACCACGATACATCTAAATAATTCTATGGTGTTTAATCATTATTTGAATTACATGCAAAAGATAGATTGTCTAAATATATCTAAATGTTCCAACGAAAACTAACAAATAGGGCACTACGTTGAGAAATCTTTCTGGGATATTTTGTATCCGCTAAAGACATTTTGATCACGACCCATAAACGAAACCAACATGTAATACGCACGTGCAACGTTGTTTTGCTCAATATTAAGTAAAACTTTTTCGGAAGGTTATTCATCACCAAAGAACCGTAAAAATAATTCAGAAGCGTGACGATTGTCAAACGCCATACATTGCGTTCTTGACTTTTTGTATGCAGATCTCTGATATGAAAAGCTGTAAATACATAAAGCGATGTTGATATTCATTCCTGAGCACTAATCAACAAAGAGACATTATGAACTATACTATCTATATACACTGCAGTCATAGCGAGTGATGAAAACTTGCGTGTACTGGCGCATTATATAAACGACAACAAACGTGCTTTTGTTTTCAACGATGGTGTCATTGCTGGCAATGTTATCATCTACAGCGCCACTAAGCCAACAATTGTCATTATCTTGTCGTGTTAAAGTATGTTGGGCACCAATAATATATTTACGTATATCTCTGCGAAAACCAAATAGTTGACCCTTTAGGATCATGCATGAGAGTTGTCCAACATTGTTTTCGGCTTTGTGCAAATCCCAAGTTGTAATTCAGGTTGATGTTATGCGGAAAGAAAAGGAAAAGCAGCAGATGGTCTGGGCGCCATTCCATTACTGACGAGTCAAGATCAAGTTCGGCTGATTGTGCAACCGTAACAATTGGATCAATTGCAACTGATACAATCTAGGACCTCCAAATACAAGTTTACAGTTGAAAACTCTCTGGAACTAAATGATGACATAACATAAATCAATATGAGATTATATTGTTTGCTATGTCGTAATATCATACTAACAAGACACGCAACACCGGCCACATTCGCAAATGGACTATTTGCCGTCAAAGGAACATGTAAACCATTCAGAATACTAAAGCTTTCATTTGCAGGCGTTGAAACGTGTGCCCTTATAGCATCCGTGCTAGGAAGACTTCCAGAAGCACCAGGCGCTAAATATCAAACAGAAAAAAGTATTCCCGGATACAATTACTGTAGACCTGGAACACGTCGTACACGTATGGACGATAATAATATGCCATGGCTTTTATGTAAGTATTTGTAGACTAAACTTGTCTTTTATAGTCCTCGTGGTTCTCAAAAATTGATAGCCACTGCTAAGAAATTAGCATGCGACTAACCCGTGGACGTCAAGGACGTACTTGCGTGGTTGTCTGGACAAGCGATGTAGCTATTTTCTACTGGCACCAAATATAATTCCACGATGAAGATTTAGCATTAAAACACCAAATGAAGTGTTGCTGTCATTGATGTCTCCAGCGGGAATAAACAAATTGAACCATTTACGTGTGTTTTCTAAGTGACAACGTAAAAATCAATAAGTGCTTGCGGGGTTGGTATATTCTTAAGTGCATACAACGCTTTAACAACATGATGTCCACATATTGACTCGTCTAGGTAAAATTGAATAAAACAGCGGCTGTCGCCCACCTCCTCGGATTAAATAATAAATTATAGTCTGGGTGCAAACCAGTGCGAGTCAAAATGTAAAAGCTCTCGAGGTGTTATTATGTATACAACCAATGGGTGCTATGCCATTTTGATGAATCCAGGTAAACAAGCCCAGTTTCAAACTTGCGATGGGTTATCGATGCAAGTCGTTCCGCATAAAGGCACCTCAGAAATGCTTAACTGACTTTACCATAGCGTGTAAATTAACACTGTGTAATGGACGCACTGCGGTCATCAGTGACGAGGCTGTGCCTGAGGGTCTTCTTTGAGTCTTTTCAGGTAGTCAAAAGCATATTCCTTATTTCCTTTTGTGTTGAGATGCTATGCGTAGCATTTCCAGAAGGAAACTTTTTCAAGGCCATCCCGGATGCGGTTTCGACAGCGCCTAACGCAGGTGCTTTTCCTAACACGTTAGCCAAAGCCAACAACAGTGCTGAGATGACCGTGATGAATGGAAATATTCCACCGGTCCGTTGCAATTGTATCACTTCAGACTGAAAACGCATTAATATTATAGAGGTGTTATTTTGCTTGGTTGTATTAAGCTGTGCTTCGGTCAAACACAATGAGTTATTGTCGGTTAACTGTGTCTGAGAAAACTTCATTGTAACCATGCTCTAGTTTCTTAATGAGTTCTTTATTTTAGCAAATTGTTTTGAGATAATACCAACCCTAAATTCACGACACAACATTATTATCAATCATGCTGTTTAATTATTACAACTACAAATACGGGTTTTCCACGGGTGCATCTGTAAGCCTCATTCGACCACATACGCCTTCCAAATAATAAATAAAGGGACGTCGAAGGGAAGCGGCGGCAGGATTACTGGCTTGGACATTATTTACAGGTGCATGAAACTCCACGTTGACCACAGACTGCCTGTACCGGTCCAGGTGTTCCAACCAAAAACTAATAAATTTAGATACAACGTACAAATGTTATGCTAGGAAATCTGTAGACCTTTGCCTACATTTTGAACCCAGTCAATAATAAACATAACCTGTGATATGCACGTGCTATATTATTGCTTGCGAAGTCTTGTCAGATTTCTTCAGAGGGTTCATGACAACCGTTGAATAGCAAAGAAATATCGGTCACTCCTAGCTGGTCGAATATTATATTATTAACAGTCTTTCCACTGCTCACCCGAGCTAAAGATTGAAACGCCTCAAATACGTATATTTGTGCGCTGATACCTTGTTGGGTAGTTATTTTTCATGATAAATGTTCAATGTTGCCTTCACGAAAGTATGTGGCAAGCGTGTGAAGTAATAGCGGTGATTTGCCTCAAGAATCGAAATAATTATCACGGGCATCTACAATACAAAATTCAACAACACAATTTTACCATCAAAACCTCAATGACGCCATCATTGTCCTTGGGTTTTCGGTATAACATGACTGTGTTTGACTCCGAAACGTGTCTACAAAACCCGAGTATGTAACTTAGAGGAATTCCAATCGAAAATACGTTTAGGTGAAGTTCTCTTCGACTCTGTGTGAATCCAAGTTACATCTGCCGCTTGTACGTCTCCTGTCGCGTTTCTGAGGTTTGCAATCGCATACGTGTTAGAATTGGCAACGGCGGATCCATCCTTATTAAACATCATAGACAGGCCAGCGGATTTCTCATAATCGTCATTGTATCTGACGAGTCGAATAATTGTCGTGGTAATAGCACATCATGCTTACATTTCCTTTCCATCAAATTAAAAATGCGCGTTGCAAAAAAAAAAAAATTAAAAAAAAATCAGGTTATGCCGTGTTGACAAATCCGACCCGGACATCATCTGGGTAATTATCGTTGTCATTTTATTTCAGTTTTCTATAAATTTTTCTATCAATTTCCGAAAAGGACTCACACGGGAGAAATTGCCAAGAGGTATCGTGTACTTGTAAATCTATTCGACCCCTTAGATCAGGATAGTTCTTCGGATACGAATAATATTAAAATCGTTTTTGACTTGATCTATCTTCGAGAGCACGTCCATGCCAAACGCGGAGATGTTTCTTAAAATTTTGATATAGCTTTAACATTACCGGATTCATCTAATACTTTTTTGGCGGCTTTACCAATAGCGTTTAGTCCGAGTTTACAAGCGTATTCCGCTTCTCATTACCGCATTTGCAACCATAGATTCTACGAATTGTTCTCATTGACAACTCTGTGATGTCAACCTCGTACGGTGTGATTGCATCGAGATGGCAGAGCCGTGTCTGGGCTTTTGTTCGAATATGAAAAGTTTAGAGTCTTTGTTGGTCTTTACAAAATCCTGTGTCGAATTTCTTCATTGGCTGATTTCATGCCGTGCGTGTCAGCGGGAAGTTAACTTCTTGCCAGGTGACGCTATCATCCATCGGCAATGCAAACGAATTTTTTCGCGGGAAGATTGTGATCGGATATTAGGCAAGCTGTAATAAACGTGCAACGAAGCTAAAATGATCTAGAGCATGCAATCGGATAGTAGCCAAACTGTAATACACGTGCATCTGTAGGAAACGGTATATACAATTATGGTTTCTTTGATGAGATAAATATAACCGATTCTAACGCTCGGGGTTGTATTTACAACATGCTGCATCGCCACATATATTTCGTTTAATGCACCATGTGCTTCAGTATCTATTTCTTCAGAACTCATCATCATTGTCGTAATCTATATCACTGATGTATCCAATGAGTTCGTGCATCAAAAAGCGAAACGTTCCCATGCATATGATTTGTTGGTAGCATAATTGATGACCTCTGGTGCGTTGATGCCCGCAAGAACCGATCTTACACGTGTTTTCAACTTGTCCACCAGTTATTGTTTTTTCAGAATCTTTTTATTTTTATTGTGTATCTTTTGTATGTCTGCACACACGTAATCAAAAATGGGCAATTATTTGTTTCTTTTACATGATCCAGTACGCGGACTAGCAGATATAAAGAAGATGAGTCGTTAACTAAAGATTCAGAAAGTGTCGCTGATCCGCTTAAACATATGTATAAACATCCTCTGCTAACATGACTACCACTGTTAGAGCCGTTAATTTGTTGTTTACAAAACATAGGTACTTGTTCTTACTGGACATGTTAGCGGACATCTCTATCAAGCAATCAAGGAATGAGTATACAATACACTGCGAAACGGTCATTCGGATATCAATAAAACAAAACTTTGACGAACCGTGGAGCAAAGTCTCGCTAGTGGGTATCACAACTTCTATGAGTCGCAGAAGCACTAAATACTTAAATCACACGCCCGATCGGGTTCAAACCTGCATATGCGATACGACAGAAGACATTCACATTAATGCATAAATCAGGTGCACAATCACATTTATTAGATAACTCGGAAACAAGTTCGTTCGGTAAATGTATGTACTATGTGAGTTAGAGGTGCGCAACATCGTGCTACTGACTCGGTATGGTCTGTCGATGTATTTGCGATGAGCAGCTTGGACAAGTCTAACACAGTTACAACCGCATAAATTGGCTTTATCAACTTTAGGTTGGCTTTCTTGCTGTAGACATCTTTGAGTCACCCATCAAATACTTTGTGTGACTGAACTGCAGGTTCTGCAATTAATAAGTTAAGTTTGTCTTGATAACTATGATAGACAAGATTAACACGGATTCATTATCGAAGATCCTCCTTTATGGCGACAACTACATTTGTTCATCCGTTTGAAAAATTATTTTTGAAACTCATGCCTGACCATGACCGCTCAGCTGGCCTAGTGGTTACAGCGTCCGCCTCAGATGGGAGAGGTCGCGGGTAAGAAACCCGGCCGAGTCATACCAAAGACTTACAAAATGGTACCAACAGCTACCTCGCTTGGTGCTCAGCATTCTCTTAATGTTAGTGTTAGGACTGGTCAGCCTGGTGTCAGGATAATGGGACTGGGTAGGACATCATGCTACATGTCTGCGGCATGATGCCCCAGTGCTAGACATCACTATAAACTGTCACACTGTAGACATCGTAGCGATATGACTAAAAAAATGTTACAGCTACGTTAAAAATCTGAATCACACACACACACACACACACACACACGCCTGACCTTTCGCGCAGATTTGTATTTATTTGCATATACGGTACCATACAGTCACACTGGCGAAATCGAGGCACCTGAATGTGCTTTGCTTTTATGCACATTCCGAGGAGTAAATACTATTGCATGCTTCATATGTGGACTACATAGATGTTTCAAGTCAGAAAAGTCGCGACGAGCTTGGTGCTACCGGTAAACATGCGTTTGGACTCGTATACAAGTCTCTCTCTCTCTCTCTCTCTCTCTCTCTCTCTCTCTCTCTCTCTCTCTCTCTCTATATATATATATATATATATATATATATATATATATATATATATATATATATATATATATATATATATATATATATATAGGTGGACAACCACCCAGAATCACCACCAACGGAAAATCGTTTGGGGTACTGTAAAGCCCGTCTGGATAATTCAGATCAACTTCAAAGAAATATCACGATCGCTGTTGTCGTCGTATTTGTACATGTTTGTGGACATTCATATTTGTGGGATCAAGCCATTAAACCCATAGATCATCATCTAATGTAATTAATTTAACCTGGAAAAATACCGTTGATTGGTTCTAAAATCAATATAGCATTTTTGTGCGTGCAAACTATCTATTTGTCATTGTATATCATATAATATCCTCGTGATTTATGGTACGGTATGAAATCTTCATTAGTACGACATTGTGAGTCTTCATGTTCAATTTGCCACCTGGTAAAATTATGAACCTCATTGTCTACAAGAAATTCCATCTCAAACATCTTTAAAGCATTCGCGTAAATCACGTGTCATATTTCGTGGGAGAGTTGCTCCATGTGGGTCTACTCGGTCTTAATTTGGAAGGTATTATAGATTCAATCTCAGCAACGTCTACGTAACTGTTCTTCGTACATAATTTGACTGATATCAGAACGAGGTTTATTTAACACAGCACGCAATCGTAGATAAGGTTTGTTTATTCCAGAAAGTTACAAATATTGTTCACGTACTCTGCAAGCCTGAGCGTGATAATTTACCAATGTGAGATATGTCTAGTACATACATACATACATACATACATACATACACACACATATATATATATATATATATATATATATATATATATATATATATATATATATATATATATATATATATATATATATATATAAAAGGATCAGACAAAATAAATATGGCTATTCACGCATAAAGATATATCAGCATGATCGACGAAGTATCAATGACTACTTCTGGATGAATGCAGATCGCGGTGGTGGTCCTATTACGTATTCAAAATTCAGAATTCTTACATTAGCCAACTCTTATTGGGTATCTGACGTAGTGAAATAACCAGATTATTCGGAATCCATGTTAATAAAATAATTTTATTTCCTGGTGGTGTCTGTGATACGTTTACGTAATTTTTCACACTGAATAAAGTCTAATTGTAAACGCATATGTGTTTTAAACTGTCGTAACAGCTCATGTTCGGTTCGATAATCATCATAGACTTCTTCGTAATGATAAGTGCGAACACGTAACCAGTCACGTTTAGAATTTCCGGAGAGTAGTGGTGGTTGTCCTTGATCACCACATGCAATCTCATGGACGTTGTTGTGTAGCAGCCCCGTTCGGAAAATTTCTAACATGTCTTTGGGAACGGTACAAAATTCATCCAGAGGATAACGTAGAATATATCTTTATCCCATGCGAAAAGGTATCTACATGTCAGCGCCATTCCATCAAAGGAAACTGATTGTGTTGAGCCATTTCTTCACGAGATCTCGTGTTGGCGGCAGGACAACGAGTTAACAGTATTAAGTCACTGTCATTGATATGAGTACTAAATAAATTAATCGCTCCTCCTGCGCCGTTTAGATAACATTTTTGACGTGCAAGCTGATCAATTATCTTTAGTCCGATGCCCTTTGGATATGCTATTTCATTAGAAGTTGCATTTGCTGATGGTGTTGGAAGCCAAACTTGCTATTGAACTTTATTTGTGATAATAGCCTCTGATATCGTGTTATTTATTACAATATTTTATTCGAGCATAAATCGTAACAGTATAATAGGAGCCCATCCACGATCATTTCTAAGTAAGTCATGCTGTCCAACTCGATGAACGTGTTATCCAACACACGCAGGGACAACAGGATGACGATCTGGAGAAAACTCTTAAGGACTCACGGTACTAATTCCACTCCAATGGTAAACATATGGAAACACTATCATATTCAAAATTCAATAACTTAAAATTTACGGGTGCTGATAATGACACCTATCATGTTTCGTGCACATCTAACCTTGGTGCAAGCTTATGTGTGGAGAACACCATATGACCCGCGGCAATTTGTTTACATACATGTGCATGAAACATGAAACCAAATGAATCAGGTGCTACTTTCAGTATTGAGTACTCCTGAGTCAAGCCTGTAAAAATGCTAAAATTGCATCAGTAGAAATTTGTCAATATTTTTTTTTACATTACATATAGGATAAGCTCTCAAAAGATATTTTTCCTAAAATTTTAATTTTCATTATTAACCAATTATGGACCACCAAACCTGTAAATACTCTATTATTTCTTCACTCATTTCTAGACTGGTTCACAGTTCTTCCGCATAATTAGTACCGTGTGTCCTTAACTGTACAATACAGGCAAAACCAGTGACATCTTTGTTGAGAGGTGGTCTGTTAATGGATACCCTGAGCAAATCATGAATAGCCGTGACCGTTCGAAGTATGCTTGACACTCTCATTGTCCATGAAAATTGGCAAGGAACGCGAAACCATACCAACGCTGACAATATCGTCGACGTTATATTATGTATTCCAGAGACATCCATGAACAACTTCAACAGAAAACCGTTAAACTTTGGAGTTGCTTTGCAATGTGTGTGTGTGTGTGTGTGTGTGTGTGTGTGTGTGTGTGTGAAATATGAAACCGATGACGCACTGAAGATTTATTAACAATATTGTCAAAATCGTCTGAGTATTTTAGTGCTTCAGTGAGTAGTTAATTCTGTTATTTTCTGTACGAAAACGTGTTACCGAGGGCAATTAAGTTTTATCACATTCAATCCAGAAGAAGATTTCTCAAAACCGACCAAACAGACACAGAATTGTTTGCAGTAACGCCAGCAATGTAGCCGTAAACATGCCGTGGTAACATTCGATTGTACACGTGGATGGAAACGCTAACACAGGAGACCCATCGTGACCGTTATGTTAAATGAGATCGATCAGTTTGTTCTTATGCATGTATGTATTTGAATTGTCTAGCATTTCGCTGGTGATCATACCAGTAACAACTGACAGTTTAACACCCGATTCAAGCGCAGCTACATCCGCGATAGTCGCTCCACATTGTCGGATATTAGCTTCCCATTGTTAATTTTTTTATCCTCGCAGCGTCCTTAATTCTTCTTCACGAAATGTTTTAAGACGCGACAAGCGTTACAATTAACATTTCCATCGCGCATCGAAGTTAAGGTTCACGGGTCTACAGCATCATTACGTAACTTCCGTTCACGAATTACTGAATAGGCTTTATCTTATCAGACTTTGTCAATCCCAGTAAAAACAGCTGCCTCGCTAGACGCTCAGAATTAAGAGGTTAGTATTATGACTGGTTGGCCAGGTGTCAGGATAAAAAAGTGACTGGGTGGGACATCATGCTACATGTTTGCGACATGATGCCTTAGTGCTAGACATGACAATAAACTGCCACACTGCAGACATCGCAGCGATATGACTTAAACATTTTTAAAAATCCAAATCACACAACCACACACACACACTCCATCCTAGTAAACGTTCATGACGGGTTAAATTAAGTAACACAACAACGTGCTGACCTCGACGACCTTGTTGTCGTATTGGTTCTTGTTTATCTCGAACACTATTGATTGTCGACGTATGTAACGAAATTAATTCCTATAAAATATTGTTTATTGGGCTCTTACATCAATTGGAATCTTTGCGCATGTGCATTATCATTCGTCCATCGTAGATAATGTGATGTCTATCATACAACATGATACGGAGTAAAATTCTGATCTTGACGTCGTTGTGGATCTTGCTATTCAATACGCCATGCCACAAAGACGTGGGCTGCATGGTCCCTACTTTATGCCAAAATTAAAAATAATATTGGTCTTGTTCAGAAAAACAGTGTTCCTGGAAAAAAGAAATTCCACAGTTATCAAGATCATCAAGCTAGAATTGTCATCGTTTTTGTGTTATTCACTGGAATTTCTTAGCATATTAAACAGTCTAACAAGTATCTCTTCGGTCCACGAGTAAGCAATTTTCAACCGATGCGTAAGTCTGGAGGACACAGGCACGCGGTAGGATGCATATACATCTTGTTTCGTATGTAATTGTTGACACACAGCATCGAAATGAAAATGATAGTGTATGATACGGCATAGACTATATTCAATGGTGTAAGGTCAAACCGTATAATTAATACATTGCTGAATGAGTTCTTTTGATTTCTATTCGTGCAATTTTATGTCATCAAAATATGAATGATCCATCACAGTCACGTTCACCACATGCGACAATTTGTTTTCTGGTAACATTACACAAGTCTCGCACTCTACAAAAACTTCTTGTAATTTACTGACACTGTTGTCCAACCTTAAACCTATCTCTTCGCCATCATTTTTTTTAAAGGCCCATATCGTTGTTGGGTGAGATGTTTAACTCATTAACATCAGCATCTGCATCAACGCGAACTAAGCGATATAAATCAACAGCAGTTTCATTATCTCTCCTTGCCGCCGGGCAAATTAAATCTTGTATAAGCACGGTAGTGTCATTCTGAGACGATTTCAACATATTAATAGCGCTCCGGAGGTCTTTCATTAGTTGTAGCAATGCATTCATATTTACAATGTTTTGTCTAATTGATGGCAATTTCCTAAGATCATAATCAGCAACGGAATTCATTTTGTGCAGAAGGTTGATGTGAATGTATAAATTTATGGTGTCCTTTATATTGTTAATTATGTCCTTTATATTGTTTATTACGTCCTTTATATTGTTCAGGGCCTTTGATCCCTCTTGTCTTTTTATCAGTCTGTGCTCGAGATCTGCACAAAGACCCCCAAAAAGAACTTTTGCCTTTTCAATTTCCTCATTATTGTAAAAATCAGTACACAATTCATAAAAAGCAACAGTGGAATAGTGTCCAGTATATGACGAATAAAGAGCGGCTCTTTAATGAAAACGTCGATACCAATATTTTCATCAAATATAGCTCAGGCAGACGGAATCTTTGAGAGGAACATTAGAAAACCCATTATCAGAAGTAAAAGTTTGCGTCATGTGTTCGCAGGTGAGTTGAGCTTGCTAGGAGAACAAAAAGAATATATCTACAGTAAGCATATCTATACAGGTCTGCAGCTGAGACGTGAGCATTTTTATTATTTACTTTTCAGTTATTGAGTTTCCATGAATCTAATAAAATTAACTACAAAATAAAAAATGCTTTTCAATAAACGTCACTTTTTATGGCTTCTCTCTTTATTGTATTTCTTAAGACATTTCCAGATCCCCAGCATCACTTAACTGCTTAATCAACCCTGCGTACGACACATTGAAACAATGTATCTTAGCCACGAGTCAAAGGTTAAACATATATTAATTTTAGAAATTGAATTTAAAAGTCAACGGCGATGTCAACACTACATGCTTCACAATATATGACTTTTTCTTTTAGAGCTTGATTTATTTATTCAATAGAAATAATTGAATTGAGGAAAACCCACCCCCCAGCAATGTTTATAAATTTCATATTTCAATAACGATACCACTTCAAAGTCCAGATATAGCAAAGTTATTTAAGTACATCCCGCCCCAATCCCCGCATTCCAGATGATCACTAGAATCGATTTCTCTTGCTCACGGTCGCGTCTTCTCTCCGCCGCACTGAATTTGATTTGATAAATGTCATAGTTCACACACGTTTTACAGTATATACTAATATAATTTTGTTTAGAGTCTCATTTCTTACGTCATTGCATAATGTGACTGGGCGGCACATTAATGTTCAACATGTGAACTGATCGTGCTAAGTAAAGACGCTAGTTTTAAGGCATTGTGCTGATTCACTGCAAACAGTTGTACGTTATTTACTTTAGAAGTGAATTGCAACGTGTCAGGTGGCGCACGTACACGAATATTTACAGCTTTGGTAGCGAACCTTCCCCCTTGCTGCTCGTTCTATGGTTTTCCAGATATTTGTATCGGCGCCCGATAAATCTTCCCGAGCCCTCGCACGTACCAAGGCATACAAGATAAAATAAATATTTCCTTTATCACCTTGAGTATCGCTAGAGTCGTGGAAAGCCAAGCCTAGTTATTAATATAATTATCTCACGATTATCGTGACTTTCTCACGTTCCTCTAAGCTTCTTGCTCTGCTCGCATCAGAATCCAGAATACGCTCACCTTCGGGCCCTTATATACACCAGGTACCACGTGATTATCTCATTATATTGCCAGTCTATTCCCAACCCGACCATCACATATGATGATACGTAACAAAACAGTCGACTTTAAATGCAGGGGAAAATCTTTATTAAAAATTTACTGTTTAGAAACCATTTAAACCTTGCGTGTTAACCTGTAGGGCGCACACGGCACAGTCCTTCATATTGTACCGCCTGCGGCCATGTAGTCAGTCCTTTTGGAAATGTACATTTTAATTAATATGCAGCATTCATGATAAGAAACTGTTCTTGCTCATGCGGACAGCGACCTTAAGCTTTTGGTCTGTTTCGTCCCCTTCTGCTTCGAACCTCTGTCAGGCTTAAAGCTGAGATAGTTGCCTTTAATCTGACTTCAAAGAAATTTTAAAATCTGAGTTGGGTGCATACTGAAGTTGAGAAGTTTAATGAAAGCTAGGCCTTGTCCAGTTGTCTTCAATGTGTGTCTAGTTGAATCCTTAGGGCGCTTACATTTTCAAGTCCCTTTAGTTTCCTTCCAAAACATTTATAAAGAATCAACTGCAAATCCGTTTCAATTTTCAGACGCTTTTGAATATAATTTAATCGCATCCTTTAGCTTTCGACTGCCATAATGATATCTGCCTTTGACGCCAACAAAGATGAAACTCAACATTTTATTTCTAGTACCAACGTAGTTTCAAGGAAATCCAGGGCTTTGCCAGTTGGTGACTACTCAGGAACCGGAAACACAAGGGTATGCCAGTTATAGATTACCCAGAAACTGCTAAGATAGACCGGAAACCCAGAGCTGTGTCAATAGAAGACTACCCAGGAACCGCTTCGATAGACCAGAACACAGAGTTTGCTTGTTGGAGACAGCTCAGGAACCGTTATGAAAGACCAGAAACCAAGGGCTATGCCAGTTAGAGACTATTACTACGATACACTGGAAAGCCAGAACAAAGCCTGCTGGAGACTCCTCATGAACGTTAGACCTTAAAACAAGGGCTGTGTTAATGTGAAACTTCTCGGGATCCGCTATGGTAGACCCATTAGCACTATGCTTCGTAATCAATTGACAATTGGGACAAATGTTTCCTCCTTCACTATTTTACATATTATATAAGTATTGTTTGTGGTAACCATCTCATATTACGTTCATTTCTTACTTCCCGTGTACTCATCATTGCTAATTTTATCTTATCTACTAGTAGTACCACACTCAATGTAATGGCCAAGAGTAGCGGAAGAGAAAGAAATTGGAAATGATTTATTTTTTATTTTTTGTTTTTGCTTAGAACTAAGCATAATAAAAAGAGAATCGCATCATGATGCAATCGTGATAAGGGACTTTACAAAATTGGCTACATTATAATTAGCATCAGTTTTGACCATAACTTATTGGTTCTTATGTCACTTGTAACACAAGAAAGAGTGAAACAACAAGCTTTGAAAAATTACAATAATTTATTTCCCTGGATACATTCAGTAAAAATGAAAAAATATGAACTTACGGTTTTATAGAATCAAATCCAAAAATAATCCAAGAATAATCCAAGAATACAATTTTAGTAGTCCTAATGACAAAATGTTCGACTGATTTCACGTTCGAATCCCGACGAAAAATCCAAGCTGGAACACGGTGATGTATGCTGCAATATGTAGTGTTGAAGTCTACAGTTCCTTGTAGAAACAATAATTATTACTCCCGTTTCCGATAGCTGAATCATTTTTTTTTTATAAAACATTGTCCTTGTTCCACAATATTACAAGAGCACACGTATTTTCCAGAAAAATAACATAATTAATCCTTTTGAATCCAAGCAATTTGAAATAACTCCAAACAGCACAACATACAACTAACAGTTTAACAGCTCAGTTTGTTTACTATGGTTGCTACAAATTCTGAAACAAGGTCAGGATTTAGATCAACACCTGGTGTTTATAAACTAACGGTCAAGGTCAAACTATTTTCTGAAAATAATTATCATCTCTAGTGAATAAATTTACATTACAATATCATGCAATGAAAAATAAAAATAAAAAAATCTGACAAATAATTAAATTGAAATAAATATATATTAAATCAGATATAATTAAATCAAATATATAAAACATGGTATGATATGAAGAATAAGATGAATATATATATATATATATATATATATATATATATATATATATATATATATATATATATATATATATATATATATATATATATATATATATATATATATATATATATATATATATATATATATATATATATATATATGTGTGTGTGTGTGTGTGTGTGTGTGTGTGTGTGTGTGTGTGTGAATGTAAATGTCTATGTATGTACGTACGTGTGTATATGTATGTATGTATGTCTGTGTATATGGGTATACATATATGTGTATGTGGGTATACGTATCAGTCCGTGTATGCGTATGTTTATATGTGTGTATGTGTGTATAGATGCGTAACTTGTGTCTAAGACTTGAATATTGAATGCTGGTAACGTTATGTGGGGAAATGTGGTTAGTGGCAATTTTAAACTATACATATGTTTGGCAAATATGTCTACTTTTGGAGATATGTTATACAGTTAATTGTTAAATTTTAATACTGTATATTACATTGCCAGCATTTACTTTCTCCTACAACTTCTGCTGTTCCTGTTGACTGTATATATATATATATATATATATATATATATATATATATATATATATATATATATACACATCATTTTTGCCTCACTAGCTTACTTTTAATTTTCGTTTTTCTTTCTTTTATACGTTTTTGTTCAGGAAAAAGTTTGTACCTCTCTTTTCGGAGCTGAACAATTCCCATATGTCTGTACGCTACAAATGCTGACACTTAAAGATGCATGTATGAATACTAAATTTAGATACAGATATCAGATAAACAGATAACAGTATATACATTTACAGTTTAACATTGTATTGCCATCATTCTATTTTCTGGTACTAATGCCCGAAAAATAATTCTTTTTATTTGTTAATTTATTTTTTATTTCTGTTTATAAATTTATTTACAGCCATGTACAGCACTTCTTCACATCTGTCTTGCAAGGAAGAATTTAGTAAACCTTTGACTTTAGTTGCTTTTTTCTTTTTCGTTGTTTCTTTATATTCTTTCACTTTCGTTTTCGTCACTATGATACTATCAGATGCATGGTTAACTTACAAAATTAGTTGTAAATCAATGTATTTATGTTTGAATAATGTAGCCAGTTTTAGTTTAGAGAGAGTTCTAGGTAGATACTTCCCTGGCATATATCAAGTCACTGATGTTTTAATTTGATATATGTTTTATTATTGATCTATATGTTGTACTTAAACTATACAATTCCTAGGCTTACTCAAGAACAATCTTTAAGGTTAAAACGATACGTTACCATAACAGAAGTATTTGATTGTTTGAAAAGTATGAAAAATAGCACAAGCCCAGGATCACAACTTAATTTTTTAATTTTTGTTTGGATTGACATTGGGGAATTTGCAGTTAGAACAATTGATGAAGTATACGAAACTCTTTCATTCTCAACTGTTTTGAGACCAGTCATTTTAACTTGCATACTAAAGGAGGATAAACCAAACCAGTAATTGAGAAACTGGTGCCCAATTTCTCTACTCAATGTTGTATACAAAAATTGGCATCAGGATGTATTTCGAAAGGAATTAATACAGTATTGAATAATTTGTTTTGTGAAATGAAGATATATTGTTGAAAACGTAAAGACCGTATACGATATTATGCAAATTCCCGGTATATTATTATTAACCCGACTTGAAAAATCTTTTGATTCCACTTCATGGAAATTTATTCATAATTCTTTAAATTTCTCTAATTTTGGACCAAATATAAACCACTGGGCTAAAACTTTGTATTATAACATCTCATCGGCATTTTTTCAAAAATTC
Source organism: Sinohyriopsis cumingii (assembly GCA_028554795.2). Classification (NCBI taxonomy): domain Eukaryota; kingdom Metazoa; phylum Mollusca; class Bivalvia; order Unionida; family Unionidae; genus Sinohyriopsis; species Sinohyriopsis cumingii. The sequence continues at coordinate 116,743,820 of CM068826.1, read as the reverse complement.
CAAGGGTTGTAGACATGGTGATCCAATGTCCCCATATATCTTCTTACTATATTCAGAAATTTTGTCTATTATTAAAGAATAATTAAAGGATAAAAGGTATCAGGCCACAGAAAAAACAATATTTACTGTCACAGTTTGTAGATGACACTTCTTTAATTCTTTATGGCTCTTTTGAATCCTTGGAATCATCTATGGAAGTATTAAACTTCTTTGCAAGGTTTTCAGGACTGACACTTAACATTGACACAATAAAAGTGGTTTGTATAGGCAGTAGGAAGTACACTGCAGAAACATTTCAGCACGGGTTAAAATTTACAATAGGTGACTGAATTTACATCGCTGGGCATCAAGCCTTCGGTGGAATTGAAAAAATGGTAAACTGAATTTTGAAAATAAAATAGAAATGAGTTTTAAACAGAATTAAAACATTGGGAAAAGCTATCATTAACGCCAGTAGGTACAATGACATTTATGAAAACTTCAATTATTCCAAAGCCTAATGATTTGTTTATCTCGTTAACAAACCCTCCTCAAAATGTTATCCGTGAATTAAATGAATTATTTTTCAACTTTACATGGAAGTCAAAAGTGGATAAAGTTAAAAGAGATGTTAGGCATCAGACTATTTCTAAAGGTGGTTTGGCATTGATAGACATTGATAAACATATTAACTTTGAAAATAACGTGGATTCGAGGAATTCTTCTATCTAAAAGAAATGTTGTCAACTTGTTTCAGTATGAAACATACGAGGTTAAATACTTGTTTTTATTAGGAGATGAAAATATAATGTCATTATCCAACAATGCCAAGATGTTTTATTCGTTTGGAAACTGTTAATAGAGGAAAATTTACCCCGGAGAGGAGAAGATCTCTTGAAAGCAAATTTATGCATGAACTTATTCATATGGGTGAACAATGTTTTGGTTTCAACATAATATAAATTATATTTGTGATATGCTTACAGTGCAGGCAACTATCACTGAGTTTGATAGTTTTAAAGCTAAATATGGTCCCAACACGAATTTCCTTATTTTTCAGGTATAATTCAATGTGTCAAGTTCATATGTAAAACGTTGAAGTTAGATAAACTGACACTGGTAAGACCATTTATCACTTTTCATTTGGAAAGAGTGTAATGAATCGGATGTTAACCAACCAGAGAAAGAAAATGGGATGAAACTTTCAATTTAAATATTGATGTGTGGCCTAACATTTACTGATGTTTTTAAAATTACAAGAAATTCAAAATGGCAATGATTTCAATTTCTTGTTATTCACTGAATTTTTCCAATGAACTCATTTTGTATAAAATACAATTGTCTGTTACCGGTAAATATATTTTTGTAAAGATTTACTGGAAACAACACTAACGTTTGTTTTGGGAATGTAATGTGATAAACAGGCTGTGGAATACTGTTTCCCACTGGATTCAGAATAAAGAAACATAGACAGTGTGACCAGTGCAAAGACTAATGTTGGGAGATACAAGTGTAGATGGAATATATGAGCAACCTTTGTATTTTTGTTTTCTTCTTGCCAAATATTACATCTATACATGTATATGTAAAATGAAAAAGGTTGTGCCTGGATTATTGAGTTGAAAGTCTGTCTTAAAGACGACTATAATTTGGGAAGAAATATATTGCAATCAAATCTGAAAGGAAAGAAACATTGATGTTGATATAGGAACAATGGAAGTCACTATTTAACTGATAACTAAAACAGGATTGTTATAATTGAAATGCACGTTTTATGGCAGGATGTACATTATAGCCCGTAATGTTTTTCTAATACACCATGTCCCTTCATGCCTGGTCAACTGATATGATCTGGAAACACACTCTTCCCCCTCCCCCCACTTTTTCTTTCATCTTACAGTGACAAAAAAATCATTGTTTAGAAGTATTGTATAAATACGTAGTACATGTATCTTTGTTATCTTATGTCAATTAAAGAAGAAATTATAGAGTATAGACGTAGCTGTATGGGATCAGAATATTTCTTACAGACCTTTTATCTATCTGTCAAAAGTTTTCCGTGCAAAACCGGAGTTCCTATATAATTTCGCTTGGTGTATCCAAAGCCATTTGCAACATTTATTAGTAAAAATTAGTTCCACTATTAAAGCTGATGAATACCAATCCATATATATTCACAATCAATTTGGCTGCTTTATTTATATATCCTGTACCGAATTTAGTCGATTACAGAAACGACGTAGGACCTTTCCGTTGACCAAAGTCGTGAGAGAGTCTGCCTTAGATGCGGGAGGTAACGGGTTCGATCCCCGGCTGAGTAATAACAAAGACTTATAAAAATAGTACAAACAGCTGCCTCGCTTGGCGCTCAGCATTAAGAGGTTAGTGTTAGGACTGGTCCTCTTGGTATCAGAATACGGTGACTCAATGGAACATGATGCCACATGTCTGCGGCATGACGCTCCAGTGTTAGGCATCATCATAAACTATCACATTGAAGACATCGTAGCGATATGACTCCAACTGGTAAAGTTACGCTAGAAAAAATTCAAAGAGCGCAATCACACAACTATCGAACAAGGATTTTATACAATTTTCGTTAGCCCTTATCGACCATAGACTAAATTTGTGTACTGTCACGTGGCATATGCTGGCAAATCTTCCTAATTATGGCGCTCAAGATTTTCAATACGAACAGTTGCGAAAACTGTGTCAAGACATGGTGCTTAATTGTTTTTTTTTTAAATTTTATTTTACAGATAAGCCAAGTTTTCAATTGTATTTAAAGCATCAAACTCTGAAAATATCGGTTCTCATAAATTGCCAGCAATACGTTCGCCTTGTGTGTTTATACTCTGCTCTAATTGGCCTTATTAATTTCTGATAAGAATGTTGGGAGTTTCTTCAAATGTTCGGAAAAAATAAAGGAATAACTAGAATGATTATTAAAACATTTCGGAGTTTTAAAAGGATTCCAACACTCACGTAGATTTCCTTTTCGTAAATCATCCAATTTTTGTCCTCGTGATCTGTTGTAGAGTAAATTGCGTTCTGCAGAACTGTGTGCGTTGCTTTTCGATTCCTTCTTTTTTCAACAGATTTGAAGTGTTACGGCTCTATGGTAATAGACAAAGTAACAAAAAGAAGCAAAACCAACAAGTAACGCAAAACTTAACAAATAATTTAATTATGAAAGTCATAAAATGAAAATGTAAGAGGAATTAAAGTATTAAGAATTGAATACAAGTAATTTCAAAAGTCCTGCCACAAATTCTAAAGATTCCAATGTTCCAAAATAAGTCCAGATCCTCAAATGTACTGGTTTGCCAACAGTCCTGATAAATCACAATGGCATATTCCAGAAAACTATTTTAGTCTAATTATCACTTTATAATTACAATGAATAATCCAAACAAATGTCTCTTCTCAAACGGAATCGAAACACAACATTAAATACGTCTGCAGATTGATATTAACACTTGAACATATGACATATAAGAACCCAAAATACGAATGAAGAATAATTGCTTAGTTTACACCTAATATACACGTATATGGGCCGAATGTAGTTTTCTCCTACTCACTACGTGACATTTCGCAATAGCCCATGTCGTAAAAGAACCCACCTGATCGACCCATCCAATAGAGAATAATGTAAGTCTTCTAAGAACCCACCTGTCCGACCCATCCAATAGGAAATAACATCAAACTAGTAAACATTTTTATTATTAGTAATATTATTATTAAGGATTGTAAATACCTATTATAGATCCTACGCAATCTACACTCTAAACATATTAAAATAGAATTCATACCTGTGTACAAACATTAGCTTCTTGATCATAGATGACCAATACAATCACAAATTACGCGTAATATTGATACAGACATATATCAAGAGTTAAAAAATATAGATATTCTTAGAAGAAGGAATTTATATCAATCAAAGCACATTTATGTAGCTTCCTAGTTTGCTCTGCATTCACCATAAAACCAATGAGCAGCATCTAGAATACAAATATTAAATTTCCCATCCTGAAAATGAACAGTTTTTTTCTTCAAAATATCGGAGTCATACTGAATAGCAACAAGCTGGATTTACTCACTCTATATGTGTCCTATCTGGCTTCGTTGAGTTTCAAGATTCTAGACGATGAAAACAAAGTCATTTTGCAAGAGCAGCTCCTTTCTGAATCATAAATTGTTAAGTAAAGCCCAAAACTATTTTATCTAACTTATGCTGACTGCAATTATTGCTCTAAAAATCTAGATTGCACAGTCATCTAAAGAAAAGAAAATGTTTTATTGATAATTTGTCGATTCATCGCGCATAAATGTGGTGCCTAACTGGACTACATCATCGATGAGCTTCGCACGATTTGCGTCGTGTCTTGTCTGACGAAGATAAAGATATATTAGTTGAATTGTACATTTTTAATGTGATGTATCCAATGCCATAATAATATCAATTTATTAACTTATAGGACGAATGCGCTATAACATAGGATGTCTCAGTTTTTCGCTGCATAGAAGCCTGTTACATAACTGATAAGGCCGTCCTGAGAAGCAGTGTGACAGATGATGTAATAAGGGCGACTAATTCTGTGTGACATACCTAAATGAGTAGTGAAATAAATGGTGTTATATGGATACAGCTGAGGTTATGCTCTATACGCTCGAGGAGTTCCTTATGGGATATAATTATTTTTCTTAACTGTTGTCATCATGATTGTCATTGTGTTTTCAGATACCCAAATATAGGCTTGAATATCAATATAGATATGCAGATACGTTTAAAGGATTTCAACATACTGACTAGTTTCGTATCCACATATAAGCAAAGGTTAAGGCATCTCAATGGTGAAGCCTTGGAAGTTAGTATGTAATATGGAGTTTTCACTGAACTCAGCGTCGTAAAAAATTGCTCTTTTTAAGTGCTCACCTTGCATCTTCATGGCTGCTATTTGTTCATGAGGTCACTCAAATGGGATTCACAAGGTTTAAGATAATTATGTGATTTAACTCTGAATACAGAATTAAATCCCAACATTTTGTTCCATGTATTTCGATAACCGTATTTGGTGCACTGACTTACATAAATTAACTGTACATGGTCACGTAATAACTAGTATGACAAATAAGTTCTGTTTGAAAACAACGTTTATAGTGACCATATGGATAAATGCATACTGATGTTTCAGTGATTAATAACTGGACTGCACCGATGAATATTCCAAACTGTCAGGCATAGAAGTCTTTTTTTTTTTTGTTTTGTTTTTTTTTTTTTTATTTTTTTTTTTGTTGTTTTTTTTTTTTGTTTTTTTTGGAGGGGATGGCCAAGAACGAACATCAAAAACACATTTCTGTTTGTTTCAATGACGACACCTTGGAATTTGGCAATGAGAATGCTATCATCTGACGTCGTCATTAACGCAGTTGTAATTTAAATCATCTACACAAACTTACATTACCGCTTTGCATCCATGACACTTTGATGGGTTTTACCTCAACCTAGAGTGCGAAATACTGATAAGTAATCAGTTAAAGATTAGTAAAAGTTAAGTACTTCAAACCCAGAGTGCTAATGTGATAACATATGTCAGTATCCTGTAAACACAGGATATATCGAGGTCCACATGAACCCAACACATTATATCGCTACACCTGAATTTCGTTAAAAACTCTATCTAGATTATTTTTTTTTTAATGTTGGACTTTATGAAATTTTTAAAAGTGTGGATTTCCCAACCGGCAACTTTGGTTTTAGGAAGTAATATTAAATGTCATTTTAAAGAGCACATGTTGTCACTTAATCGTTTAAGCATGGTAAAGCTGAGAATCAAATTGGAATGTAGTGAAATAAACTAATTATTTGCACACTTAATTTCCTCGCGTCATTTCTTTGTTGAGGAAACAATGTAAATATTGCACTGAAAGACTTTACAAAACCTGAACAACTAGGTCAAAAAACCGTAAATTTGGATAATTAGGTATATTTTTGAATATAGTGACAATTGTCAATGTAAGACGCTAAGAGACCACGTAATGGTGTCCTTTATGGACAGGTGCCTTTAATATAGAAGTAGAATATGTGGCTCAACTGAAGTAAAAAAAAATTAATGCCCTTTATAATCAGTGTCTTTTATATGAAGGTGTACCAATGGACAGCTTTCACTGTTTATTTGAAAAGGTTATGGATCGGGTACACGTTGATGGCACAAATTAACAAAACTTTCACATAAGCGAAGTTCATATACTCGAGGATATTTGTCTCTTTAACACAGATTAGGCAAAATATTTTTTTTTCCAGTAAAATGGACGGAATATAATATTGAATAGAAAGTTTTGTCCAAAACTACTGATGTCTTTGTGTGATTTGTGTGTGTGTGTGTGTGTGTGTGTGTGTGATGTGAGCGTGTTAAAAAACGACGTATGCCTTTGTGTGATGTGTGTTTGTGATGAGGGGGTGTGGGGGTGTTATACAAAACGACTTCTGTCTTTGCATGATGTGTGTGTGTGTGTGTGTGTGTATTTAATCAGTGTGTTAAAAAACGACGTATGCCTTTGTGTGATGTGTGATGTGTGTGTGTGATGTGGGTGGGTGGGTGTTATACAAAACGACTTATGCCTTTGTTTGATGTGTGTGTGTGTATTTGATCAGTGTGTTAAAAAACGACGAATGCCTTGGTGTGATTTGTGCGTGTGTGTGTTACAAAACGACGTATGCCTTTGTCTTTGACGGTCAGAAATATATTTGAGTGGTGTCCTTGATTATCTCTTCGCAAAAACAAGAAGACGTAGCATGATGACAACGATCATCATTATTATCATCGTGCTCAAAATCTTTATCATTTGTGACAGCAAGAACAACTATAACAATTCAGAACATTGTAAAATAAACCCAGACAGATAGATAAATAGAGATAGATAGATAGATAGATAGATAGATAGATAGATAGATAGATAGATAGATAGATAGATAGATAGATAGATACTGTCACAACTCTGGGTTTGAAACTATGTCACAGAAAGAAGGCGAAATAAATAAGTAAAATCAACAAGCAATTCATTTCTCTACGAATATAAAGTGAAAATTCAAGAAAGTAAATTAAATCACAAATAATCATAAATTTCCCATCACCAGTCCAAAAATATAAACCGTTCTGAACGAATTCCAGTAGTCCTGAATGTCCTAATATAACACAGTGATGCAATCCAGAAATGTTTTTTTTTTAATGAGATCACAATAATTTAAACTATTGCTTATAACTCGAAATGGTTAATGAGCACTTTTGTAATCCCAATATATAGTTTAAACAAAATATATTCCTCTCAAATTACGCATGAAAACAAATGTAAGCTGTGGTCACAAATGGATTCTCAGAGACTGACCTAAAACAGTAATAAATTATTTGTGTATCAAATCCCTCTTTATACACGTTTTCATTTGACCTGCATCTGAATAGAACGTATAGATTTCCTACGGAGAAACCTAGTCTATCTAAAAATAAAACTGGCATTGGACTTACAGTCATGGACAAACGTTTGTTATATAAACATTCTATATACAACCCACAACCATGGACAAACGTTAAGCACACATTATACATTAAATAAACAATGGATATATTTTTTGTGGGATTTTTCTCTTTCTCTTATTTGCACAACTCTGTGCTGTACTACATTTATACATCTTTGAGCTGTACTACATTTACATATATGTGATGTACTACATTTGCATATATGTGTGATATACCATATATGCACTTCTCTGTGCTGTACTACATTTGCACATCTCTGTTCTGTATTACATTTGCACATCTCCGTGCTGTACCACTTTTGCATATATCTGCGTACTATATTTGTGCGGTACTAAATTTTCATATCTGTGTTGTACTATATCTTACACATCTATGTGCTGTACTTCATTTGCATATATCTGTGATATACCATATTTGCACATCTCTGTGCTGTACTACATTTGCACATAACCGTGTTTTATTTTACTGCACTTACACACTCATACTCAATGCCAGTGAATTCTATTTAATAGTATAGGGCATCAAGCTTAATCTACGCATATTCTATAGCAGTGATTTCAATATAATACTCAGTAAGACATCCTATTTTATTTTTCATTACTCTGGATCTTCATTTCAAAAGACATGTTTCTTCTTAAAAATCGAATTTGCACATTTTAAGCTTTCTTAAAGGTTCCAAGACGACCATGTTACTGGTACTACTATGCAATTGAAGGTTTACCTCAAGGACCAGTATTTACTAACGCCAAAAAACTGACTGGCCTTTACTCGCCATTCCCATGATTATGTAGGCCTCTCAATTTTGAAAACACATTAATGGCAAGATTGATCTTGATGAAATTTTACATAGCAGTGGAATATTTCTGGAGTGATGTGCTGAAATCAGTACATGCACAAAAATTTTTACTTAGTAGTTACAGACCGTCACCAACACATATTAGAAAAATGTGTGAATGTACAAATTTTATTTAGTTTTTATTGTAAATCTGTCAGCAGCTATCGGCCGTTGTACATTTGAAGACAATGGTTGAATTTATATCTTCATAAAAATGCTGTATTTTATTCAGACTCTACGTGGGGTGAAAGCTAGAGGTGGCCCAGTGGTCTAAAGCGCTCGCATTTACCGATCACTGTTATCTCATCGCTGTCCGCGTGTATTCGAGTCTCATTTTTGGCGAGTGTGGGCATGTGAAAAAGTTGCCAGTAGCTTCACGTAGTTCTTACCTGGGTTATCTCGTCTTCTTCCTCCACCAGTTATACTGGCTGCCTTGTATGGCCTATCTTGCGTTGAGAAATTGCGCTAAACAAAACAAACAAAAATATAAACCCCAAAAAATAAAATAAAAAAGTGATACTCTGGGAATTGCATTAGGTGGCATTCTGCACACTTGTCCTAGCCATCTATATCGTCTTGCGATGATCTCCACTCATATTTTCTGAAGACTTCTTCAGTAGAGATGGTGTTGGTCCAGAAAAGTATATTGGAAGAATTTGGTATAGAACGTTTCGAACATCTTTCGATGGAAAACATTGTTTTCTAACACTCAGATTGAACCATATAACAGGACAATGAGTACGTTTCTGCTTAAGATGTTTAGTTTCGTGGCCATATTGTAGATCCTTTACTTCGAGATAGTGTGAAGCATGCCAAATGCCTGGTTCCCTTTGGTGATTGGTGTGTTCACCACCTTCCCGCAGTCGCCATCTCTTGACAACTTGTGCCTAAATTGGTCAATTGTTTCTTATTCACTGTAACAGGCTGATTGACCTAGGGAAAGACCTTCATGAATTTTGTTTTCTCTCTGTTTACGTTGAGACCAATGCTGTTTGCTTTCTCTGCCAGAAATTCTATTTTTCTGTTGAATGACCTGGTACCGATTGCAAAAATGACTAATATCTGCATGTTCCCGGTCTTCCAAAATCGACGTCATCGTCCAACGCACGCATTGTCTTCCATTTTATCACATGTCTGTCAAGATACTCTCCTGGTACAAAGGTTCCGTCTATGCATGACTTGTCTTTTCTGAAAAATGTTTGCTCTTCGCGGATGTGTCTTCGATGGTGGCTGATGTTCATTTTAAGATGACGCTGTTGAAAACTGCGTTGGTGAGAGACGGTAGAATGATAGCTCTCCATATGGTGCATTTTCCAAGATCATCTTTCTTTCAGGACTTTGCTATTACAACTATTTTTCATTCCATTGGTATATGTTAGCTGTTCCATATCTTTTGGAGAACATGACAAAGGAGTTTGGTATTTCCTCTCTTGCCTTGTCTCTTCTTCACGTGCCTTGACATTTTTATTCTGGATTGCTTTCCTCACTTCTTCTTGCCATCAAATCAGATATCAAGGCCTTCTTCAGCTTTGGGGGTGTCTGCAACAATAGCGGAGACATGGCTTGTCACAAATTCTCTTTTTCATCTGAGATTGTTTTGCCTTATGTATATTTCACTGGGAGGTTCTGATGTTCTACGTAGCCCCTTTTGAGTCTCCTGATGATCTGCAAGACTGTTTCATATCTTTGAGAGTTGATCCAGTCTCAGGTACATTTGCGAGATGCAGTCTCAGGTTCATTTGCGAGGTGTGCCGCATAATATTTCTTTATTTCTTCGCACTGATGTTTTGACTTCTTTACTCTTATACATTGTTATCCTCTCTTTCACTCTCGGTTATTTTGTGTTTGGTAAACATTTCTTAATCACTTCCGTTTCTCAATATTTGTCCAAGTGGTTTCTGAAATCCATTCTAGTTCTATCATCTGCCTTTTCTGTAGCCAATCCCCATTTTGCCTGCGGATACTATTGCTTTTCAGAAGTTGGAGATCGTTGAAATTTACTTTAATGACAATTATAAACTTCAACTTGTCTTTGGATCTTAGAGTTTTGGGGGTATCCACCTTCTCTCCACCGACTAGACTTTGTCGACTCCGACTGCTCTGCTAGTCTCACTTTCGTCTCCCCTCTGAGAGACTCGGGACTCAACTGAACCGGAAGTTCTTTCCCCAGAAAGCTTCCTGTGAAAACACAAGGACGGTACAATATTGTCCTTAGCCCTATCATCTCACACTACACACAGCCTATCATAAGATAACGGCTATTAAATTTCTTCGGTCACGCATTCATTCACATCGAAATACTCATATGTTCTTGTATGGTAAAACAACGTCGTAATAAAAGCAAGGTATCAATTACTTCACATACATATATCGATAAATTGCGTCACATCAGTACCTATTCCTAATCCCATTATACTAAACAATATCACAACAATCAGACACATTTCTTTACATTACAGCTCATACAAAGTACAAAAATATTCAAATATCCATGCTCTGATATATTCATACATCCATATTAACTAATCTCACACATTTCAACCATTTCGCAAATTCACAATTCAAGCATGTGTAAAATCTACCATATCACATGAATAAGTGCACTAGTTTACTAACCTAATAACAAATTACAAAATTAATTCTGACTACAAGCTAACAATCTACATAATACTCAAATACGCCTGTAAATGAACACTACAAAGGTAATTCTACGTACTAAACAATCCTAGTAGTAATTAAGTATACATACTACACATTATTACAATTACAGTGCCGTAATATTCTGCAAAAATCGAACAATTTACTTACTGATCTTTACGAAGCTTTGTCTTTTCTTTGAATCTCCTAAGTTTTACCGCCAAATTACGAGTGGCTTCCTCGGAGTAACCCTGTATTGCTCAGCAATCTTCCTAGGCGAGACTAAATTTTCGCTTGCAATTTAGAAGGTATAATTCGGCTCGAAATTGTTATCACAATTCCGACTGGGTGTCGCTGTAACCCGATCCAATCAACCTTAGTGGACAATGTCCTTCTCGCTGTCTGTCCACTAACATAAGTGTGAAGTCGCTCCGATCCAACGCATGTGCCGATTCAAGATGCCGGATCTTCTCTCTGGTCACTGCAACCTTGCCCAAGAGATTAATTCTAGCCTGCAGCAGTATTTAGACATCAAAGCATGACTTGTGATAATATTTTAGTTTATACACGACTGACGAACTGGGGCTGAGCAAACGTGACTCAGACTTTAGGTTTCAGTTTATTAGATTTGTTTGTGGATGAAGTAAAACAGTCGTTTCGTGTATTTGAAAATAAAGATGATAAACTGATGTGGACGAGTTTACTGAGTCACAAAGGAAAGTTTAAAACAAGCAATCAAATGAACGTGATATTCACAATGTCCACAACAAATGCAGAGACGCAGTATTGAAAATACCATTCTGATCATTTAAACAGTTATTTATGAAAAATGTTCGTAATATTTCTTTAACGGAATCGTTCAGACCATGACCAGTAATCTCTGCGGTATACAAAAATAATATTGAAAAGCATACTAAGGGCAAGGTCTGTCTCATATCTGTCAGATACGTACCATTTTCTACGTGAAAGTACTAAATTCGTGGGGAAAAAAGGAAACGAAAGTCTTTTTAGAAAAGTAAGAGCTTCAGAGCCAATAGGACATGACGACGAAGAGTTCTTATTTCCGCCGGGTGAATGTATTGTTATACACCAGACGCTTTGCAATTTTCCGCGGTAACTTTGTTGATACAATGCTTCTGATTTATGCTAGCGATAGACGCCATGATAATGAGTACAGGTAACAACAAAACTGGGGAAGCATGCACGCGGCCACGTTTAAACATCTTCTTTAGCTGGTTATAACAAAGGCAAAAATATGCTTACAATTTTGTATCTTGAATTTCCTCAAAAATGTACGTTCTTCGTTATGCAAATATCATGGGGTCTAAAGCTTGAGATATGTCATGGGGTCTAAAGCTTGAGCTATGTCATGGGATCTAAAGCTTGCTTACACATTTATAGAAATTGTAATTTCTACCACGTTCAAAGTGCAATCTACTTAATGTAGTCAAAATGAAATGAACGTGAAATTCTACATCTTTCTGATAATTACAATTGAACGAGCTCATATTTTCCCACATTATGATTCCAAACATTCAAAGACAGAACGGAAACACATATGCAGCTAAGTCAAAACTTGTCCCAGGCACCCTGCTCAAATTACAAATGTATTGTGTGTGGAATTGAAACAACTAATAAATTGAGCGAAACTGAGTAGAATCGACCATAAATACCAACCCAAAATCCATTCATTCCAGACCAACTGGAAAAGATGTTGCAATGCACAGTCATTCCCAATACGACTCTAAATTTCAAGTATAAGTAGACGAAAGTAGTGTCCTGCGCGCGACTTAGTTCAAATTTAGATGGGCGGAGATATGTGCGCATTAATATTTTTGTTGTGTACTGATGAATCTGCGCTTGTATATTTATCTTGAAATACAGCATAAATTCAGTTTCATTGTTTCTTGTAGTGTAGAAAATGAGTATATAACACTGGACAACAAATTTTTACAAAAGTCATGTTACTGAAATAAAATTAGTCATTTCTTATCAATTTTTATGTGCTGAACACGAATATGACAGTCAAATTGCAAAATTGGCTCTAGTTTTTTTGTAATCTGCAAGAAATTAATGTTTACATAACGAAATGCATTCCAATAGTAAAAGGTCAACTGTAATAGCCTACCTATAAAAAATCAAGTCATTGACTACATCTTAGATTTCTTCGCCTGTCTCTTGTACAGCTGTTCGGGAGCATCTCTGAGGAGTGTCCAGCAGTAGTCAGCCAGCATTGTAGTGGACCATTTTCCCTGGTATCTTTGTTCCATTGTTGCGATATCTTGATGAAAACGTTCGCCGTGTTCATCACTAACAATACCACAGTTGCTAGGAAAGAAATCCAAATGGGAATGAAGGAAGTGAATCTTTAGAGACATATTGCAGCCAAGTTTCTTATACTTCATCAACATGTCTTCTACTAGTTCCTTATAGTTTTCTGCCCTAACATTTCCGAGGAAGTTTGTAGAAACTAGGCGAAAAGCATTCCATGCTTGTTTCGCGTCACCTTCCAGCAAGTTGTTGAACCGGTCATCTTTGAAAAGCTCTCGAATCTGAGGACCCACAAAAACTCCCTCTTTAATCTTTGCTTCGCTGAGTCGAGGGAATTTTTCATGCAGGTATCGGAATGCTGGCAAAGTCCGGTCAATGGCTTTCACGAAATTCTTCATCAAACCTAGTTTGATGTGAAGGGGTGGTAGCAAGATTTTCTGAGCCTCAACCAGAGCTGGGTGTTGGATATTCTTCTCTCCAATGGCTACATTCTGCCTGTGAGTCCATTCCTTCCTCATGTAGTGCATTTCCCTTGCTCGGCTATCCCACTCGCATAAGAAACACATGTATTTTGTATATCCTTGCTGCAGTCCCATTAAAAGGGCAACTACCTTCAAATCACCACAGAGGTGCCAGCTGTACTTGTTATACTCAATGGAATTCAGTAGCTGCCTTAAGTTATCGTATGTCTCTTTCATGTGGACAGCATACGCTACTGGAATAGATAGAAGAATGTTTCCATTGTGCAAAAGCACAGCCTTGAGACTCAGTTTCGAAGAGTCCACAAATAGTCTCCATTCTTGTGGGTCATGAGTGATTTTTAAAGCATTCATGAGGCCCTCAATATCGGAACAGAATATCAGATTACTTTCCTTTCTGAAGAAAGGCTCCAATTGCTGGTGGCGCTTTCGATATGCAGTAATTGTGACATCTTCTTCTAGAAGATTCCATTGTTGGAGTCTTGATCCTAGCAATTCTGCCTTGTTCTTTGATAAGTCCAAATCACGAATCAGGTCATTTCGTTCTTCCTGTGTTATTCTGTGTGGGGTTGATGATGCACCACAGTGAAAATCTGGATCACTGCATGCTGATGGACCAGGAGAAGAACAGGTCGACTCACCTTTGTCTTCGTCAGATGAATCAAGAGAATATTCTGCTGGAGGTTCTGGAATAGGAAGTCCCTCACCATGTGGAACTGGTCTCAATGCAGACGGAATGTTTGGGTAGACTATTCTCGACTTCTTTCGCTTCGTTATTCCGCCGGAAAGAGGAGGAACCAAGCAGAAGTAACAGTCATTTAGGTGGTTGCTTGGCTCTCTCCACACCATTGGGACTGCAAACGGCATTGATGACCTTTTGCAATTCAACCACTGTGAAAGCTGTGTTGTACATGTAGCACAGCATATATGCGGAGCCCAAGGCTTGTCTTGGTCACCAACCTTGCATCCGAAGTAAAGATGATATGCCTTCTTCACTTGAGAATTGATACTTTTCTTCTGGTTGGCAAATGTCACTTCCCCACAAATATAGCAAAAATTGTCCGCGGTATTAACACACTTTCGAGGCATTACTGTTCTTTATTGTACGTAAATGGATAAAATAATAAGTTTTATGTAACAGTAGCTTGAACTGTCTCGCACAACGTCTAAAATATTTTAAATGCTGAACCTATCTGATTGGGCTTTATATAGTACACTGCTTACGTCAGCTTCAGCAGCCGCCTGGCATTAGTATAATAGGCCTACACATGTATAGTACACTGCTGACGTCAACTTACTTCAGCAGCCGCATGGCATTAGTATTGCATTGCATCAGAAAATGATGCAATCAACTGTGGATGATGTGAGCATGATGGTATTATGCAATGTTACATCATTATTCCGGATGTTGCTGCAGTCCTACTGGAGAAATTTACACAGTGAAACATAGAAAATGAGGTATATGAATATCTTCAAAACGAGAGCCAATACAAATTTTTCACGGTTATATTCGTGTTCGGCACACCAAAATACTACAGATTAGGGCCTTTTCAAGTCAGTAATGATTTCACTGTTGACCAGTGTAATAAAAAGGTTGCTGCATTATCCATCCAACAAAATAAAACTCGATCATGTTTCCCCATACAAATGCAAGAACCTATAATTATTTGCTACTTCAGCTAATATTTATTTCCCTTCAAGTTTATCACCAGATGAAATATGTCTCAGTCCCTTAGGAAACTGCTTCATTGGAATAAGAGACAGAAACTCATTTGTATGGAACCTGGATTCCTCAACAGTAGCATTCTACAGATGCAGCTATGCGATCTTGGATTCGATCTCTGGATATGTGCGTGCACTTCCAAATTTCGTGGACATTTTGCGGTTCCATCACCTTTAAGAAATCAGAGCTATCAAATGAGTGTCACAAAAGCTGGCGTTGTGGTAAAACCGACGTACCAAATGGTTTCAGACTTTAAAATTCCGCTATAAAAATGTAAATTTTATACTTTAAAATTATTTCCTGAATCCTGTAGGATGACGTGTCCCTTAAAGTAGAGTAGTGATTTATCCACGATGTAGGAGGTTGTACTGTCTAAAGGTACAGTATCTGATCAGAAGTGAGTAGCCACAGATGAGATGAGGACAACTAACAGTAGTACTATTTACTAGCAACCACCCGACGATAATATAATATTTAATACTTGGCAATTGATCCTTATAATCTTATCACAATTTGTCATCGCTAAGGTGTGAAGTAATAAATAATCTGGTGTAAGAGTTGCTATGAGAAAGCCAGATTGAAAATTATCGTCTATTAATGATGTAATCGCTATGTATAATTGCTTGCTGGCCTTTATCCAGGTGCAACTCGCACACGCACTCCTAACCAGTTATTCTTTTCCACTGGTAAAAGTGTCATGCAATTATAGAAAATATTTGCGTAAGGAATATTTCAGTCTCCGGCGGTTTTGCGTTCTCTTGGGTATTAATAAGACAACCATATAGAAACAAATCAATTAGATGAATGAAAGGTGTCTAAAACGATTATTCCCGTCATTTTTTTACCAACAATGTTACCCGAACAGGTGCGTCCAGGGTAAAAAACAGTCGAGATTTGTCCTCTTTTTGATTGAATCAATGATGATGCAACATAATCAAAGAGGAATGCAAATGGGGCGGATTTGTCCTCGAACTCCACTTTGTGAGGGTAGGAACAATCGAAGAGTGTTTTCATGCTTGTCTTTGAATTGCGTGACTGATCGTTTATACGTGGTGCAATAATAACAAGCTGGCTTTCAGTTAGTATTCGCACATTATAGTGGTCTCAACTGTCGATTTCTATTTGGCCTTAGCAAGATTATAATGGAGTGTATATGAGGGTTGGTTAGCACCATCCAAACGCAGATATGCATCAACAAGTGGAACAAAATCACCAATAAAATATTGGCATGGCTGGTTAGCCGACCCAACACTACATCTTTATATTTCACAACCTTGTATATGCGGTCCAAATCCGTCACTTATATGCAGCGATCAATTTTAAACACAAACGCCAAAGATAGTTAAGTACTCTTCCGGATAGGCATGAAATGATTTTAACTAAATTTTGTCTCCAGTAAACAATACTATTGATATCGCATATATAAAAGAGTTTGATATATCATTGTCATTTGTTACTAGTCGTACACCAAGCAAATTGTTGGCCATGCTGTCAATTTATCTACACCATAAAAAACTGTATCAAATAAATAAATACGACCATGTTTCGGACGCTGTTAAAATCCGTCCCCAGTTGTCAGCACATTTCAATTACGTTTTCATCTACCTCGGCTGAAAGGCCGAAGGAGGCTGGAGGAGGATAGCAACAGCAGGGCGTGTAGTTTTGTCGCTATCACCAAATCTAAGAAACGTCTACATTTGTCCAAGCACGTGTCCGCGAACATGACTAAAATAAATTCAGTAAATTAATTTGATATCCAAATGATCATTCACTATTTAGTAGCACTAATACAAAGGTTGCTGGCAGGTTCAGAGACGAATGTTTTAGCAAGCCACTCAATGAATACATGGCACTGCGTCCGAAAGTATACTGGATTGTGGTAAGGACCGGTAAGAACATCAAAATGGCAAACGGGTTAAACCAGTTTTCGGTTGCAAAAGATCTCATATACAACATGTATGTAGAATCTCGCAAATCTCATCCGGTCAAAGAAACATCCGACGGTGTGTCCCGACTGAAGTACCGCTTATGCT
The DNA here is from genome assembly GCA_028554795.2 of Sinohyriopsis cumingii. Classification (NCBI taxonomy): domain Eukaryota; kingdom Metazoa; phylum Mollusca; class Bivalvia; order Unionida; family Unionidae; genus Sinohyriopsis; species Sinohyriopsis cumingii. Next base: position 116,726,322 of record CM068826.1, on the reverse strand, counting down.
TACCAACAGCACGCAATTGTCACTCGACTGACGATTGATACGCCAACGCATTGATGTAGTAATGCATTACAATAGATCTTGGTGGTTCTTCCGTATCCGCTGGATTGACTTGCAATTTTTCTCCCACGTATGCTCTGCTAGGTGTCTTTGAGAGGGGCTAAATAATAACGTGCTGCCTCTCCTGGGAAACAATTTCTATCTGAGATTGTGAATACATCACTAGACCATGCCGGGTCAGTAGCACAACGTTGCCCGTCTTCTGGCTGGCATAGGAGGATTTGTGACCAAACTGTGTTTGTGGTTTCACTATTTAGTGCTTGCATGACTGATTGAAGTCGTGTTACCCATTCGCGAGATAGTTATCGAGGGTTTAAACTCAGGGTCTAAGATGGAGCACTCCGAGCGACAATTATTGCACGTACTAATGCTCGCATAACCGTTTTGCAACGGCACGTTTAAATCGTTCCACAACTGCTTGGTCGCGATGGATACTAACATGTCCAACACGGACAGGCACCTTATTTTTTGTTAACAAACGGTCACTATAAATTCTTTGCACAGATTGACCTGCAAAAGCCATGGCGATATTAGTGGTAAACTTGCATAGATACGTTTAAGCGAAAACGTCTGATGTCAACGGCTCAGCTTCTTCTATCTGCTTGCCACAATTACAATAGTTGGTGTGTACATTTATGTTCCTTCCTGCATACGATTATGTGGAAGAAGCAAAAAGATCAGCGTGATGAACTTCGTCAGGTGTTCGCATATTAAGTTATCCACTGGAAATCTTCATTGTTGCGGCTAAGTAAATTTTCCACTGCACTTGTTTGACCAACCTGGGTGATGTTCAACGTGTTTGAAATCGCGTTGCATTTACAGTACGTATTTCATGTGGCATCATATGCAAGATGAAGATATGACGGTTTAATACATTCATTGTGTTATACAACTGATATTCAATATGGCATCACTAACAGGAAGAACAAGAATGTTTTTACCGCCATCGATTTCTCTGCTCAGGCAAAATGTAAAAGACCCAAGCACGGTTGTGTTTCCAAACTCATTTCGGGTGTTGATCGTTGTATCCAGTGAATCAGGGAAAACTCAACTGTTCTTGAATATGCTTTCGAGATGCTTGACGTGGGATCGGTTGTACTTAACTCCTCATCGGCTGGTGATCATCCGTGGTATGATGTACTCAGAGTGTTAACGGTAGCACTTCAGTTGCCAGCAAGAAGTAAATCATGCAACGCTGATTTCTTTTCAGCAATTGATGAAGCTCCTGCCATGGACAACTTTGATCCAAGTGAAGATAAATATTGTACCGCGATGTGATACGTGAACACCAAGTCCAGCGAGAATATTTTAAGGAGACCGACACAATAACGCAAAAATACGCATTCGAGATTAAAATAATCAGAGAAAAAATGTAACAAGTTAATATTTCACGGCTCTTAGGCACATATTCCTGCAAACATTCATTGGACTTGGTATGCCACTGACTACAAGTGGATGGGTTGCGTAGTATGTTTGCAGATGCCACCCAGGACCTGTACTATTGTCACAATATTGTTTTGACCAATGGACCACGCAAATATCGCGCGGGTCTGGACACCGCCGTGTCTAATAAAACAATTTAAAACTAAAATAAACATATACAATAAACATATACAATGACAGCGATGTCATAGCAGAGACTGCTGACCAACACGGAACAGCCACACGAGATCAACAAAGTGCACAAAAGATCTCACAGAGGGCTCAGAAAGAACGTTTACAGAACGTATTTAACCAACAAAGGCAACTGTGGCCAAGACCGTGGATACTGCAATCCGGGTGACCATTGCCGCGATTGTGGGAACTGAAAAACAATCTGGTTCAATCATGTGTGCTCTTGAACATGTAGCAGAAATGCGAATGTAGCAAGAGGAACTGCATGAGGTAGCTGGAGAGTACATATCAAAGTCAGAAACACCAATACCAATTCGAAACTTCACTCATGATGGACAGTATGATTTTTGATACTACTCTGAGGTTTTTGCTTGGGTATCCTTTTCTCTATGGGTCTAGTTTTCTAATGGACGTGCCTCTTACGGATAATTTACCACCATAACAAGACTATTCCTCACCACAAGAGAAGTATTTACCCAGTCGAAGAGGTATTAGTGGTCATGTACGCAAATTTGGACGTAAACGTGGGACAACTTAAGATTATGAGAGAACAAAAAGGTTCAAATCCACAGGGTTTAAGTGAGTGTATGTGGACTAACAAGAGGTAAATATACTCGTGGATCGGTTTGAAATGCTAGCAGGATCCGTTCACGAGGGCAGCAACGCATCCGAAATCATTAATGAGAACCCATTTATTAGCGATTGCATATCAAGGAAATAATGGATTTGGGGACCTTTCTGGCTTGTTGATGCACTAACTCATTGAAGATAGCAATGATCTGTACGACAAGCTAAATTCGAATACAACCACAAGCTTCACGTCTTTGATTACTATCTCATCATAAAAAATACTAGAATTGTGTGTGACTTTCTCTAAACCAATTACCCCACTGGAATCGCACATGCTTGAGATTTCATTTATGTCGTTGCGCGTTTATTACAGTTGGCCTAATTTACAATCATGGCCATTTGACGGTTTTCCCACAAATAACTCGTTTGTGTTTTCGTCGGGAAGTGGCATCAGCTAGAATAATATTGAACTTTCTGCTGACATCGAATCGATCAAGAAAGAGAATTTCGTTGCACACTGACACATATACTCGATATTTTTATACGCGAACATGAACCCACATTTAGTTATGTAACTTCAATCGAATCTGCATCGTACGCGGTTGATATCATTCTGTCGTCAATCAAAAAATTATTCGTTGGCCTGAAATGATTCCTGAGGACAAGCGCATATTACGCACTAGATACCATATCGGGCCTGCTATGGTCAATATCACTTTAACGATTCAGATCAGCTCAAAGTATTACCTTACGAGTGGTGGGATTGAAGATTTAGCCACCGCAACACAAGGGTCGCAGGGTTACATAATGTTTTTTTTCTCTCACCAACTGAGGAACCAAGTGATTTCAGATCAAATACTACTGCGGCATCCGTGGATCTTCCATATCACAATCTCCAATTCAATCAGTTTCGCTTCCCTCTTATGGATTATGCTGGGTACGTAATCGATTTTCGACGGAAAACCTTGCTAATAAATCTGAAATCAAAACATGATCTATTATGGGATGGCGATGTTCAATAGGGATTGTTTACAGATGCACCAAATGCAGTCGTTGATAGCAACAAACAAGTTAACTATGCATCAGTTAAAACATCTCGGATTTAGAGCTGTTCAATCGATTCGAGATCAACTACAGAGATTAATGACTCGACATTCAACCAAAGTTTGAACCAAAGGCAATTACACTCGTCACGAGAAGCAATGCCAATACTGACAGCAAACTTATCAATGAAAATGTTCAGCAACGGGAATTTGAAACTGGAAATTACAGCAACTGCGGAAATGGGAACGGAATATGGTTATGGACTGAGCATGGCGACAAAAAGGTATTAGACTAAACCGACGATGTATAAATAATGACAAAATTTGAAGAAGGTAGCTGATAACGCGTTTGGCATAGAAACGCCTTTGAAAATAGATTAATGCAAAAAAGGAGTTTCAATATTATTTGTAACCGGCTAAGGAACCTAATTAAAGAGTTCGAGTAGAGTTACAAGTGCATAACACGTCTTTGTATTTCTCCAATGTGACGCCTTCTTGGAAACTGATGGAAGACTGATACAAGCAAACAATACTAATAAAACAGCCAATACTCAGGTTCGATGTTTTAACAACAGTACCGTCACGTTGTTCAACGGAGCACATTTCATCCAGGAAAAGGAATCGAAGCCTGTTTGAGCAATGCTAATATTGCCCGACAATTCCTGTACTCGCCATATCCAGTGACGATTATACAAGAAACATTGTCCAGTCTATAATGTTCCACAAAGATAGATTTAGTCATGCAGATCAGTTCCAGTATCTATTGCAAACATCAGAAATGCGGCAGAAGATAAACCACTACCGGCTGTAACTGTAATCAATGACAATTATAACGTTGTGTTTATGAAACGTTGAAGACAACTTTACTCTGTTTCATTGCTGTGTACGTGTGTGATTCCTCTCAGTTACTTATTTGCGTTTTGCAGAGGTGGTCGCCAATCACAGTCATATTATATGAAAAGAGTGACATCAATGATGCAAATTCGATTGCTGTTGCGGTTTCTGTTGCAAAAGCTGCGTTGTCAAAATTTATATTTTTTATACCTGTTATAATCCCTTCTATCGCTCCATAGACATGTGTGTTCGCGTTTATGAGGTCTGGAGCAACATCAATGATGTCATTGCACATACATACCACATACATTTATGAAGGAACCGTTCCAAGGTATAATGGCAAAGAACAACTCAGCTAGGCATCACCATACCAAGACATTTTTTGTGAGGTTTCAAATTGCATTTCAGGCGCGTTACTAAAATGATATGTCGCATGGTAGGAGTGTCTGAAGTGTCTTTGTGGTTAAATGGTTATCAAGAACCCGGCAAAGACATTTCGTGATTGTACTCACAATCATGTCGCACGTGCCGGGATCAAAACATTGGCACGGATCTGAAGATCCTCGTATGGGTTTTGCGACGGTATACCCAATTCATTACGTTTTGGAACACCTGGACTATACAAGCAGTTTCTAGACTCCCTTCACTTTTATCCACATGTAACTGAGGTCCCTGTGTTCGATTCCGCCGGTATTGCCCCTGTTCCTGGAGGTTACAGATATATTGCTGTGATTCTTTCTGATATGATGTTGTTGTTGGAGGGCGCATGTGGTCGAATGAGTATCACTGATGAGCCTGTAGAAAACCTGTAATTATAGTTGTTGCGACTCGTAGACGAGTAACAAAAGGAGACAAAAATCTTCGATTAAAAGGGACAACTCGCAAAATAAAATCCGACCGAGGTCTTCGTTTATCAGGTAGACCTCACAAAAGACCACCCGTCCTTCAACCAATATTGATGTACTCGCTGTTGCAAAGCCAGTCAAGCATTTCCGTGGTTACGTTATTCAGAATGAACTTGCAGCAACAGCTCCACGCACAAAGGAAACATTCAATGTTAACATGGGTTTTACAACAGGATATGGGATTCACTGAGTTGCATACGCGGTGAAACAAAATCATCATTTGTATTGTAACTCGTAATGGTTTGCACCGCTATCTGATAAACGTTAACTATTTAAACAGATGCGGAAAAATGTCGTTTACCATTGCTTTATTCGACTCTTTCGATAATTAATCGACTAGATGGGCCTATAAGTGGAAATGTTCTTGCTGAAGCGTTGCGTGCACGTGCCGGTAAAAAAAGCTTACTCAACATCAACACCGCAAAGCACTTATTGACTTTACCTTGTCACGTAGGACGTATGATATATAAAATGCCAGGTATTAACATTTACGAGCGTTACTCAACCCGATACGGCGCTGATGTGGCTCTGAGCTAGTTTGCATTCAAAACGGATTTTACAGAGGTGATCAGTCGGGTTACTAATGACGTTGATCCGAACGAACTTATTATTTTCCAAGATGAAACTTGAAAATGTAAAACATCTAACTGGGACATGCAAAATATATTGTTGTGAGGCTGAAAGGCGCTTTTGGAAGGAACCTGAATGAAGTAGCAACGCAGGGCGAATGAAAGAAACTTTTCTATCAGCTGCAACTATCAGCGATGTGATACAAAACTGAATATTAAGAGATACGGCGATAAAAATAGCGTCGACCATATTATAAACGGAAACCGAATTCAGCTGGGGTAAGAGCCCCTCAATGATGATACACTGAAGCAATATGTGGATATTGAGATCACTCAGATACCTTTGCCACGTGCGTAGTAACTTCCTGGAGATAAAGTCATAAATACTCTAATTATTTTTACTGATGTAAATAGCATTGATAAATCAAACCTCACGTCTTAAAGCGAGCGAGTTAGGATCGTATTTATGTTTGTAAACAGTTGTTTTATATGTGGTGTCAACTCACACCATCAATCAGCAATCAGCTTGGTGAACGAGTAGTATTTCGTGACAATGCTTATAATAGTACACTAAAATCTGTTTTAAATGTGATATCAGAATCATTGGTGGTTATATATGTAATTCAGTCTGAAGCCTTTCACGTCGATCCGGAAGGGTAATGAATAGTCCTTGGCGCTTGTGTTTAAAAGTTGTCATTACATATAAGTGCTGCATTTTTACCGCAGAGACGAAGTTGCAGAATATAAAAACGGATTGCTAGATCGTCTAACCAGTGATGCCAATATTGCTGGTGATTGTATTCCACTTGTTGATGCATATCAGCGTTTAAATGGTGTTAGCCAACCTCAAATACACTGAAATATAACTTTCCTTAGGGTCAAATATAAATCGACAGTTGAGTCCACTCTAATGTACCAATACCAACTGTAATCCAGCTTGCAATTATTGCCTTAGCACGTGTAAAGGATCAGTAACGGAATTCAACACCAGGTATGAAAACATTTAGGTATTGTTTCTACAACAACAAAGTGAAATGCATCTACAAAGCACGTCCGGTTGCATTCCCAGTTGATTATGTTACACAAATATTGACTGAACAAAGATGAAAACAATCTTGACTTTTATTCACTAATGAAGCACCTGTTCGGGTAAAAGTATTGGAAAAAAAGACGAGATTAATCGTTTTAGACACCTATTAATGCCATAACTGATTTGTTTCTATACGAAGGTCCCGAGAACGCAAAATCGCCGGAGACTGAAATATTACTCAGATATTTTCGATTATTGTATGACAGTTTGACAAGTGGAAAACAATAACTGGTTAGAAGTGAGTTTTGCAAATGATCAATGCCAGCATGTCGACGAATTATACTTCACGAAATAATTTGCAGAAGAACTATGATGGACCGTCAAAGTTACGGTTTTGAGAAAATATTCTAAGCGAAACCACAACTGCGAGATGAAATCACCAGGAGATCCGAGCTACTCATCAAATACAATGTGCTTATCTTGTTGCTGATTTTATTTGTGGAATCGTCTGAGCAATAACAGATGGCCTTGTTGTGGTGTGAATTGCAACCATAGCGACTGTTATAGCAACGTCAATCGGAATTATTTTTGGGGTTAAATCGATAATAAAGAGTATAGCGTGCGGTGATAGTACAATCATTTTGAGACGATTACAAGAAAGAGTACGTGCCTATTCAGAATTTTTTGCAGCTGAGCAAAGCAGTGTCAATATCTTTCCAAACTGTACTTGATGGATATCGATGATAAAAAATAATGGTATGGTGGGGTTTGAAGCGGAATGGAAAATCACGGATGACTTCCTGCACAGATACGGAATGGATGCGTTATTGACTAAAACAGCTAAACGATTTACGGACAGTGAAAATCGAGTAACTGTTTACCTGTTTGCCAGTGTATATTAATTAATCTCCCAACTTGTTGATCATAAGTGCTTTGGTCTGACTGCGGCATCTCTTTAGTGGCTTCACTTGAGGATGATCGCAGGTTACAATCGCGAAAGGTTCACTTTGGGTTCGCTAGAGTTAATATAAGGGTAATATCATGGGGTATAGAAAGCTATGACCAATATCAGCACCAGAAATCTAAAATGCTCATAATTATACTACCTCAATAATACTGAGACCATAGGTCTTTGATGGTCATTTTTAGTGTGACACAAGTTTTTCTCCTACAAACATCTACCTGAAAATTATCCTTCTTGCAAGGTTCATTCCTTATCCGAAAACTCTTTTGCAATAAGTAGCCTCAATTGTTCATCAAAGATGCTGCTAGTTGTCAGAGTCAACGCTGTCCACTAATGAGATCAGAATTTCAACACCGTTTTTGGTAATGCACCCCACAAGGTATTGACGAAATAGTCTTGAATGGAACGTATACGCTGAGCAAACGTTAACACGATGGCTGCCATATTTCAATAGATTTTTCTACTAACTTAAACTTTTGATTTCTGGCCCAAACAATTTTGGCTTCATCACTACAAAAGACCAATATCATTCTTTTGAACTGTTCAGTGATGCCTCTCGTTACACCATGAAATACGGCATGCATGATTCAGCTGAACAATCCCAATGTTCTTTCTCAAATCAATTTCTGCATCATAAACTCATTAATCTTTGTTTGGCACTGCTTCTAGAAACAATAACACCGACAGACTCATTCAAAGTTAAGTTAAGGTCCTCCTAAGATTGCCTGCCATTTTCGATGTTTGCGATGAGATGACGAGAATGATCACCTCTTTTTGACAAAACGTTTTTCTTCGCTTGTCTTTGTTTTATATTAACACATAATTGAAAGCTTTTCGAAACATTCATGAATTGTAGAATATGATATTTCAGTATTTTAAGATATTTTGGCCACTAAATTTTTTCTCTACTAATTCAATTATCGTTTCTCCCTGACCGTCCTCCCTCCGACAGGTGCCATGTTTACATCATCAATGAGGTCTCAGAATACGACTGGCTGCCAATCTACATTTTTAGACCACATTCGAGAGATTGTTTAGTGCAAACAGATAAAATCAAAATTAAAGAATTATTATTCTCCATGTAGTGACCATCTCAAACAATATTTGACTTACTCACGTGGCTAGTCAGTTTTTGACCTGGCGCTATACTTTCCGTGTCATGGTGTGCGTGCGCATGTGTGACAAAGGCACGTTATGACTGATCTGCAAACCTATGATTTAAGCTGAAGGGAATTGCAGTAGGTTCGATATTAATAGCTTTGTATATGTAAACCATACTCACCTTTATTCAACGGCTTCATTCTGAATGAAAATTAAAGCCTTGTAAAAAATGTGTAAAGGCCAGGAGATATAAAATAATACCAGTTATGGTGTGGCTTTTACAGAAATAGTGATAGTGACGAATCGTTCACGAAAAGTTTAATATCCTTATGCATTATCAGACAGAGGCAATGTAAAACATCTGCAAAGACATCTGGAATATTTTCTATTTAGCTTCTTATCTCCACTCACTGTACATCCTTGTTTATTCTACAAGTTGAAAGCATCCTTCGGGATATTTATAATCCCAAATTATAATAAATGCTTTTCGTCGCGTAAGACGCAATTTTAGTATTTTTCCGTTTTCTCGGGTTTTTGTTCTTGTTGAGTGCAATCGATCGTCTGCGCACGGTCACTGAGACTGATTTATGTTTGCACCGAAAGACACATGCAAAGCTACGGAGAGAAAACTATATGGCAGTGAAATAAAACAGAGTGCTTATTTTTCGTGCTTGTTTACTTTGTATTCTTTATTAATTTACAAATGATGATAAGGTGTTTATGAATTCAGTCTTTGAAATAAAAAAAGGTTTAATATTGTGTTTAAGGGCTTATTCAATAATTTGGACACTATAATTCTATAAAACACCGAAAATTATGTATATACATTTAAGCCAAAAATTCTTTGTGAATAGTCACTTCGACCATTCTATTTTTCTCCCCCATGTCAGTGTTAAAACTTGAAAGGCTAGCATTTATGACCAGTGCGATTTGACCAGGGCTGTCCTGAGAAAGTAAACATTTGAGCTACCAACCATAAACGCTTGATTGGAACCCATGTCAAATTGTCATTTTCAAAGGGAAATTGATATGCACCGTAGTTCAGAGATTCTAGGCTGTTTGAATCTGACGAAATAAATGATTATCTAGGGAAAAATTTAGGAACCGCCGCTTACGATTGGCCAGAAGTGACGACCTTCGTCGACCTTGGTCGAAATTCTTTAGTCTTAAAATTCCTGAGAGAAAGTAGTTTGTCTCCGAGGAAGCCTAACAAGAATATTGCTTTCCTCCTTAAACAAGAAAAGGGGACCAGGTGTCTGATTTGTATTTTAAAAAAGACAGGATTTTAGGGTTTTAGTGCTAGGACGCACAATTTCTGAACGAAAACAGCATTAAGGTACGCACTTTTAATTTTCCACGTAATTTTCTATTTTGATTGTCTTATACAAATGTGTTTCATATGACTAGGCTCCATATTATGAATAGTTTATATATTTCATGGAAACCTGTTGATGCTAGCGTTGTTATGCAAGTTATCTTTTTAATTTTACAGTTACTAGTTCATTGACAGTATTGACGATTCAATGCTATCCAAGTTTTCATATGTGTAGGATTTTTTATGGTTATATGAAATAATTTTCTTTGTCTGATAGGACGATACTGATTATCGTGAGTTAACGATACTCGCATATTTAAATCTGATTTTTTTAATGTTTAAATAATTTTGTAACTTAGGGATTGTCCTGGTCTAGAATTTTGTGACTTTTATCCAATAGTAATCGAGAATGTGGTAGCGTAGATAAAGAGATACGGTAATGTTGGATATATCGCTCAGGTGTTAATTTATGGCAGGTCGCTGTGAAGCGAGGGTGTTGTTCTATCGGGTTAGTCAGAATTTATGTAGTGTGGATAGCTAGTATGCTTCTGAGTAACGTAAGTGATGGATTTGATGTACGTGTAGAAAGTGGCACATATAGAGATTATGGAGTAATTTTGTTCTTTAAGGAACATGTTTCTGGGGACAGACGGAAGACGGAGGTCCGAGAAAGAAATGACGAGTTCAGACTAAAGGAATAGGAAGTCGAGAAAGGGATGAAGCGTTCGGAGTAGGAAGGCTCGAGGAAAGAGGAACACGTTAATACACGGTCAAGGGAGGAAGGTGATACAATCAGTCATGAACATTGCGCTCTTTTCACCACTCGTTATTATGATGAAATAAATCCAAATCAGATAATGCTATTAAAATCTGTTGACATAAATTAGACTGAATTGGAGTTGCCGCTATTAATTGTTAATGATTACATTTTGCTATTTTCTTGTCTGGGGGGGGCTTGAATTGCATCATTTCTTCCCAATAGTCTTGCGCAGTTCTCTGTTGATATTCTATCTTTCCACTCCCATCCGTCTATAATATCGAGGGAGGTCATCCTCTAGATAACGCCAGCCAAATCAAATTAACCACCCCTCTTACTAAGAGGGTGACGTCACACACACACACACACACACAAACACGATAAGCGCCCTCGGTATTGTTGCCCGGATCGAGTAAATTTTAAAATAAAGTGTGAAATTATAGATGGAATAAATAGAGATCTGAGCAGATATATAGAACAGAATGACACGAGCTCCCGTACATGGAAAAACAAAAATAAAATTAATCGGTTACATAAACAACTGGGTTAATTCATTATATTAGGACGATACACTTCTTTTTAAAATAAAACTTTCACCGAATTTCAAATACAAATATATTTATATAAATAGCCAATCTATTTTAAATGATCGAATTAGTTCATCATATAATCGAGTGAACGGTCGAATTCATTGCCTTATACAACTTCATAACCTGCTTAGTCCAGTCCACTCCAACTTTAATATGGTGGTTCTTCTAGGTCCTTTAGCTTTTTCCCTTTTTTCAACGTCCCTACTGTCTCGCCTCGTTTCGGCCCCCAAACTTTCTGTGGGTATGTGTATTCGTAAGTAGATACTTCACTGGAAACGTCCGTGGATACTTCCGTGGATACGTCCGTGGAGCTATTTCACCTTTCAAAAAAGACGGAGTGCAACCTAAATAGTCCCCTCTCGTTATGCCAAATATCGTTCTATTGGAATTCAAACAGACCAAAGGCTGTCTTGTCAAGCTAAACATGGAAGAGCATAAACAAACATAGTTTCACAAGATTAATGAACTTCCTAATGGCTATTTCATTACTGCTTACCATTAACAGTACACGAGAGATAACAGTTCCGTTTTTGTCTCAATTACACAAATGAATGAATGAAATTCATTATATGTTTTAACTACGTTATTTTCAGCGAATACACACATGCAAGTCTTTAGCATGCGTGATAAAGGATTCTCGTAACTCATTTCAGCTAAAGTAATGCATGAAATTCTCAGATTCCTATGACAATCAAGAAGACAAATTCCAAGAATTCGTCAAACTTTTATAAAGAAGATCATTGTACGAATTCAGATATATGGGCTTACAGTTACAATCATATCGAGAATATTGATCAACGGATTTAAACAAATACATTCATCCAAATATAAACAATTAAATCCAAGGAAATCATTATATTGGTATCAACGAATTACATGAAATTGACACAAATACCTTGTGCTTTCAACCCTTGTTTGCTTCTACTTCCAAAATTGTATCAGTTGACTTTCCAGACATCGAGTCTTTTTGACCAATGCGTTACGAGCGATTTCTTCCAAACCCAGTCTCGGAGTCCCTTTTATTTTCACTCTTGCAGGACAATTGCAGACTGACTAGAATTCTTTCGATGAGGGCAATTTCACCCCAAGAAATTGTCGTGTGGGAACCACGCCCCTTATTTAGCGTAACCAATCAGGACTAAATATATTTACCGCCTTTTATAATCAGGCGCCAAAACTGCGGTCAGCATGACTTTTAGAATTAAAACAACAGATATGGAAAAACTCAGCTTCTGACAGTTCAGATATAAAATCGAAGTTAACCGTCCCTTTTCTAGTCGTTTAATGGCTAAATAAACGAAGGCCTACTTAAGAATCACTTCCTCTCCCGACACATACATTATAAATCATTGCAGTATAGCAATTTAACAAGCACCTGTCCCCATAAATCTAATTAATTGTTCTCTGACCCCAAGTTAATCTGCTCTTCTTAGATAGATGGAAATTTGGATCCTTACAATATTCATGCATATATTGTTACAAGCCAGGGGTCTTTACTTGACCGAGCAGTCAAACCCTGCCGTGATTCTCGCATAAGTCATAAGTTTACCCCAACTTTTCAAAGACTTCCATTTAACTTCAGTTGTAATTTAGAAAGCCCGACGTGTCCATTCTATACCTAAATTTTACTCTAATTAATGCAAGAACACAGACAAAACAACCTGCCAAATATCTATCAACCGCACATCTGCATTGTTTATCTTCATCAGGCTTCCGTACCGGCAGCCGTTCACGCCTTTGAAAATATACGAGTATCCCCTAACACCGGGAACTATTTTAAGTCCGCCACCTTAGGCCAGTCAATGTATGCTTTCCAGGCACATTTCGCCAATATAACTGCACCACATTTGCCCCCACGGCGACATAAACGGTATCTGCCGAGTCCCTTCTTATTTATTCCTTCGTGTAATTTATCGGTTTCCTACCGTAAATACTGCCACTGCAGTCACACCACCAATGTACACCACTAGATTTTATTATGGTCTATCTTACCACAGGTACATTCATTCAGTTTTGGCCTGAATTCACTACTAGTGAACCATGGCATCATGGCAACTCACTAACACTTCACTCAGTGACGTTTGCTCCTAGTAATTGGCTAATTAATTCAGGCTAAGGATATTTCCTTTGCGCCGAATTCCAATAATCACAAGTAATCACACAAATCTAAGAATACCTGAAAACGGGGCGCTATAACCAAATGCGCATACTCCAAGTGTATTACTATATATATATATATATATATATATATATATATATATATATATATATATATATATATATATATATATATATATATATATATATATATATATATATATATATATATATATATATATATATATATATATATATATATATATATATATATATATATATATATAGATAGATAGATAGATAGATAGATAGATAGATAGATAGTAAGGATGCAAATTTGTATGTATGTATGTATGCATGTATGTATGTTACTATTATTAATACTTGTAAGTGTTTGTATAATTTTGTACATTATTACGTTAGTTTTCGTAAAATGCAGATCCCGTTCAATACTTCTTTATTATGCGTAGAATCTCACAAAGCATTTATTCGTCCAGTCATCACGTGTTTGAATTTTGCCTTTCCAACACGCCATACTCAGTGATGAGATGTGAATTGAATCATATCGGAGTTAAGAGGAAGAGGGAGCCGCTGAATGAAATATGGAATGCTATAAAAAATCCTTTTCATACTCGATTAGTCTTTCGAAGTTAAGTCTATTTCTGTACGTGGCACATATTTGTGTTTTCAGTGATGCTCTTTCGGTAAGATCAACATAGCATGTTTGCCATAAGTTAAACCTAAGGAAATTCCATCTTTGATCATTGTTGAAAATGAATGCAAGGACCGGAACTAAACTAATGCTGTAAACAAATCGTCATTCGATGTTTTTCAATTGACCTGTTAAATTAGCTTATTTCTAGAAGGTTTTGGAGCAGATAATTTGCAAATATTGTCGAAATCATGAAATAATCTTACGTAGACAGCCACAGTAGTGTAGCAAGAAATACTGCCCCCATCCCCACCCTTACTTATCATGCCCCCTCCCAATAAATAAACGGTTGTTTGATGGGGATGTTGAGCCCCTTTTCTTTTCCCCACACCGTCTTGTCATTAAAAACATTTCTACAGTGATTTTAGCGTTTTGTGGAGACATACTAATGATTGTAAATGCGCCTATTTATATCCTCGGTGCTTAACAACACATTTCAGCCATCTTTTGTTTAACAACAAGTCATTGACGGATTATTAACATCGATAGCACTCTGATGATTATCAGATTATTGAACAATCTAAATAATCCTATTAGTAATATTTCAGTAAGTTTTAACTATTATATACGCACACATACACAAACGCATAGTCACTTGAAACTTGGCCATCGCTGTATTCTTGCTCACGTTTATTTGGTATAATGCACACTTTGAGTAAATAGACACATATACCTTTGCTTTGTTTGGTGCCCTTTCGAGGAACGTCAGGCCCACTTGAACTTTCCGCACCTCATCCGCAAACACTTTATCTGATCCGACTCTGAGGTCTCACTGGATAGTTTCGTATTTTGACCCCTCCCCCCTAATTTTTAAGGTAGAAGGCATGAACCTAATTATCACAAGTCTAGCATTTATAAATTCACACATAAGCTAAATCTATAATGTGGTTTAGATTTACTTTGATTTAGGCTTGGAAATAGGTTGGCTTGTTGGTGACTGCCTGTTACAGTTAGATGAGCATTGGAGATCAAATGCGTAACTTGGGCTGCAAATGAGCTGCCGACTTGGCTTACGTATTTATGTGTGTCTGCTACAGAGGTAAATATCTAAAAATCTAGATGGTTGATGGGTGGTGAAAAGTATGCTAATTTGTTATAGTACTAGTGAACTTTATTCATGCATAAGGCACATACTGATTCTTTTAGCTGCCTTGTCACAGAAAAATATTCAAAATAGCTATTTCTTGTCAAAAATGAATGTAATATTTAGGGCTTGGTGGCAGTGTTGGTTCAGTATAAAAACCACCAATTGCATCAGGAATTAACCTGATTACTGCAGTCAAAATCTCACATGTATGCTTTCTACAAAAATCATTAGTTTGTTTTTATTTGTATCTTCAGTGCAAAATTATTCTCATTTTTCTGTAATTGGTCATTGTCGGATGAAAATTCACCAGATAAACTGTCCAGTGAGACCTGAATTGGAAAACTGGATGAACCAGTCTATGCTGTATATATAAACGGCATAAATGACACGTGGATAGATCGTTCTGAATAAGTGACGTCATAAAATTTGTGTGATTTTAATTTCATTTGAATCAATCATTCGTAGAATTTTCGATTTCTCATACAATGTTACGTTTTGTTACTATTTAGATCAGTCCAAGGCCAATTTATTTATTTTTGTTTTCATTTTTATGATTGAAGCATAACGTTCTTCAAAGGAACTTGATTTTTCCCCTCAAAATAAATGCTAATGATGTTTGGGTAATTTAATTTTGTTGATTTTGTTGATATCTATAGAAGTGACGGAAAAGAACCATCGTACAAGATTAAGAGAAGCAACATTTTAATGTGTTCAAAAGATTGTTGGCTTAGTTCGTCGATATATCAATTGCAGTTCGCATCTATGCAAGAATAAAAATTGTACACCAATAAACTTCAATAATTTAAATTATCGACCTTCCTACCAGAGTAAACGTTTCTTGAAATTTTGCCGACAGATCTAATTTGGAGCTAAATCGACCACCATTTAAATTCGATTACGACAGAGTTACATTACTGCAACACTCGCATAGGGAAATGAAAACTCGAAACGTATGAATATATTAAAAGATACATTAAATAGCTCCAAAAACACCAAAATGCTGTACTAGATATAAAAAGGTTACATAATAAATATATCTAAAAACTACAAGAAAGCGGCATTTTCTAAACAGCATGATTAAATTAAATGCAGACAGACATCGATAATTGAAGAAAACAAAACTCGAAACAGCGAGTTCCTTTGCAGATTCTACGGCATAGGAATATTTGGTTTTAACGCAATTTTCAGCACATGATAGGCGATAACTGGTGGAGGAAAACCCCAGTACGGTCCACCGACCAACGGAAAGAAGTATACTGACAAGCTTTCTCATATACCCACATTGGACAAGCCTAAGACTTGAACTCACTCGAACAAGGGTGAGATAGCGAGCTCCTGAGACCGCTCGGCCTCCCGGGCCTCAGCTTATGAATGTTCTAATTTATCAAATTCGACAATGTATGCCCCATTCATACCCATTCATACCCGATTCCGTGGATGTATTTCGGGTGTCGTTTTAACTTTCGCCGTCGATGATGTCCTAAGATGTTCTTTGAGAATTTTAGAATTCAACTTCCTGTTACCTGAAATCTCTTCACAGTATTGTCGAATGAGGATCCAGCTTGAGCAATATCTTAATATTAACATAATATGAAAGGGAAATGTTCACTTAAATTTCAGTAATATTTGCATCCAGTTCGACAATAGGCAATTCGTTTTTAATTCTTACACTTAGGTAAAATATGAAATGTAACAAATAGCTAGAAATCTCAGCCGACAATACACTAAAACAACGGAAGCAAGTTTGACCTAACACTCCATTTTCCACAATAACAAACAAAAGAAAACCATATATTGTAAATTTAAATGGAGCATAATACATTCAAAAGAATAGATAAATATTCAAGACTCATTTGAATGCTGATCTATTATTCAGTGAAATGTATAGTTATTTGTTTCAGTCCATATCGCACTAAAGATAAATTCTAACTACATGTCTGTGTATTACTTCAACCACGCAAGCGGTGTCGTTTTCCGGTCTGGTGATTGGTTCTGAGCGTGTATCAACACTGATTAATTTCCGGACAGGTGGAAATGATTTTAGTGCGCTTATGCAGCGCTGTCGTTTTTAGATTATTTATTTAATGACTGTGGAAAAAGAAAACAACAGAAAGCTACTAAATTTCAAGGAATGGAGGTATTTGTGTTGCATGATATCTTAATGTGGATGAATGCCCGTATGTTACGGTCTTAAGCTTCTATGACTTATTTCCTGTATTAAATTGTGCCTGAACTTGATGTGTAAGAAAAGTATCATTCGATAACGCAGATTCTGACACCAGATGTCCAAACGCTATTGCCACACAGACAAATACAATATGTCCTTAGAATCACCAAAATGCGTGAGTACTAGATTTCAACCCAGACTAAAACCTCAAAAATTAATAATCGTTTGTAGTCTTTAAGTATCACTAAGATTTGACAATAATGTAGAAATAGCAACTTAATTATTGTAGATGGTTTCGCATTTATGTCCTTTCTGTGGGCAAAATTTTACAAGATGATTTAAAAATTTGCTCCCTGTATTCAGCATTTGGTTTAAAATTCATTCGTAACTACGGGATTGGTTAACCTGCAGTTATCACGTCATTAAGGAGACCAATATTATTAAATATACCATCAACATATTGAAACTATTGGAGACTTTCTAATGCCACGGATATATAGGGGCCGCGTGTATCGATTAATGCTACGGATAGATAAGAGCATCGAGCATCGATTATTGCAACGGACACAAAGGAGCCACGTGTTTAAATTTTTCAGGGCATGTGTATGACTTTCCATATATTGATGTTGATTTGAAGATGTTCTATAAAACCTAAGGCAAAGAATGTTAACATAATGTTATCGTGCTCCTTAAAAATGAATTCGCTGCTCATAAAAGACTGCAAAACAGTTAATATAACATAAACATATACTATATTTAAGACATCAGTTCTGTGTTTGTTTCAATTATTTCACTAGGAAGCGGGACGTTTACTTTAATACCATTTTTTATGACTGCTAATATTGCTAATATCCCCCCCCCCCATACTGTTATCTCGACATCGCTCTCAAACCATCTGTATTTATTTGCATTCCTGTTCTCTTACAGTTTTAAATATCCCATGATCCTTGTCGTTTCTAATCTGTGACTTCTAAAGCGGAATCCACGTAGATTCACTAATGACGGATACATAAACAAAAGAAAGTATTTGCTACTCAGCAAAGGAATTTACAATACGAAACTCCTCTTGCCACAGGAACCATTAGACATTAGATGGGAAAATCTGTAATCCGTCCGTTTTTACTTTTCTTAGGACGTTGGTGACAACCTCTGTAATAGTGACTACTTTCCAATATACTTAAGAAGTAATACTCCGAAATCTCAAGGGCTAGACCAGAGTTGGAAACTGAACAAGGCAAATTGGAAAACATTGTAATGCCCGTGAGAATCTTATTTGAGAGCTGGTCGTTTTAAAAACGTAGTGGATCCAATGCTTCTATTTGTGAAGAAAATGGTTTCCGGACCCTCTCTCTAGGCTCAATAACGTACTCACACAAACGTAGTAACTTGTCACTCGAAATTTGACCATCGTTTCATTCTTGTGCATGCTTATTAGTGTTATAAGTATGATTTCACTCTCAGTGCCTGTATCACATTCTAGCAGATTCTAGCTGTTAGTAGTGACAGTTGGTTAGAACAGTAATCCCAGCATTCTGGATATTTGATACCCGAGAATGTCAACTGTTTTAGTTCTGTTGTTTATCTTCCCATGGCTAACTGAGCGTGGACTAGTTCATGCAATTGAATAAGGTACAAATGTAACTTTAAGTATGATCCTTTATCTCTAACTTTTACGACAACAAAAGCAGAGTGATAGAGCAGGCAGTTATGTAGTTGGGCTTGGTACTATAAGCAACACTGGTTTTTAGTTTTTGTGAAGATTTTAGCTTTATTGTACATAAAGTTGTAGGACCCTTATTTGGTATGTGTCCTTTAAACCCAAATCTAACACCATGGTGGGAGCGGTTCGGATTCCAATAATTCTGTGTGAATAATTTGGAATTGTTTAATACGTTGGAATTGTGTTTGGCAATTATGAAAGCTGTGAATTCAGCGAATCTGTGTGTGATATTATCAGTGACTGGTTGTACTGTGTGCATAACGTCTAGTTGTTGATAGTCATGTGCATAGTGTGTATCACTGTGACGAGTGTACACGAATAAGTCCAAACATACATAGAAAAGAAAAACTGGTACAGTGGCTGTGAATACAGTAATATAACTTACAGTACATACATATAGTTTGCCAGTATGTCGGTTGCTTATGACGTCGAAGTTGAGGAAGCAGCGGTTGCATTAGGAAGACCACGAAGAAAAGCGGCAGCACAGAATTTAATGGAATTTACAGATAATGAAGAGGAACTTAACCTTGAGCACATGCAACCACCAATGAAACAAAGAGAAAACCTAGTGCAAAGAAAAATGAACTAGAACTGAAGTTAAGACAGAATGAGTTTGAATGGGAAATGGAAAGAGAGAATTAAGACTAGCAATGAATCGTTTGGAAACTGAATTACAATGAGTAAAACATCAAGACAACGCGACAGTAGAAAACATCTTCAATGCCAATTAAGCTAAAGATTCAGGCATATGACCATGAACGAGGAGAAGATATTGTGACTCAAGCTTGCAACTCAAGCTTGTGGCGATTACCGGGAACTCATGAAAGGACTGATTGATCGCTTTGGAAAGAGACCGCATGAACATTTCACTGCGATGGTGAGCACGGTGAAGGAAAGCACCCAAACGTATAGTTGTCTAATGGCCAGAGTTGATCAGCACATAAAGCGTTTCTTGGATGGTCGTGACCCAATTATTTGTCTTCGTGAGGAATTTTTCTTGAAATCCTTGCCACAAGATCAAGCACAGTGGATTAGGAGGAACAAGGGCACCAGTCCAGTTGTAGAGGCTGCAGAAGATTATATTCCCAATAATGTACCACAGCAAGAGCAGAAGAATAAGTTTCGCCAATATATAAATGTAGATATTAAGAAGACGAATATTAAGAACTTACAGCAGCAAGCGAAACTAAAATCGGCGAATGACCAGTCCAAACGTAAGAATAGGAAATGTTTTGTGCAAGCTATGGGGACATATTGCAAGGTATTGTTCAACACATGACATGAAACATAGTGGCAACACAGCAACTGGTTTTGTTTAGCCAACAATTGGTGAAAGGCTGATTTCGGAAACAGGACGTAGAAATGGGCGCGAGATCATGTTTGTGAAGGACACTGGCTCCGATATGACCTTGATAAAAGATCTCGTTGACGAGAGTTGCAGGCTGGAGAGTCACAAAGTTACATTATACACAGTAGTGGGTCAGCCATTTGCCGCACAGTTGGATGTGGTAAATATCGACACAACGCATTATAAGGAACCAACGCAAGTGGGTCTTTTTTCAACTTTAGCCGCTGATGCCCTGTTGGGGATGGATATGCTTAGCAAGAAGGGGTCATTTGTTGTTGCGAGGTAAATGGTAAAAGGAATCGACGATGAGAGGACCGTGGAAAATTCTGACCAATGTGAGGGTGAGGATAAGAATGAAGTTGTCAACAACAAAATTGAGACAGCGTATACTGATCAGGGTGATGGCATTGAAGTTGACAAACTTTCAGCAGTGAATGAGGACATGTTGTCGAAACTACAGATTGCGGATATTTCTCTGCAAAGTATTAGAGAAAAGTCCTTTGCTACTCGTCAAGAGGCTGAGGAGGAGCCAGTAGTATTGGGAGAATGATATTTTGCGGCGGAAATGGCAGTCTTTTGATTGTTCGCGTGGAGGGAGCGAATTGCAATGTAGCACCGTTATCTAGAACGAAGTCTGGAGACAAATACATTCTGACGGCTGTTGATGATGCAACAAGATATCCCGAAGCTTTTCCTCTAAAGGATATGGAGACAACGAGTGTATATAGAGCACTGATTGAGTTCTTTAACCGTGTTGGTTTTCCAAGGGTCATATTAACGTACAAAGGGACCAACTTCACTAGCACCTTACTGAAACAGTTGTATGAGCTATTAGTTTCTGTGGAATTGCAACAACGCCTTATCACCCACAAGCGAATGAAAAGGTAGAATTTTTAACGGGACGTTGAAGTCAGTGTTGCGGCAGTTCAGTACAGACAACAAGAACGAATGGGATGAGATGTTACCATATGTGTTGTTTGCATACCGCGAAGTCCCACATGATATAAGTGGATTCGCACCCTTTGAGAAAGACCCAGTGGTGTTGCATGGTTGGCCTGGTAGAGGGTTAATGCCGATTTTACGAGGCTAGTTTATGGTAGAAAAGGATGCTAGGAACAAATCACCTGTGGAGCATATTGTTAATGTGCATGAGAAGCTGGCTGATATCGGATCTCTTCTCGAAGATAAAGAATTAAAACGCCAACGGAAAATCAGGGTATTGTAAGATCGTCACAAGAAGACAAGAGAATTTAGCCCAGGGGATGAAGTCCTTATTATCTTGCCGTCAAGTTCGTCCAAGATGGAAGCACAATGGCAGGGACCTTATCGTGTGGTCCAAAAGGTAAACAATGTTAACTACTAGCTATCTGTGCCCTGTAGGTGCAGTACGGTAACATACCGTGTAAACCTACTGCGTGGATACAAGCGTGCTGTGCTGCTGGCGACGCAGAAGGACGAGAACGATGGTGTAAACATTGATTTTCCATCAACATCAGGTGAAGGTGACGCTGGCGTTAAACTGGGGGTAAAGTTGATAAAAAAGCAATGAAAGGATATTAAAAATCTTGGCAACGAATTTCAGGATGTTCTAAGCTAGACAGTGGATGGTGAAGAACATGCGGTGGCCCATCTAAGCCGGAAACATCTTCCGCGAGAGCAGAAATATGCAGTTATCGAGAAGAAATGTCTTGCAATCGTGTTGGCGACTGATTATTTAAAGTATTCCCTGTCAGGGATAACATTTGAAATCGTGACTGACCACAACCCATTGACATGGTTAAATCAAATGCAAAGCAAGAATCATCGTCTACTTAGATCGTGCTTGGTCACTCCAGCCTTACAACTTCTTTATAAAGCACAGGAGCAGCAAACATTATGAGAATGCAGATGGATTATCGCGCATGTAATTGAAGTATGTGCTTAATACACTTCGAAGGCGTTGAGAAACCTACTGGAATAGCTCAGGATTCCTGGATTTTTCGAACTTCAGTTTTTGGAATCGTAAGTAATTTATGCGGATATAGACGGTAACCAATTTGATGGAATTCAAGACTCTTTTACAGAGGTTAATAGCAGTGACTCTAAGCTTTATGTATTTTAGTAGTAACGTAAGCTTTATGCAAGTTTTATCATTTTTGATGTACCAAGCCAGGAAGTTATTTAAAAAACAATTTTTGTATCTAAAACATAAAGTTTCCTCCTGAGGAGAGAGGTGTTATAAGTATAATTTCACTCCTAGTGCCTGCATCAGATTCTAGCAGATTCTATCTGTTAGTAGTGACAGTTGGCCAGGACATTAATCTCAGCATTCTGGATATTTGATACCCGAGAAAGTCAACAGATTCCGTTCTGTTGTTTATCTTCCCATGGCTAACTGAGCCTGGACTATTGCATGTTTTTGGAGAAGGCACACATATTAATTTAATTAAGATCCCTTATCTCTAACCATTACTAAAACAAGAGCAGAATGGTAGAGCAGGCAGTTATGTAGCCGGGCTTGGTACTGTAAGCAACAATGGTTTTTAGATTTGTGAAGATTTTAGCTTTATTGTACATAAAGTTGTAGGACCCTTGGTGTTTGTGTGTCCTTTGAACCCGAATGTAACATTGGGTATTATGTAGAGTTTGAGTGAAGTGAATAGACACCCATAGACTTTTGCTCTGGTGCGCTTTCGAGGAAAGTCAGATCGCTTTTGAAATTCAGGAAACACCGAAGCAGCGTAAGCATGCTATTTACATCAGCTAAAATCATGCTAAATAGATTTAAGAAGTGGTCAGAAGAAAATGGGTTATATTTTCAAAATCTAAAACTGTTTATTCATAATGACCCCAAACTCTATCTTAATGATTTGTCTTATTCCTGTTGTGGAGGATAGCAAACGCAAGGGATTTTTTTTCAACTGTATTTTCTTTCCATATATTAGATACCTCAAGGACAAATGTATAAAAGCTCTGGAATTAATATTGGGCAAAAACAGACTGGGGAGCAGTTCAGAATGTTTTTGGCCCGTTATACACGTAATTCGTAACATATAAACCTGATAATGGCTCAGTTGTGTAGGGATCAGCTAGTGCATTGTATCTGTAGATGCTCGATCCAATCTGTATTTAGACTTTGTCTGGGTGCATCTACAACTCCCACTTCAGCAATCCTCAATGTGGAGACAAATGAACCATCACATTATCTTTGACGAATGAAGCTGGTTCTTCAGTATACCACCAAAATACGTTTTGATCAATCCAAAACCTCGTAAGATACCGTCTGTAGACCCAAATATCAAACCCTGTACATTCAGAAACCAACTTTCTTTTCAACCTTTGCAACATTTTGCATTCCCAAAGTACCACCAGTAGTTATTAAAGCCGCACAAAATAATATTTGACACTTGCGAATTCAAAACATCCGTAACAGATCATCTTGTTTTTCAGAGTAAATTCAATGAAATTAGAGATTGCAGTCAAGGCTATAGGTCCCTATATACACATGGTTAGAAGATGGTGACAATGTTCGTGTTGCATTTGACACACCCCAGTGTCACTTTCTCGAGCGGATAACCGGATAAAGATTCGCTTTTCAGAGCAGAAAGCTTTGAACTACATTGAAACCTCACAAAGATCACATTTCATCATCTTTTCATACTGCTTTCTATTTTGAAATCCAGGCAAAAGCTTTTTTCTGAAAACCGTTAATATCCCAGATGCTACAGAAACAAGATGCGCTAATACAATTGGTGAAATGTTTTAAATACAGTTGACTGCCTAGCCACATTGGTATAAACAGTGATGAAAGAGCAGACAAAGCAGAAAATCTTCCCGCGGTAACCGTTCCGAATGAAAGATCCCATACACTGACTTCAAATACTTTATAAATGAGCATGTTGGTTATATCTGGCAAAACACTTGGAATTAAAACACCACTAACAACCTTCACTATTGGAGATTGGCGTTCCTCGTATAAAACACATCACAGGGATGAGGTGGCGTGGCGTGGATCACGTATCGGACACACATATCTGACTGATGCATATTTCGCATATTTCGCTCTGGCGACTGAATACAGAGTCATGACAGACTTTGTTTGCCGCATCTTCCATACAGCCCTGACTGAGTTACACGTGATTTTTTGCAGAATACCTTTATTATAGGTTCGCTGAGTGGCAGATAATTTTAAAACCGCCATGCTTTTGGAAGTACAGTTTTCTCGAGCATGAACAAAATACCAAAACTCAAATACAAAACTGGCATTTAAAAATTAGATAATCGGAATGAAAGTTACACGGGGAGTACTTTGATTGACGTACTATTTACTAATAAAGAACTTTGCATTACAAAGTACCAATATTTACAACTTTTTTAAATACCCCTCGTTTTGATCGTATAACAGCAAGAATAAGGCTGTACTATCAGTGACTGTTCCTTGCTATTCTTTCTTTCTCTTAGTGTGCATATAAATATGTGTAAGGCTATATACTATGCATAAGACTGTACACTAGAAAATGACTTTAAACGATTCTGGTTTGTTGCATAAACTTGTTCCGTGTTAAGTTAATGCACAAGTTGAATCTTTGTTTTTTGTTTGTTTCTGTTACTTTCTTTTGGGGGAGGGGGTGGGGGTGGGGGTGTGGTTCGGTTGTTATTCTTTTTATCTTAAACAATGAGTACCAAATGAGTAAAATGTTAGGGCGAAATGAGTAACTAGATTTAAAAGCATGCAAAACTTTGATCTTCTATTTACAACAGATGGCCCTCAAATAAGTTGACGCTAAGAAAATATATTGCCGAGTGATAATAGAAGGAAATAAGTCCTGAATTATGACTTGAACCGATGACGTCACGTTAAGAACAATGACACTACCTGTCGTTGTTTTATTGTTTCGTTTTGCTTTTAAAATATGGTTCCGATTTTCTAGCAGGATAGAAGATGGCATACGTGTGATATGGGCCATTTGGTCGCATGCATCCCAAGTTTTGCTTATGAGCGAACATAAAGTCAATCTCCATAGTACACTCACGCCATCTAGTGACAGACAAGTGATCGTTAATTCGTATTCAGTAGCAGTCAAAATGCGAAACTGTTCACACCTACCATCAAAATATAATACACGTGCATGCAACTTCAGGCTGCAATTCTACCGTTGCAGAAAAAATCCAAAATATAATAATATAATGCTGTAAAAATGCTGCCTGTCTTTCGGTTTGCCATTTAAGATCTCCATTAAAAAAACAAAAACAAACAACTACGTTCCTTAATATGCATCATGCAGATTACATTCCATGTTAACTTCTAACTTATTTATTATAAATTAAGATCGGTATTTGCCAACGTCGTTATTCGGTATCTCTTATCTCCTGAGCGTCTATCTCGCCAACAATCTACCCATCCCTATGTGCTAACAGGAATATTTTGTTGTGTTTATTGCATGAGAAAATCGTTTAAGGTCTTTGCTGAAGAATATTTATGCGTTGCTACCGCTATACCTTTAAACTGAGTCCTTTGTCGTGTCAGTTCGTCACTTATGTTTCTGCCAAGTGGGAAGATATTATTTTTCGATCTAACATAGCTTTCATAAGTTTCATGTGAAAATTTAACCTCGCGTTGTAATTGAGTTTATACTGAAGGAATAATATAACAAATTAATTTCCTGTTTAGATTACAAGGAGAGATCAAATTACTTGCAAACCAGATGTATGATTTCACAGCATTAGATAAACAACGATAGTCGCGAATTGCTTTTTATGTGTATTTGCAGCTTGACTTTGACCCACAATACCGCATTTTGAATAGTTCTGCCAATTTATCAGCTTGGATTTCAGATGTCGTGCCATTAGAAAAAGTTCTTATCAAAGTATTACTTTCCCATGCGTGTGATTTCGTTATTTATTTATTCCTAAATTAAATCCTGCAAGCTCAACGTATTTTAAGTATGCTTAGCGACGATCGGCTTTTCTGAATGCATAAACAATGAAAATGTAAAATGTTTGCACGCGATACTAACTGCCCGAGTAAAACGGGTCGACTTACTGGGATATTAGCCTTGTGCCCCGCCCAGTATAATTGGATATTTAACAAGCTTCGCCTCTTGGTACGAAAATAAAACAACATATAGCGTGCCTATGCGACACCTAATGACATATTGGCAGATAGATTACATTATTTGACTTTCATATTTTAAGTATATATTGTGAAACTAGAAAAGAATTAGTTATGTGTGTTCATAGCAAGGTCTAGTAAGGATGTATAAAGAAAATATGGTAGACAAAACAAAATGAAATAGCACTAAAATATTCGCGCTAAAAGAAATAAGCAAGAAAATATAAATTAAAGATTAATTGTGCATCCAGTTTCGATTCCGTACATAGCAGATATTAAGGAAAGCTGCTTGTAACCTGTTGGAGTATTTTAGAGTCTAAGCAAGCGAAAATCACTTTCAAAAATATTGACTGGTGCACTTTGATGCAAGCTCAGATCACTTTCAAATCGATCAATAAATACGTTGACACAGTCACACTTGACTTTTAAACAATGGGTGGTGCGTGGTCACGAATATATAAAGGAAGGTAGCGGTAGGACAGATAGCCTTCTGTCTACAGCCAAAATGCTTCTGAAATAAATGTTGTCAAACATTACTAACTCTGGGTCACTGAGAACGAAAATGATGCTTAAAATTGTTGATTGGCTCTAGCTTTAAAGATATTATACTGGGTGAGTATATACGACCTTTGACTTTGGAATGGCGGAGGATAAGTGAGTTATAAAGGGAAGGAATCTCAATTTCAATCAGAAATGACTAAACTACATCTTTGACTGGATCGATTAATAAATATATGATTAAGTATGGACAGTACTTGCCTTTTATGCAAAACAATGGATGATGCAATGTGCGATGGTATTGCGTCATACAAAATATGAATTGCATCATGTTATTACTAGAAGTTATTGATGATACAATCATAACTGAGCTTTTATCACTCTGCTGAACAAATCGCCTTATATCAGTTCTAGAAATTTTACAGTGTCATGCTCCCTTATTTGTCAGTGATTGACATTGCAAAATAACACATTTCTGTTTAGTCAAAGTGAGCAGAGATGCCTTGTACTTGTGAAAACAATACAGATAACGTCTGCTATGTTTGTGGTGAAGTGACGTTTGCATCATAAAAGCGCAGTATAACCACTATGGTTAAGAACGCCCATCACCGTTATTTTGATTGAAAATTGGAGATCAGGACAAGAGGTGGGCTCCACACATATGCTGCAACATTCGTACAACAAACCGTTGCCAGTGGTTGAACAGGAAAAGGAAGCATATGATTTTGCTCTGCCATTGTTTTGATGAGAGCGAACAGATCATATCAGCAAGTGTTACTTCTGCATGGTGCACATGAATCATTCTCACTTGAGTCAGAAAAGGGAGAGGAAGAGGTTGAAACTTATAGTCCTGACCATTAATGTCACATGCCCATATTTTCTCCCATCCTCCTCCTATGAACCACACCTAATAACACAAGGTGAACTGAATGACCTTGTCAAGGGTTTGGAACTATCCAAGAGTAAGGCAGAGCTGTTGGGCTCCAGACTATAGCAGTGGAATCTCCTGGCAAGTGATGTTAGGGTTTCCATGTCCTGTGACCGTCAAAAGGATCTAGTCCCATTCTTCGTCATGACAGAAGGTATCTTGTAACCTCCAACAACACCAATCGTGTGATGGCAGCCCTCAACATCGTTCATCATCTAGATGAGTAGAGACTGTTCATTGATTCATCAAGGACGAGTCTTAAGTCTGTTTTCCTGCATAATGGCAATGTGTTGCCATCAATTCCTGTTGGTCAGTGAGTCCATATAAAGGAAAAATACGAAAACACGAAACAACATTTGAGGTGCATGAACTATGAGCAACATCAGTTGCATCTTTGTGGCGGTTTGAGGGTTCTCCCTCTCTTGCTTGGTCTGCAGAATGGATACACAAAGAACTGCTGTTTTCTCTGCGAATAGGATATTGTTGCGAGAGATATCCACTACATCAAGAGAGATTGGCCATTCCAACAGTCCTTGGAGCCTGGGAGGAAACATCTTCAGCATCCACTACTTGTTGAGTCAAGGAAGATTTTGTTACCACCATTGCACATCAAGCTTTTTCTGATGAAGAACTTTGTCAAGGCCATGGACAAAACAAAAGCAGATTTCAAGTACAACCTTGTTAACTTTTCAAGGATAAGTGAAGCTAAGATAAAGAAAGATGTCTTTGTTGGTCCTCAGATTCGTGAACTTCTTCGAGATGATGCATTTGATCGTGCACTGCAGGGCAAGATAAACACATAGAAGGCCTTCCAGTTAGCGGCAACAATCTTGTTCGGAAACAACAAGGCAGACAACTACAGGAAGTTGGTGGAAAACCTCCTCAAGGCATACAAAAGCCTTGATTGCAACATGTCACTAAAGATACATTTTTGCAGTCTCTTCTTTAATTTTTCCACCAAACTGTGGAGCATTGAGCGACAAGCACGGTGAGCGATTTCACTAGGACGTTGCAACAATGAATTGTTATCAGGGCAAATGGAGCCCATCAATGCTTGCAGACTATTGCTGGACAGTGACAAGAGATGCTCCATTTAATGATTACAAGAAACAAGCCAAGAAGTGCCTAGTAGACAATGAATAAGAACTAAAATACGTACTTATATATACATACTAGTTTTTGCCTTTTGTTTCATAATAAATTTTGTTTATAAAACCGTTTTGCTGTTGTTTTTTAAAGTGTTACATAAACAGAATAGGTGAAATATTATCAAGTAAAGCAACCATAAACACATGGAAAGAAGTAGATTTACAATTTAAGACTTAAACTATACAATCTACACGATGTACATAGACGTAAAATGTAAAAACATAAATAACTTGGAAACAGCAGCCAATCAGTTGTTTTAATTGTAAATATTTGAATTCAGCGCATCAAAATCTATTTTATCTTTGAAGCAGATGACTTCACAAAAACTGTAGACCAGTGTATAGAAGAGTAATGATAGGAAATGTAGAAGTAAGTAAAAGAGTGTCAGTTTACGTTTTCGTCCCTTCATACTCAGAGAAAGACGAACCTCAACCGGCATAGTCCTGTGAATCACTAGGTCTACATTTTATCTGACTTGTTCATTAGAATGAGATGTTGGAAAGTTCGTGATTATGAGATACCAAGTCAAAAGTTTCTGCAATTATTGATGTTCATTTGTTCTAAGTCCTTATTGTACGTGGAAAGGAGCTGAACTTGAAACAATCTGGTCATGTTTACTATCACAGGATGAAGCCGGGTTGGGACTGGATTAGGGAAGACACCAAAAGCAACTGCGTTTACAAGATGTTTATTTATAAACGCAATTTAAATATAACAAATCTGACACCATTATAATCAAAAGATAAGGAAAATTATAAAGTTCCTAACATGGAACTATGAACAATTAACTCAAAGAAGAAAACAAAACTCCAAATTAATTTAACGAATGTAATTTCAAAACAAACGTGAATTCCTATTACTGATCAACAAAATAAAAGTGACCTACACCTCAATATAAAAAGTCTTGAAGGCATCGTTCAAATAACGATTTAGAAAAGAATGTAATTATGTATCGTTCAAATAACGATTTAGAAAAGAATGTAATTATGTATCGTTCAAATAACGATTTAGAAAAGAATGTAATTATGTATCGTTCAAATAACGATTTACAAAAGAATGTAATTATGTATCGTTCAAATAACGATTTACAAAAGAATGTAATTATGTATCGTTCAAATAACGATTTACAAAAGAATGTAATTATGTATCGTTCAAATAACGATTTACAAAAGAATGTAATTATGTATCGTTCAAATAACGATTCAGAAAAGAATGTAATTATGAATCGTTCAAATAACGATTTAGGAAAGAATGTAATTATGTATCGTTCAAATAACGATTTAGAAAAGCAGTGTAAATTACTAACCTATCGTTCATAAAACGATATTGAAAAGCAGTGCAAATTACGAACCTATCGATCGTAACCAGACATTGAAATAGGAATGAATGAAATGATGAACCCATCAATCGTTCACACAACGGCATTGCAATAGGAATGAATAACATTATAAACCCATCAATCGTTCACACAACGGCATTGCAATAGGAATTAATAACATGATGAACCTATCGATCGTTCACACAACGGCATTGCAATAGGAATGAATAGCATTATACACCTATCGATCGTCACACAACGGCATTGCAATATTTATGAACAACATTATAAACCTATCGATCGTTCACAACGGCATTGCAATAGGAATTAATAGCATAAACCTATCGATCGTTCACATAACGATATAGCAATACGTGTAATTATTCGCCTATCGATCATTCATATAACAATATGTTTAATTACGAACGTATCGATCTTTCATATAACAATTTAATAGGGATGAATGACATGAACCTATCGATCGTTCATATAACGATAGTAATGAATGGAATGATGAACCTATCGACCGTTCATAAAACGACATAGCAATAGGGATAAATGACATTATGAAATGATGAACCTATCGATCGTTCATATAACGACATAACAATAGGGATGAATGACATTAACCTATCGATCGTTCATATAACGATAGTAATGAATGGAATGATGAATCTATTGATCGTTCATATAACGATAGTAATGAATGGAATGATGAACCTATCGATCGTTCATATAACGACATAGCAATAGGGATGAATGACATTATGTACCTATCGATCGTTCATATAACGATATAATACTAGGAATGAATGACATGAACCTATTGATCGTTCATATAATGACATAACAATAGGAATGAATGACATAAATGCAATTGTGGAAATAACATGGAACACTACAACTATCGTGGCGCCCATTCGACGACCAAGATGTTAACTCCGGTTCCACGCGCTCTAGTAAATGGCCAGAGAAGCACCCACGCATGGTCCGCTCCTCTCAGTCTGCTGAAGGATCCCACACATCACAGACCCGTTGGTCGCGAAGCCCTGGTCCCTCGCACCGAGAAAACCAGTCCACTCTTCCGACCCAACGTCACTAAAACACAGCGCATACGTCACAGGAAACCCCACAGAGTTCTGCGACTCCACATCAAACGATGTACAAGGCATGGCAGGCGTGTATATAGCAGCTCTACAGCTGGTGACTCACATCAAACCATGTACAAGGCATGGCATTTAGGCAGCTAAAATGATAAAAACTAAACCGTGTAGTACATATGACACGGTTAAGTACTTCTTCAGCCATATATGTAGCGCATGCGCGCACATGAATTCATTACCCAATACATTAATTGTTTAATGCAAGCATTGTATAATTAAATACAAGTTGTCTGTTCGGTTGCAACAAATAGCTAACTCGAACCAGACCATAGTAGTTATAATATAGCGTTGTATGTATTGACTCTCCGTAGAATTTAGAATAAATATATGTTTCCTGCTCGTTGGCTACTGCATTCAATGAATATATTTGCAGATAGACGTTTTTGAAACATTAAGGTTCTAAAACATCTAAAGTATAAAAACAATTCTGTCATATAGACGAATAATAATAAAGAATTTCATTACCTCTACAGCTGGAGATTTACTCCTGTAAAGGGGTAAGCGTCCTGACAAGACTTGGCGTAATGTGATTTGTTTATAGAGAATTTGCTCTATAAGTACACTAGCTGTGACAGATGTGCAGCTAGGTACTTAGTTTCCCCGCTGCAAGCCATTTGTTCGTGTAGCATGGTCTGAGTTTCGCTCAGGATTTCGAAATAACTAAACCGAAAAAATATACCACCCTCGGGTGACGCTGTACGCGGCAACGAAACCAGAGTACATTTTTGACAACATATACATATTGATATTACTCCTACCCAATTCCGTGACATTTAGTTTAATTTGAACTTTTCCCTCTGGTTTTCCCTCGTTTGGCTATACGCTAGGGTCAAGTATTTGTCTTCGGGTATGTCCACTGGATTGTTCACTATCTTGTACAACTTGGTCAGGTTAACCTTGCCTCGCCTTGATTCAAGTGATTCCCACTAGAGATTATTCAACATTGCACTGACGCTGCTAGTACCCCGGTATATGTTTGTGGTGAATCTATTAGCTCTCCTCCAAACCATTTCTATTTTATTTATTAGGTCTTTATTATATGGGTTCCACATGGTTGAGCTGTTCTCAAGGCCAGGTTGTGCAAGTGAGAAATATGCTGCACATTTTACTTCCTTGTTGATTTGGAGGTTACGGATCAGGAAACCAAGGATACCTTTTCTCTTTCTTCACTATCTTGTATATGTGCCTTTTCCAAGAGAGGTCTCCAGAGCATACCACCATAAGATATTTTGTTGCCCGCTTAGTAGCTAGCTTGTTCCCATTGAGAGTATATTCGGACAAGATTTGTAATTTTTTTCCTGCAAACTCTTAAGACGCTGAATTTTCCTTGGTGGAACAACATATCCCAAATTCTTTCCCAGAGTCATTGATGAACATCAGGAAAAGGATGGGACCCAAAACACTACCTTGAGGTATTCCGCTAACACAAGTGCTGAGTCTGATAATACTCCATCTACTATAACCATTTCCGATATGTATGTACCGAAATCTCTGATCGATTTCAGAGTATTACACATAATGCCATAGTGGTCCAACTTATAAAGGAGTCTTTCATGGGGGACACGACCGAAATCCTTATTAAAGTCAATGACCGCAAGATCATGCTGCTTTTCTCTGACTAAAGATTTGTCGATCTCATCCGATCAGGTTATGAGCTGTTTCACAGCTTCGTCTGACATAGAAACCAATTTTTCAGTCTGTTAGGATGTTGAAATGATCTAGATGATGTGTCATGTTGCTATGATGTGTTCGAGCAGTTTGAGGCAGACATATATCAGAGAGACCGGTCGATAATTACTGGCCTTGATTAGATCTCAATTTTTGATGATAACCGTAACATTTGCTCTTTTGCATACATCAGGGACATAACCTGTTGAGAGCCATTTCTGGTAAATATAGCTCAAGTATGGTGCACACCCTTCTGCTAGATCTGTCAGGATTCTTGCTGGATTCATGTCTGGTTCGGTGATCGTATGTGGGTCAGTTTATCGTAATAAGCTGTTATACCTTCTTCGGTAACTTGTATGTCAGGCATTGGTGGGTAACGATCTCCATGTAGGCTTGGTAGATCACCCTTATCCTCTTGTGTGAAGACTGACTGGTATTGCTGATTCAGTATGTTAGCCTTGTGGGATGCCTCTGAATGTAGTTTCCCGTGTTCCTTAAGGGGTACCACACCACAGCTGGCACTACGTCAGGACTCATTCAAAATATATTTTCCTTGTTTGGTCATTGTTCTTGATTTTAATTTACAATTTCTTTCAAGGTTTCAACATATCACCAGTAGTCCTGCGTTCTAAGTGCTGGAATCTTGCGTTTTGCTTATTAGTAAAGTTGCCGATCTCCGATAGACTGGTGTACTTGGAAGCAAGCCAGTATCACTTTCTCAGATATACACAGGTGTGCATTTTCTTTCGCTACTCTTATCTATCGACCTGTGACAATACTATGCCAAACTGGTTCACTTCCGCAAATATACTCAGAAAGAGGATATCATCTATATATCCATACAAAAATGTGTCTATGTAAATGTTGACTGGAATGAGTGTTAATGTTGGCAGGAAAGGTTGTCTATTTAAATGGTGATTGGAATGAGCATCGCTGTAAATGTTGACTGGAATGGGTGTCGATGGTTATCGTTGACTGGAGTCAATGTCTATGTAAATGTTGACTGGAATCATTGTAAATGTTGGCGGGAAAGGCTGTCGCTTTGAATGGTGACTGGAATGAGCATCGCTGTAAATGTTGACTGGAATGGGTGTCGATGGTTATCGTTGACTGGAGTCAATGTCGATGTAAATGCTGACTGGAATCATTGTAAATGTTGGCGGGAAAGGTTGTCTCTTTGAATGGTGACTGGAATAAGTATCGATGTAAATGTTGACTGGAAATGTTGACTAGAATGTGTGTGGATGTTTATCTTGACTGGAGTCAATGTCTATGTAAATTTTGACTGAAAAGGTTGTAAATGTTCGCTGGAATTGTTGTCGATGTAAATGTTGGCTGGTATGCAGGGGTGTATTAACCATTAAGCAGACTAAGCACGTGCTTAGGGCACCAGGGCCAAAGGGGGCACCACAAAGTTGAGAAAAGGGTGAAAAGAAAAAAACGAATGAAGATTTGTAAAAAAAATTGATAAAACTAGTGCAAATTGATCATAATGTTCTGTTTCTTGATCATGGTGCACCCTAGGGTTATCTTCCCAGGTGTACCACAAGGAGCACTGCTGGCGCAGTGCACTCTGACCTCTGTCGGTCAGCGTAGAAAGGAGGGTGGCACCAAGATTTGTCAGTGCTTAGGGCACCAGTGAGCCTTAATCCGCCCCTGCTGGTATGGCTGTCGATGTAAAGGTCCACTCGAATCAATCGTGGGCTAGAATGGGTGTAAATGTCTGTTGGAATATGTGTAAATGTTGACTGGGCTCTGTGTCGATGCATATATTGACTGGAATCGATATAGATATAAATGTTGACTGAAATGAATGTTGATATAAATGTTCACTTGAATGGTTATAGATGTAAATGTTGACTGGAATGAGTGTAAATGTTGACAGAAATGGGTGTAAATGTTGACAGAAATGGGTGTAAATGTTGACAGGAATGGGTGTAAATGTTGACAGGAATGGTTGTCGATTCTAATAGTGACTGAAATTAGTGTCCATGTAAATGTTGAATGGAATGGGTGTCTGTATTTATCTTGCCTGGGATCGATGTCGATGTAAATGTTGACGGGAATGTTTGTCGATGTAAATGTTGACTGGAATTGGTACAAATGTTGACTAGAACGGGAGTCGCT
The DNA here is from genome assembly GCA_028554795.2 of Sinohyriopsis cumingii. Classification (NCBI taxonomy): domain Eukaryota; kingdom Metazoa; phylum Mollusca; class Bivalvia; order Unionida; family Unionidae; genus Sinohyriopsis; species Sinohyriopsis cumingii. Next base: position 116,690,900 of record CM068826.1, on the reverse strand, counting down.
TTTTATCTTGCCTGGGATCGATGTCGTTGTAAATGTTGGCTACATGGGTGCAAATTTTGGCTGGTATGGCTTATCGATGTAAATTTCTGCCCGAACGTAGTGCTGGTTGGAATGTGTGCAATTCAAGATTGTTGTAGTTCCTAATTTCATCAATAACTAAATCTTTACTTATTGCAAACATTGCTTTGATTCTTATCATGTACAACGGACGCGGTAAATATATAATATAGGGGCATGGATTGGACAGTTCAACTCTGAAGGATGTAAGCTAATGAAAGCATTGTGATTTAATTTTGGTGCGAACGTTATGATATTAATTATGTTTTCTGAGACTCAAGATTACTTTATTTGATTGTTCAAGACGATTTAAATATGTGGTCTTTAAAATAACATTACTGTTGCATCTAATATTAACTGGGTCTTCATTCTACTTCTCTCTTTGGTGATGTTGAAGCTACCACTTGAATGACATGACAAATAATATTTCTAACTTTTCTTCCTATAATGGTAACGACTTTGTTTATGCACCTCAATACGTTCGTTCTGAGTTGGTAGCATCTGTGTTCTCCGAATTAATCCTGGTCAAGAGTTTTAGCAAAGAAAACATTTATTAGAAAGTATTTACAGATCTCGTTCAGAACCATGTATGGTTTGAGAGTACTATAATATATACCAATAAAAATCTGAATATCGCGAGAAATATAATGATTGTAGGTGACATGAATGAAATTTATTATGCAGATGTTTTGTATTATTTGCGTTATCATACACCTGAATAGTTTCGCACATAATTATCAGAACCGACCTGAGTAACTGATATTTCGTCGATGCTTAATGGTCCTATCATTGTATCGGATGAAAAAATTTCGAATCTGGAATAAGAATCGTTGAAAAAGAGATCTGTAATAATACAATTACATAGGCATGTATTATAATTGGGTACGTTTGAACGCTTCTATTTACTATATCGTAGATCTTTCTTAATTGAGGAAATTGATAACTAAATTTGATTGGCTGATTATTTGGGATAGACACTCGGACGTAAATGAAATTGGAGGATTGTTAGCAGATCAGATAATTGATTTTGTTCAAGACTGTTTTCCTTATACAATCGTTGCAATAGGTTCAGATGACGAATTCTGGCATGACAGTATTATCTGGAAATTAGTAGGAAATGTCGTTTAAATTAACGGCCTTTGGTACTAACGGCTGAAATATAAACAAATAGCTCCAACGAACAATCTAACTGAATAATACAAATAAATTCGAGAACACATATACACAGTCAACAATTATTTTACTATATGGTTCAGACCCAATTGTCTAAAGCAGTTTGGGAAAATTTATATATTTAACAAACAATAATTTGTATTCGCTTACAATTCCAACTTCAGTAATAAAGGATCGGTTCGGTAACCTTGATATTGCCTTTACTGGTGATGATAACGTATTTTTTATGGACATAATACCTTTATAGCGTCTTTGACTATAATGGCTCTAATGTTGGTTTTTCCATGTTCCTCTTAAGAACAAATTGTATCCCCACCCCACCCCCATGTTCAGTTTAAATACAAATTGTATATTTTTCCCTTCCTGAATATAAAGTAAAAGTAGTTCGTGAAAGCAGCGACACTTTAGTTTCCGGTCCGGATTCAGTATAGATTGCTAAGAAGTGTTGATCATTCTATACTAACCACATTAACAATTTGTATTCAGCGCATCAGTATCAAATCATTACTTGTCAGCTAGTTTTTGGAAGAAGCGCATGTTGTTCGTGTTTATAAAAAGACGATGCCAATTTTTTTTTGAGCAATTACAGACCAATTCCTATTGAGTTCTTTAGGCAAATTACTCAAATAATAGTCTTTAAGCACACGTATAATTTTCAGCTTAAACGAAATCTTAAAACTAAATTCCAGTCAGACTTTCAAACAGGTGATTCAGTAGGGTATCAGTAAGAGACATATTTGATAAAATTAGTAAGTCTATGGATTTTCGCAAACACACCAGCGTGGTATTTTGCCATATCTCTAAGGCAGCTGATAGGATCTTGCATAGAGGTTTGATACATATATGATTTAGTCAAAATGTTGTGTTACGGTTTGAATGCTATTCCTGTCACAGGAAACAAATTGTAATAATGAACTCAGCATGCGTGTCTCTCCTGAGACAAATAAAACCCAAAGGTCAGTTGTAAGAACTCTAAGTTTCTTAAATATTCCACACATTAATGCGATTTCAGATGAATTCAAAAGCCTAACCAGACTCGTTGCCGATGACAGTGTTATATCTTGCAGTTATTCTGGTATTATTAACACAAATGAAAGAGACCAAAAAAAAACCTGTGATATCTTTTAACAGTGGTAAGGATATTTGTTTACAATCCCCATAAAACTTACAAAGCGATCCGTTGAGACGTAGAGGACTAGAGTCATGAAAGATAAGAAATTCAACTTCAAAAACCACGAATTGACTTGTATGTGCACTTGTCTAGGACGGACGATGAACTCTCCATATGGATGACCTCATAATCAGATGCACTAAGGTGTGATGAATATAACGTAAACTTAAGTCTTTTGTGTTTAGAATATATTTGCCTGGTGATTTAGCAACTTTCTAACCGAAAATTAAAGACAGAGCTACTTCAGAACTAGTTTCAAAGCTGTTGATTCTACTATACTTTCAATTGTGCCAAACAAGCGTAGTTTTAAGATTGGTTTACCAACCATATTTCAACCGGTGGACTAGTGGTTAGAGCGTCCGCCTCGGATAGAGGAGGTCGTGGGTTCGATCCCCGCCCGAGTCATACCAAAGACTTACAAAAATGGTACTAACAGCTGCCTCGCTTGGCGCTCATCATTAAGAGGTTAGTGGTAGGACTGGTCGGCCCGGTGTCAGGATAATGTGACTCGGTGGGACATCATGCTACATATCTGCGGCATGATACCCCAGTGCTAGACATCACTATAAACTGCCACACTGAAGACATCATAGCGATATGACTGAAAATTGTTAAAAGCTACGTTAAAAATCCAAATCACACACACACACACACACACACACACACACACCACATTTCACCAAATCTTAGTAACATTATGCGGGAATCAAATCTATTTGTTATTATTTCTTAGAACGTTAAACTATGATATTCAAAGTCAGTTATTATATTTGCTTCCATTCAGCATCAAAACCTTCCAACAGATTTTATGTTAAGTTCGAAAATGTAAATATATGATCTCATCATAATTATAACTTGTTCAGGATAACTCCAAATAATTCAACTGACAACAATAGCTAACAACAGCACTCAGAACCAACAAAAATATCTCTAGAATAATGCATTCTCGCTTCTCTTACTCTCAATTCTGATGAAATTTGTTATTTTAAGACCACCTATTTAAATTTTTGGTTTGTTTCTAAAAATATAATTCATAAATATGTAATTAATAAGATATATGTTTAAAATAGTTAAAAATTACAATGGATAAATATTTACAATTTTTTTTTTACTGGATTCTTTGATAGTTACTTTTTAATACTTCAGATAACTTATTTTAAAACTAACCACGCCGAAAAATTGAGATGAACTTTATATTCCAAATATTTACGTTATATGTTTTTGCTGTTGCTGTTATAGCGTCAAGCGAATACGAACACCTTATTGTTATGTAATATGTATCACGTTATGAAAATTAATGTAACTCACGTGCATGTCTGTGTCTGATTGAATACTAGCAAAGCAAAACTTGTGAAAAGGTGGGTACTGTTAAGTTTAAAATGGTAATTGCAATTATGGCGAAAACCCCTTCATATACTTCTATAGATTGGTCGATCAGTAATGGGATAAAAATGAAATAAATAATAAAACCATTAATACGGTGCTTTCCGTCAAGAAGATAATGGATAGAAGATACATATTGTCCTAATTATGGTACAATATGCTTTCACATTACTCAATTAAAGTAACATTACCAAACATTTATGCAAAAGGTACCACCAGGCTTCATGGGCCTAATAATTACGTCCATTAGATGTGCATGAAACTATTGAAAACAAACGTGCATGTCATTTTAACATTTGTTTTATAACAAAGCAGTTTGTAATCTTCATTAATGTTCGTGACATTTAGTTTGTATTCGAAGGTAATGACCTGATCAAATTTAATGGATTGTAACCACAACTTTGAATCGATAGTGTGAAGTGTAGTATTTAAAATAAGGCTAAAATAACGAATGACTCGACATTTCGGTACGTACAATCATCGTGACTCATCAGATTTCTAAAAATGCGAGTGGCTCTGTTTTGTTTTAGAAGGATAGTACTTGAATAAGTCTGCAGGTAGTTAAGTGCTGTATAACATTGATCAAAGCTTTAATGAATGAAATGCATATTTCTAACCTTATATGCTCGTGCAAAACAACTGCAAGTAGATAATATTTAGAAATGCTTTCGTATGATGCAGGTGAACATCAGGGACTACGATGTTCATTATAATTGTAATATTCGGCGAAAATCTTGGGGATGAGACGAACGTTAATGTAATACTGCCCTGAGCCATATGATCAATGAACACGTGATCTAATATGATATAATTAATTTTAGGAAACCACTATTGCTCTTTTTCATTTCGATAAATAAAATGTATATGTGTTCTTACCTCTATTAGTCTGCATTTTCTTTCTCACTTTCAACGTCCTCAATATTCTGAATAGGAAGAATGAGTTCCATATTAAACTCCATGTTTTGTAGTTTGGCATTCTCATTTTCGTGAGTCACACATTATGTGCGGCAGACTGGTTTTCATAAGATCTTCTACAATTATATCATTATCAGTATTAGACAATATTTGAAACCGTCTTTGGGCAATTTCCGAAGTGTAGACTGTCTCCAGATTCGTTCGTAATATATTTCTGGGTGACGGCAAATAGGAAAATAATCCAGAGAATAGTTTAGATTTGTTCAGTGACGTACCAATGGTAGATGGCGCCCTGCGCGAATGGCGTTAACGGCGCACAAGGCGACGATGATGGCCCAAAAGGTCCAGAATACGATACCCGAAGGGCCGCAGCCGGGGAAGTGTTCACGCCAATTAAGGGGTTTCGGTAGCAATTTAAGTTCCCCCACCACTACCAGGCTCTGCCCGGGACGGAGCCCTGACCGCCAACGATCGTCCTGCAATGTCATACCATTTTTGTGGCTTTTTATGAGATTTCTATAATGCACCCCAAACAATTAAGAACCATTTTATACATGCTGTCATTCCAGGCCACTAGCAATTAAAATATTGAGGTGTTACCCAAAGCTAAGTGTTGTGCTAAACATAGGAAACCAAAGAAATAGAAATATTCAAAGTGAAAACTCGTATTACAAATGACATATTACAAAAACACCTTATAATAATGCCATTTAATTAACAGCTTTAAATATAAATTCTAAAACATACTTTTCTTTCAAAACAGTACAAAGAGGTGACGAATTTTTGCCGATTCCAAGCAACTTTTAACCCCGCATCCATGAGTCACTTTTCTTTTAAATAGATGACATAAATAAAGTTAACCCGAGAAACATAATCCTTCAGCAACAATTGCTGTAACGTTTTCAAATTTGAAGTCGTCCATCACTACCGAACGCAATACACATCTGGCAATAAACATACTAACCAAACCAAATCACAAACGAGACAAATTAAATTGTCGATATTGAAGTAATCGGCGTTATTTGAAATTAACAACATCTGCAGGAGCTTACAAAAATATAACCCCCTTATGCCCTTTTCCGTAAATCTAACTACTGACTGTTGTCTGACGGATTCGAAGATAGACATCTATTTTAACTGATTTGAGGACGGACCTCTTGCTACGATCGATGTCCGGATCCCTCTCACTCGCTGTGATGCGAAAGATGACTTGCGGTGTGATGAGGGTGGGGGTGGGGGTGGGTGGATAGAGTAGCAGTTTATTCATTAAGCACACTCTGGCAGCAGAAATGAGTTTGGAACCACCCCGTCCGCCCCCGTTTGTATTGCACCGATAATAAAATACATATACGGGGACATCATTCAATTAAATACATTTTTGTTAAAAATTGTATCACTGAAATCTGCGTGGAATCACACGCTAGTTAACTAAACTTTTCATTGCAAAGGAACTAATTCTAATAACAAAACTTAAAAAGACAATTTGCTTTGATTTTATTTGACAAATGTTAAACATCGTTTACAGTCCCTTTTTTTGTATATCTGCGCTTTATATAAATTCCTATGAAAATTACTAACGATTATTTTTTTTTTTCAGCCTTTGGATGAATCTCTTCAAAACTGGAACTCTACGTGTCTCTTTGGTGTTCTGAATCACAAGAACCCAACACTCCTATTGTCAACAGAATACTATAACTGTTTCTCTGTTTGTCCGAGAGTACACCTTCCGTAAAATAAAATACTGAAAATGCAAAATCTTTAGTGTACCTTTGCTATATGAAATTTAAACGATTTATTATCCATGTATTTGATATCGTTTCTTTTATTGTCACTGAAACATAACTCATTTTTAACACTGATCAGTACACGTGCGATATGGTGACCCTGTGCAATAATTAGTGTGTAGGTTGATGCGTCATAAGCTGTCGTTAAGGCGCGATTCATTTCAAAGAGGAACGATATTGTATCAGGCCAAGCCTTTTTGTTAGAGATCGATTTACGCCTTATGGCACGCAAGACTAGCTTGCCGAATGTCGACCTCACCCAACACTCGCCAGTATATACGTACACGCAGTAATGAATTCCACCCAAGTATATTTTTGCTCGTAAATGCTGAGACACAGTTACAGGAGTAAGAATATATACCTACACATTCGGGACACACGCTGAAACAGGGAGTTCACCACTTACAGTACCGTGCTAGCGAAGGGTTGGGGGCAAATGGGCGGATGCTTCAGGCACCAGATGCCTTGGGGCACCAAAACCAGTTTGGACCATCATCGTCGCCCGGGGTGCCATTTACCCTTAGTACGTCACTGACCACTTGAAGCACAGGCTGAAGCGTGATACACTTATTTACTAAGCATACTAATGCTGACCCCGTTACTTACTATACATACTAACGCCGACCCCATTAGGCTGTATTATGACAATACCCAATATACAAAACTTCTCGGTTTCGGTTTGGTGTTTCAAGACATAGCAAGATATACAGGTTATTTAATGCCTAGAAAATAAGAGTAAGATGACTTGTATGTAGAAACACAACAGTTGCCGACCGTGACCGAAAAGATGGAAGGATTCGAACTATCACCCTTTCGGTTGCCAATTAGGCAAGCTAACTATTGAGCAACCGCAGTTCCTTGCAATTTCTCATTCACTCATCAGAGTGAAAATGCTGTATGGGGCTGCTGAACATTGAGAGTCATCTTTTAAACTTTTTTAGAATTCTCTTTCTTTGTAAATAGAGCCATCTTTTAACCTTTTTAGAATTCTCTTTCCTCGTAAACAGAGCCATCTTATAACGCTTTTTAGCATTCTCTTCCTTGTAATTAAAATATTGGTATTTGAAAAACCTTAGCAATGACTTTTTATGGTTGATTTCGTCAAATATATTTTGAGATTTTAATTAGAAATATTGACCCTTTCTTATCCAATGCTTAACATGATAACGGTTGTGTCAGGGTTTTAGACCACCCAGTAATAGAAATAAACGTTATTCATTCGATACCAATGACTATAGCGTCTCGTCAGTTTGTATGCATAGAATGTAGTCTGGTTTTAGGGCACTTTGTTTAGAAAATAAAAACAAAACTAACACAATTCACTAGTGTCATAGAATTTTTTTTCTTTTATAAAAGAACCCAACGATGTTATTTGGGATTTATCATACAGCAACAATGATTCTTTACCGGATGGCACTTGACTTGTATGATCCAGATTGGTTTCAGCGTAGGGAAGGGTACTGACAATGACATATTTTATAAGAGGTTAAAGATAGTAATTCTCTGCCCTGAGTCATTCTAAAACATCCTAAACTTTCGTCATACGCATTTATTGCACAGCGCCAATGCTTCTCTACTGATAGCACTTGATCCTTAGAGTCACGATTGACTCCAGCATCCGGAAGCGTGTTGACACTGTTATGTTACGAGAAGTTACAAACTATGACTTTTAGTCTTTTATTCATTATACGAAATTGAATTAAAATGGTAGGGTCTCTGAACCATTCTGAAGATTGCTACAGCCCTTCTAACTTATCATCACGAATTGGAGGTTATTTGTTAATGTGTGCACTAAAACTATTATTTACAAAATGACAATGTGTATGTGCCAATAGCAAACACGTTGTGCTTTGAACTTTTGTCCTGATTAATAATGATATATAATAATCTTTCTTGCGCCGGGAGAGACAACTCCATCAAGATTTGGCTCGGTTCATTCGCTACATGATTTTCATGATGAGTTGAACAACAGGATGTTGTAAAAGACGTACTTTATTTTTGGACGTTAATGCATTTAGAATAAGCTTCTGATTTTACTTGGACATTTTCTTACATGTAAAACCGCACCTGAACAGAACTGCTGTAGGGAACCATTTCTTTAACGGTTTATTATATACACATCTATTTATCCACTACGATTTTGTATCAGTGTGAATTTTGAAAATGTCTGTGAATTTCTCAGTTGTCACTCCAACACATAGCAATATTAAATTAATGTATGTGAGGGTGGGGCGTACTCCATCGTAATGAATGTCCTAGGCAAACTTCATAGCAAGGTGCAGTGTTTTAATGACATATATTACTTTTCTTGGATAGGAGTCTTAATATAATTGTTTGAAATGATTTATTTGAATACCATATGAGTCATGTATGCTTAGAATTTTTTTTTTGTTTGTTTTGTAGGACGTTTGTACCGATGAATTGTTAGTTAGCAGATAATGTAGTTAATACAAGAGGTGAATTCATTTGTATAACTAAAATGTGAATTCTTTTAACCTATGAATCGGTTGTATTAAAGTTTGGTCAGCATATCGTGACATATAGCTATTTATTGTCAGACATATGTTTGCTTGTGTCCGTCATTTAGTCATGATAGTGATCAATATTTCACAATGCATGGGCTGAATTGTCATTAAGCAAGATCAAGCTATGCTATCAATCAATCAGTAATGTTAATTTGATCTTGTGGAGGAATACATTGATTTTCGTTTACTATGTTAATATCTATAGAAAGAGATAGCTCGTGTACGTGGGCAAATACGACATTGCTTATATGAAATGCAAAGTTGTGACCTGAAACCATATCAGTGGTTAGTGTCTGTTTTTAAATACGATATGGCTAACTCTGGAGTGTAACGAGCGAAGGTATATTAGTTCATTCCAGGATGTTATGAAGAGAAAAATGTTAGTCTGCATTTATTTTATTTTTCAGAAAAATAGCTTCCACGTATTATGTTAAGGATTCCTTGACGGGAAGTAGAGTAAATGACTGGAATACCAGCTAGTGTTGATTAAGAGCTGGGCGCAGAGAGAGAGAGAGAGAGAGAGAGAGAGAGAGAGAGAGAGAGAGAGAGAGGGGGAGGGAGGGAGGGAGGGAGGGAGGGAGGGAGGGAGAGGACATTAAAGGCAGTAGCGCATGATCAAGCCAGTAGCAATGAGTCGACCCAGGTCTATAGCTGAGTTGAAGCTGAAGAGTGACCCGCAACCAGTTATCAGATTATGCAGACATGCCGGACAATCAAAGTTCGGAACTCGATCTCAAGATGAAGTTTTGACGTGTCTTTGTAAACGAAACTGCTAAGCGCATTTTCAGAACTTTGTGTTAATTTGTTTCCTAGTACAAGTGTATCCACATTTTGTCTTGTACAACTTTTGTTTGTTGCGGGGGGGGGGGGGGAATCGGTATCTAATCAAATGTTATATTCTATATAAGTGGGCTCGTATTGTTCTATTCTGTATCTCTGCTCATATTTCCATCTATTCCAACCGTTAATTTCATAATTTTATTATTCGCTCGATCCGGGCTAGAACACCATGGTCGATTATCACACAGACTTCGACAACCGCCCTTCAGAAATGTAATAAGTCGCCACATACATGTATTGTATTTCTCTTAAAGAATTTGGTTTCGTAACGATATTACTCATTTAACTCATTTAACTAAAGAATATATATTCTATGTGTGTGCGGTATTTGCTCTCTCTCTCTCTCTCTCTCGTGCCTACTGTGCACACTATATCAACTAGTTTGTAAAAATGAATAAGAACATCGCGAGGGGACACGGGAATGTGACCTGATCTGTATGGTTACAAATCTTTTAAGTTAAATTTTCAATTGTCACAAAAACAAATTGCTCACAAAGTGAAAAAAATATATGTCCTTGTAAATAATTAGAATTGAGTTATGGTCAAATTAAAATAAATATCAGTCCGATACTAGCTGTATGTGTGCAAACATAACGTTAGAGAATGTGGCGCAAAAAATCACGGCTTCAACATATTTTCGAACAGTTTTTATTGCAGTACTGACGAGTTCTGCAGAAAAATATTTTTTCTTGCAAGATCTGCCCGGTTACAGCTGGTGGTAAGCCGTACCTTGTAACTTCAGCAGTACTCAAGCATTAATGACGCGTTTACATAAAAGAAATTTCATATTCGCAGGTGTTTCATAGCATTAATTTATTTTCTTGATTATGTAAGATTAATGAACACACATGTTAACGAAGGTTACATGCTTCATATGTTTAGTTTGGGAATTTCTCCTGGATGAAAATAGAACTCTGATGATTTCAAGAAAAGAAAAGTAAGGACACAGCAGAAAATAAAACTTAAGCTTCATAAGCTGGGATTCAGACTAGAGACATCTTGTTTGGTAATTTCTATACAGTGAGCATGCTAACAAAATATACCTTTATGGACATAAATGCAGCGTACAACATAGAAATATGAAGCAACTTGATGACTTTCAGCAATAAGTGACACATTTTATGAAAAATCATCCATGTTCTTTGTCATAATCTAAATACGGTAATATAAATAACACCGCAGAAGATGTTGTTTAACAATTTTAAGTCCCCAGTCAGCTAAGCTAACGCCCTAACTGCATATAACAACTGAATATTTTTTCTAAAAAAATTAAAGGATCAAGTAAATAAGTATATTGAACATAAAGTCTTCAAATTCTGTTCAATACAATAATTTTTTTAATTAACCTGGTTAATCCATTTCCCATTTAGCAAGTTAATTCGTTATACGGAAATTTATGATCTATATATGAGAACGTAATATTCTGTGTGTTGTCACTTCTACTCATATGCTTCAATCTTCTCCTCTTTCCCTACCTCCTTCTTTCTTTTGTTTCCACCTCTTCCTCCTTTCTCCTTCATTTATTCTTCGACTGCTATTGTGGATTACTGGTTAGGGTACCCGCCTCGGATGCGGGAAGTCTTGGGTTCGAACCCCGGCCGAGTCATACCAAAGACATAAAAATGGTACTAACAGGATCATGTGAATGGGTGGGACATCTTGCTACATGTCTGTGGCATGATGCTCCAGTGCTAGGCATCACTATAAACTTTCTCACTGTAGACATCGTAGCGATATGTAGGAAAAATTGTTAAAGCTACATTACAAATCCAAATCACACACACACACACACACACACACACACACACACACACACACGTTTCCTCCTTCTTTCCTTATTCCACTACTGTGCCGCCTCATGTGTGCACCGTGGAATATTCTACAGAGAATATCAAGGAGCATTATGTAGTGCACCCTGGCCTATATTTCAGGAATCCATTACTCTCTCACAGTCCTCTAGATGGATTAATGAGCGACCAACTTTACAAGGTCCTATGTACAATCACAAATCTCCGCTTCAGTAACTCGTACGTGCCTAGCGCTACTACGTACAAATAATATTACTTCTATGCGTATGGTAACACAGACACCATCTCTCTCTCTCTCTCTCTCTCTCTCTCTCTCTCTCTCTCTCTCTCTCTCTCTATATATATATATATATATATATATATATATATATATATATATATATATATATATATATATATATATATATATATATATATATAATACGGATGGACAATTGAACGTCTGATGTCACCTGTTCATTTTAAATGTGCGACTGTGCTGCATACAGATCCGTTGAGGACACACGAACATACAGTTTAGGCACTTGGCAGGTATGTTGTTGTTGTTGTTGTGGGGTTTAACGCCATTTTTCAGCACGATAGGCTATACATGGCGGCCAGTATTAATGGTGGAGGAAGAACCCGGAAAACCCCGGAAAGAACCACCGACCCACGAGAAGCTACTGGCAAGCTTTCTCACATGCCCACATTGGCTGAATCTTAGACTCGAACCGCCGCAGACAGAGGTGAGATGGCAGTGATCCGTAACGAAGAGCGCAATTGACAACTCGGCCACTGGGGGCCCTGGCAGGTATGTAGTAACGGTCATATATAGCCACGAAATTCATAATAGCCACAGGACTTTGCAAAATGTTATTATACGTGGATGTATGAGTTGCACAACATAGCATTTGATCCGTAAATATTTTGTACACATCACCAGAAGGACCCTTCAAGTCAAGGTAGCGCAAGGGAATAAACGAGTACGGTAAGTGTCCAAAATGTACTTCGACGAGTTGCGGACAGATCTGAATGCAAAATTCCTCAATTTTAAATTTAAACGAGCAGAACAAAGACTCTCTTAAAAACACAGGGACAATTAATGCAAACCAGCGCATCGAAGCACAACCTAACAAATGGAGGGAAGCATACGTCATCATGAACAATGTTTATTACTACGTCAAACGAATTTGGTAATCTGATAGCGGCGGATTTAATTAGCTTTTCATATAATAGGAGTGTATATTTTTTATAAAATGCCATTCGTGTTACAACGTACATTTTCTTTTTGTGAAATTACGTACATATATCTTAGTCGATTACTTAAAATTCGGTATTTGATAGTGAACATTTAAATAAAGCTAGATCTTGAAGTATTCGTCTCATATCTCATATGATGAAAGTTAATACTTGGACCTTTTAAAAAAGGGCTTTAGAAATATCCGCTTTGCAAATGAACAGAAGTTTGGACAACATGACAAAGACATAAGTGAATTCCTCTTAATCCTGATTTCCTGACAGCACAGTGAAACATTAAAGTTTTGCACGAATCCAAAACTTCTTTTAGCATCAAAATATAATAAATAGATTAATTATTAATTTATTCATTCATTAATTTCTTGCGTCTTTTTGTTAACACTTTCTACCTGTTTATCGTTATATCATAGAAAGGACAGACACAAACACATACTGACAGTTGGGTGGCTAATTAAATAACTAGGAAGATGGACCCACAAACATAGATTGTCTCATTTCCTCTATTGACATGACACTCTCAAAATGTGTGACGATTTGCGTACTTGTGAATTTATCACGCAAAACGCGTACTTTGCTGTACTTTTAATGCTCAAATTAAATATGGGCCTTACTCAGAATATGATTTATCCAGAACACTGGTCTTGCCTACACACATTTATGTCTTCATTCATACAAAACATGAACATTACATACAGAAGTTTTATATCATGTATACAGAACAGAAACCTCTTCATTTCCACGCCTTTGGCGTGATTTGCCCAGTGTGATGGGCATTGCATACATGTTCTTGACATGAGCCACACATAATTGGGACCTAACATGCACACTTGTTTTCATTATACACATGTTAAATTATATATAGCATAATATAATATAATATAATATAATATAATATAATATAATATAATATAATATAATATAATATAATATAATATAATATATTACCAGTTAATCAGGAAAAGAACAGATACCTTTAAATAGGTTATCGTGCCGAGAGTTAAGCGAGCAAAAGTGCTTAGGCTGACACATGAGGGTCTACATGGAAGACACATGGGTGTGGCGAAGAGCAGAGATAGGCTAGTGAGTTTTGTTGACCATTCACGAGGAAAGAAACCGACGTTGACGTTGTCCTTGTCAAGACGTTAACGTAAGAACAACGTACGGAGGTGAAGTAAATAATCCAAGACTACTCAAGAGTCTTGACAGAGCGACCTGGCAAGACCGACTTGGAGTTCAGTTTGAAGCTACTGGACGAAGAGCCTATGAAACTGAAATTATTGGCAATCAAACAGGATAACAGGCCAACGCGAAATACTGTTCGAAAATTCATCTGTCAAAAGGGTATTAGCAAATTCCATTCTGAAGTGAGACAGAACAATACTTACCTTTACAACTCCAGATGGGTAGTCATGACATTCAGGGTCCAAAATGCGCCAAGTGTCTTCACGCGTGTGATGATAAAGTTACTCGAACCGTCAAGGGGGAATGGAGTTTCATGGACGACTTATTATTAGCGAGAGCTACATGGGATGATTAAATAATTTTGCTGACAAAGGTTTTAGAGCGAATTAGACTAACCTATCTAGGACACATCCTCAGCAAAGACACGCTCTAAAGTTGACCAACTTAGGGACGCGGTACGACCGACCACTAAAACGGAAGTTCGATCCTTTTTGAGGTTGGCAGGGTATTATCGTCAGTATCTTGCTAACTTCAGTGCTATTGCTAGCCCATTGACCGATGTTCTGGATAGGTAAGATCTACCTCGACGAAATATCCCTAGTACTCTTGATATCCTGCCTGTCTTTCCGGGAGGAATTGTTCTTCTGTGATCCAGTAAAAATCTCGCTCACGAAGGGACATAGCCCTGTCATAGAGATTGTTATGTCCAGTAATAGGAATACACTGGTGGTTTGGTGGGGCCGTAGTGTTTCGTGTATTTATTGTTGGCCACAACGTCTATTTTCTTTTACTGATGACAGAGATGCCACCTCGTATCATTTGTTCGGTAAACATGAACATGTCTGGATCGGTGAAGAGTTCTAAGTTCATGCCAGTGTGCTTGAGCATAGCATCCCAGGAGAGTCCAGGTGAGAAAAATACCAAAGAGGATCGAACTGGCAATGAGTGAGGCACGTGCGTATGAAATTTTCGAAGACATCTGCGAGTAAGAGCATTCGTTTTGAGATAAATATCGTGATAGTCTCCTAGAATGTGGCAATCGAATTCGTTCCATATTTTGTTCGCATATTGGTATTCCTTATCGGTGACTCTTATCAGGCTGAGATGAGAATAAAAACCTTTTTGAGGGAGTTGCAACTTTTCGTTGAATCGTGAGGAGGCATCGATGTGCTCGTGGGGATAAACTCCTTTTTGCTTGAGAAGATCGGCTTGGTGTCCGAATTCCTTGTCGAGGTGGGTAAACTTGAGACAGTGTTTAGCGAGTTCTTCAGCGACTTGGACATAAACTCAAACGAGTCAATGAATCGAAAAAGTCCAATCGTGATCGACATGTATTTTTCGAAATTGTTGGAGATACATTTAATCTTAGTACCCACTTCGTCGAGAATATTTTTGCTGTTTGGGTGGTTGAGAGCTGACACGATTAAATGTCCATCATACCGACGCAGATTATAAGCAATGACGTGAAGGAAGTCCGGGTCTTTGAAGCGTAAGTTGTAGTCGGCGTGAGCAGCTCCTGGACATCAGCCGGTGATATGGCAGTGGTCTCTCACTTTGCTGTCATGGGATCTGTCTTATGTTGTCGCAGTTATGACGGTGTGAGTGAAGTGATCGGTGCTAGATTTTTCGCATCTCTTGATTGCGTTTCAGCTCAGATGCGAGTTGCTCAAAGAACCAGACGATGCAATCCTAACCACGATGCTTACAATGCTCCTACGACAAAGATTCATCGACGGAACAGCATACCTTAAACCTGATCGAGCATGGGACGTATTTATGTTTCAGCTGAGTGAAAGAATGGCTAGGATCTGGCGAGGGTCCTACTTTTTAAAGTTTGGCCTAGTAGTCAGATACGATGTAAAACGTATGTGTATTTTTGTGGTGATGTTCGAACTTTAGTGTGTCGTTGTGTGGCATTTGTACTGTCTGCAGCTCTTGACATTATCCCAACGAGATGTGTTCCTGGAGTCGTGCCGGCAATGGATAGGATTGTAAGCAGCAATAACAGAAGCAGCCATGATTATTATGCTGGGTGTACTGAGATCGACATAATCGACTGAATTCCTTGATGTGTACGAAATGGTATTGGTGATGCAGCAAATTGGTGCTGCGTTGTGAGGCTGTTTTGGAGATCAGCAGTGGATAGACCACAATCTCCTAATCGCCTGTCTTTTTCTCATCGAGTCTGAATACATTGATAGAAAGTCCTTCGTTGAGTGATTATAGTTTAGGAACGTCTTTAACTGCTGCTGCTGAAAAGGTGATTCCGGTTGTTTCAAGGTTATCTAAATACGATGTGTACTTGGAGACATGATCGGAATTGTCCTCTGCAGGATGTAGAGCAGAAAGTATAACCCTCACGAGACAGTAGTGATTGTTGTTCTTGATGTTGATGCAAGTCTTGGTGACCAAGACATATCTGGGAAGAGGCACATACTTACGTCCACCCAGCGATGTGAATTTGGAAGTTTGAAACGAGATAGAATTGACTCCGGTGAGGATCCAAGAAGATCCTGACTCCTGATAATCTTCGATGCGACACTGGATAAACGACCGGGCGATGTCGATGATGTGATTAAAATCATCACTGTGATACACGATCAAGGGTTTATATTTGATCCACACATCGATGTTCTTGAGTTCCTTGACGATATCAATGTTGATGCAATCTCCGAGTTTGATGGCGGTTTGGGTAAGCAGTTCTACTTGGATGGTGGGATGTAGAATCCGCTACAGGAGTTGTTTGTCGACTCCACGCTGAAGTACGTTGGAATGATCGTAAATAAATCCTTTGTCGGTACCTCCGTACGTTTTTTCAATGAGTCTGGTGTGTGGAGGACGTGTGCCCTGATCACCTTCTCGTTGATGGGCTTGCGGATCGATTTCGGGTAGTTTGTTTTCGATAGTAGCTCGACGGGAATGATTAAG
The DNA here is from genome assembly GCA_028554795.2 of Sinohyriopsis cumingii. Taxonomy (NCBI): domain Eukaryota; kingdom Metazoa; phylum Mollusca; class Bivalvia; order Unionida; family Unionidae; genus Sinohyriopsis; species Sinohyriopsis cumingii. Next base: position 116,673,898 of record CM068826.1, on the reverse strand, counting down.
AATTTCGTGCTGAAGTCGAATGAGCTTGGAAGGCTTAACGTTTATTCCAGTGAGCACTTTGCATTTGTTTTCGCAGTTGCTTTATGTACTGCTGCGTGGTGATCTCTCGTTCTTCGATCGCTTTGTACTCGTTGATGAGCTTACGGCGAGAGACTTTGTCTGCCCTCCACACCACTCTGAGATCTCTTGGGACGCTCTCAATGCGTTCAGACAGAGCTTCATTCGACATTGGATAGGAAATCGTAGCCCCTGATATCGATTGAGCGATGTTCCTAAGTCGTCGAGCGAAATCATGACAAAAGATAATATCTCTTCCTGGATCGGCACTTACCTGATTCAGAATTCCGCTTCTCATTGTTACTTAGGACAATATTTGGGTCGATCCTTGCAACTATGGAGATGCTGCATAATAGTCCTGCATTTATTTCTGTAATTGTTCGTTAATGTTTACTTAGGACAAGATTTTGGTCTATCCTTTCAGCAATGGAGATGCTGTTTAATAGTCCTGTATTTATGTCTCTAATTGTTCATTATCTTTTTTACTTAGGACAATATTTTGGTGGTTTCTTGGTGCATTGGAGATGCTATTTAATAGTCATGGATTTCATTTCTCTAATTGGTTGTTCATTTTGTCATTTCTTTGATTGTTTGTGACAAAATGTTAATGTATATTATAGAGCACAATACCTCTGATTGGGACTCAAAAGTGTGTGTAGCTGCCTCAGAGTAGCATGAAAAGTTCAACAGGTCTCGTACGATAGAGTACTGCGTTCAGAACTAGGCTCTGATCAAGCGGGGATATCCAGTGATGAAACCCTGCTTGGGATGACAGGAAGGAGTTCGAGGTCAACTCCAAGTGTGGCAGCATTGTAGTGGTAAAAATATCCGATCGATTAAATATTACTACGAATAAACTAGAACGATTGTGAAACCCAAAAATCATTCAGAGATTTTTGACGTGATTTTGGCTAAGATTAAGCATGACGTCGAAAGTACATGCCATGTCTAGTCGTTACGAAGCAAACGAGGAAGGGTAGGTGAGGAGCATACATGCATAAATAATCGGTGAGGTTTACCACGACTGGCTATTCTACTGTGTACGTGTTTGTCAAAGGAGTGAGGGCGACGATGTACCGTCAACGTTTTGTGTTTGAAGTTCGCCGAGGAGTGGTCCCTATCGGCGGGTATTCCGTCTTTCACCTTAACAGAGATACCTCTGTTAATCGGATGTGCAAATTGGACATGAGACCTAGCGGATAGCAAAAAGTATCCCAAACCATGTTTCACTCCTTTTTTAATTTAGAAGGACCGATACAGCAACTTGAAGAGGTCTCCTCCATGCATGTAGGAGATGCAGTGATTGAACAGGAGTTCTTTATCGTAGGTCGTCTTGAGCGTGCTTGTGTTGTAGAGCGTTTCCTACTGCGCCGCCGTGAGCAACACGAGGTCGCTTCCTATGTTTATGACTTTGGTAAGAGTCAGATTCACTCTGATATCGATGGTCAGATGAAACGCGTTGAGGATGGCCTCCTCGATGACCTCCTCGATGACGTAGGTCTTGTATCTCGTATCATCTACGTTCATCTCCACACCCTCATCCACTTCCATGATGTTATATTAAGGTAATTTTCAGGTCTGTCAGATCAGATTATCGTTGTTTCAAATTTTGACGATGCCATCCTGAGCCAAGTCCATTCGCTGATCTTTTGTCAGTAAGACTTGTCCACTCGAGACCCCTTGAGCTTTGGTCAAAATCAATTCGATCAACACTGTGGCGATGGCTTCGTAGAGTGCTTCTTGGTGATGCAAGACCACGTCGCTCACAAAGACTTCTTCGTGAGACATCAGAGTTGTATAATGATTACGGACCATGTCCACAGCGAGGTTATCCATGGTTCTCATTTCGCTGATCAACAATGTCATGTCGAAGGGAGCCAAGCGCAGATACGATCGGAGTTTATACAATATTTTGTGATAGGCCAGCATTGATTGTTTGGTACAATTCTCGTTGACCTCCAAGCGTGGCTGGAAACGTTTTACCAGCGCCTGTAGTGCTAGTCCCACTCCGGATAAAATCAACAACATCGGATTGGCTAGGGCTCCCGTTAAATGACACCCGTCGCAGTCACCATCGACGGAATCATCATAATGACTCCCAGAAGGTTTGTAACGTAGGTAGGCATTCTCGATCTCTTTTTCATAATCATGATCATAGCGAACTGTCATGGATAAATCTTTTTTGATCTCCGTAAGCTGGTTTAATTCTACAAGATTAGATAACATGTCAGCTGTCGCTTCCAGTTTCACATACTCTAAATACCTATAAGCAGAACTTAACGTTGCTGGATGTAAAATTCCTGCGATTAAATTGGTCTCCACGGTCATACTTGTAAAGACGATAAAAAGCGAGAGCTATTCTTTATACGTTCCTGTTTACTTTTTCATAGGCAAATGCTTCACTTGTTAGCACACCATAAAGAGAGGTGCGAAGCAAAATTGGTTTGTACTGACTACCGTATTTTGTTTCGGTCATTAGTATTTTAACCATCTCCTGAGAGGCTATTGGAAGATTAGCAAAATATTCTTTGATATTAGCGTCACCATAATTAATAACATTGAACATCTTGGTCACGAGTTTTTCTACCTCAAAACTCTCCAGATATTTGTACTCGCCTGCGGATAGATTGACATCCACTTTTCCATCCTCCCCATATCATCAGATAAAATAACGCTTTTAAGGCCTTTTCTTTATTCAGCGGTGGAGCATCACCTGGTGGTTTCAGCGGGTAACTCATAGCTGATTGCTTCATCAATACTGCTACCTCTACTAACCTCGAGTGCCATCTCAGCAATGACATTCCTGAGTTATTGTTCCCTTTAAAACGTTTCCTCGATACCATCTTGTCCATAAACTCATGATCTTTCTTGTGAGCCTCATCGTCTTCGTTTCTCACAAATCGACATCGCCTGACATGCATCATTTTCACGATGGTGTCCACACGGCTTAGATGTAATTCTTGAATGATATTGTGAACGAGTCCTTGATGGTTTCGACTAACCGGGCTCGATCGTTACAAAATGTGTAGACCGCCCAGTATCGATCTAGGGCCTCTCTGAGTTGCCCCTGTCTCATGTTGCCCACCGACAGATGAGACCGTTTTATATCATCATTCTTCCAATGTACATAGGCTATTTCCAGTTATAATTTACCTTCATTTCTCACCTCTATCAACTCCGCATGCACTCCCGTCGTCTACTTCAGCACATGCTGATCACTGTTAGCATACGACGCCTCCTGTCTATAACTGACGTCAAACAACAACTGATACGCCTCCGTTGCGATAGCACAATTTCCGCCATGCTCTATATTAGTTCATCGAGAGCAAAAATCTGAAAATAACTCAAGCCTGGATTCGTAGGACAGATTTGAGTGCTGTAAACTTAAACGTGGAGTATTTCTTGTATGTACTTGAGGCCGCAATGAAAAAAATCGAGCACGATAAATCTTATTTCAGCTGTACCTGTGTATAGGACATCTGAGGTCGAATCTAGTTTAACTCCATCGAGTCTCCACGTGAGAATCCTTTCAAATTGACTACGTTTTCTTCGTACCCTTAATTTCCATATCAACACTTCTTCCGTCAGTTGTATCTGCAACCAAAAGTTAGAGGTAAACCCGTTAATCAACCGCTCAGTGATGCTGACTGCTGACAGATGGGTTGATAAGACCATGTAGGCCTTGAAGGATAAGGAGTATTCGGATGATGCTGAAACAATAATGCCACATCGATTATCCGTGTTTCGAGAGAGAATATGAACGTATCCCAGGTTGTTTTTGCGGGGCGCGCATCTTCGTACATTTCTGTGGATGCTTCGTTGTTGGCCTCGAGTGGATAATCCGTCAGCACCAGTTTAGCTCCAGACGCCATAGTGCGTGTTCCACCCGACGTTGATAAATTAATTCCTCCAAAACACTTGAGCTGGCCATACGAAATCGCTTTAGTAGTATCAGTGATGGGCAACGTGGTAGGAAGGCCATACAGTTTCGGACCCTGTATCGATGTAGTCATGTACAGGTTAAATTGGGTATTATTGATATCCACCAGAGCGTTGTAACTAGAATTATTGATGCGAAATTCTTCCACGGTTTGAATGGTAATGGGAGCATAATTGCCACTCGCATCTCTATTGATCCAGATGGAGCTATCCATCATCCCAAAATAGTAAATCATGGTCGCTCTCGTATTGAGTCCAGTAACGACTCCAACACGTCGTGAATTCTGAGACGTTGTTCCCGAGGTGGGTGAGGACATAGTGATATCGCTTTTGAACTGACCTCCCACGGACAACGTTCCAGTCACAGCGATATCGCCAATGACTGTGCCAAATATTTATCATATTTAGCCACCAGCGCCACATCAATATCGGAAGCTCTGACGGGTTGAGAAGACCCTAAATTGACTTCAGAAAGTCCGTACAATCTTACTCCACCCATGTTGATATTTCCAGTCATCGTGCCACCTGACAGCGATAAATTCGTGCCAGCTTAATCACGTGAGACCAGCGCGCGGCATTGGCGTCCGAAGGGGGTTAACTCACATCTTCGTCATTGGTCAGACTATGCCCACTCATGCTGAGGTGATTTGTCATGGAATCCCAAGAACAGTTGACCTTTTTGGCTAGTTCGGCGGCATAGTCGCCCGACGAGGAATTGCTTCCAGAGCCAATCAACGTTCCAAAGGTAGTGTAAGATATTTCCAAATTATATAAACCATGAACATCATTAAATTCAACAAGACTGAAAAATGCCCAGACCACCCACATTATTTTTTGATGACGGGTCGTGCCAAAACCAACTTCTTCACGAATATGCGTCATTTTGTACACGCTCAATCTTCATCAGGTCAAATACCACACGCTGCACACATTTGGTGATGCAGTCACTGGCGATTCGATGTACGGTGGCATCACTAGTGGTGTCGGAGACGTCTCCACGATCGTGATTCAGACGACATGCAGCCGGTGGAAGGTCTGGATTCAGATCTGCACAAGATCATCGTGTTTGACATCAGACCGTTAGAACATAAGTAAAATCTGCGTGTACTTTTCGTTGTCGAGGCACAAACGATACAACAGTATTTACCTCACTCAGTCGTACTATGACGTCCCCAAATACATCTGACGAAACACGGCATGCTTTGTAGTGTTTTCGGGGCTGGATAACCGAGACGTGGATGCGATCGCGAGAGACCACTGCAGGGGCATCACCGCCAAACAGTTCAAAGACTGCTATGTCGAAGCGCCGTCGTCCTCCAAACACGATTTCATGACGTTTCATCGCAATGCAGAAACGATTCCGGAACGTTACCGTAAAGGATTTGACTAATTTTTTTAATTTTACCTGCCTGATTAGTATATGTGGTCGGGGAAAACAACGTCCATGCCGTTAAAAACGTCACCACACGTCGTCAACGCGAGGATGCCCTCAAAACGTTTACCGATCAGCGGATAGCCTTGCGTCAACGTGTGCTCGTAGACAAAATAGGTCAGCAGTCATTTCAGCGTGATGTTGCTGAAGAATTGTTTAAATCACTCATCGCTAAAATTAAGAAGGTCAAGACGACGGACGATGATAAGCAGGATAAGATGCTGAGCACACTCACAACAACTCAACATCAGCAACAACAGTTGTTGCAGGAACTAGCACCTGCCGTAGCTACTCCAAAACAACCTGAATTAAAAGCTGCTGCTAAAAAACAACCTCCATCTCCATAACAAATTCCAACTATGGTAAAAACTCCAAAACAACCTGCAGCAATTGGTTAAAAAAAGACAGAAACTAAGAAGTAACAGGAGAATTCCCACTGAAAGGATACAAGAAGAGGAAGAAGCCAGACGTGAAAAAGCTATATAAAAAAGAAGAAGCTAGGCAGAAAAAGATACAAGAAGAGGAAGAAACTAAGCAGAAACATATACAAAAAAAGGAACAAGCCAGGCATAAAAAATACAAGAGGAAGAAGTTAGACTGAAAAAGATTTAAAAAATAAGAGGAACTTGCAAAATCACGGTTCGAGGAGGTGCGTAAAAAGGAAAAATATGCCATGGATGAATTAGAAAAGTTGCATGAAGAGGAAAAAAGTCACAACACGGAATGAAACGAAGCACTTAAACTTAATGAGTCAAAAAGTAAACTGGTTAAGGAGATAAATTACACAAAATCCGATTCGAGCTTAGAATGGTTAGTTGAGGTTGGTGCAAAAAATTGCCACCATGCAAAAATATTTAAATAGGAAAGGCACAAGTTTGGAGTAGGCTTATTTCGACATTGTAGCAACACGTGATTTACTTTGTTGTTGTTGAGTTTAATTATAGTGGCGTGCGTACTATTGTGCATGTGCCACTTTTTTTCTGACTGCACCTCAGCCTGCTCGTTGTTCCTGGGGAAGGGAATGGTGTCACCTCCCCCAGACTTATATGGGTTCAAGGCACCCTGATAGTTTGGCCTCAATCTGTGGATGCATAAAGGTCCCTTACAGTTGAATGGTTGGCTGTCATTAGTGGGAAGGAGAGCTCGAGAACGGTCCTGGTTGTTTCACGTCGCTGCTTTCTTGTTGCATTTGCCTGGTATTTCTTGCGTTTTTTATTTATTTATTTATTTTTCAAAATGTTATTAAAAGGTGGGGGGTGTTCTATGTTGTGTATAGAGGTTGTTAGTAGAAATCATGTATGAAGAGAGATTTTCAAGGTTATTATGGTATTACTAGTCGAGGTGTTTAGTGTGTGCTTCCTACGTTATGTTATTTATAAGATTTTAGATATTGCCTCTTTAAGTTATTTATTTCTTAATGTTTTTAGAGATTGAATGTTATTTATACTTTATATAGCAAGAGACCGGGGTCGTTAAGGACATCTAGGACCGGAGTCCTAGCTGATTACTCGGTTCGTTAAGGACATCTAGAATATCAGATTTTGCAGTTTCCTTAGTTTTTGATAGGTGCTTCGTAAGTGAATTATTTATTAATATTTTTATAAAATTGAATGATATGTTAGGGATTTTTATGTGGGGGCTTCTAAATTCATTTAGCTAGTTACTGGATCTTTTGGTTTTTTGGGGATAGTAATTATATTTTGTTCCTAAGTACTGCTGAGTCTATGAATTTATTTATATTTTTATATGCTGATTGTTTATTGTTATTAGAGTCCATAAGTAACTGTGTGTTGTGATCCAATCTCTGTTTGGTTTTTGATAAATATTTTCCTAGCGGGATGATATTGACTTTGTAATATAAACCACAAGTATGGTTCACTTTTTTTACTGTACCGTAGATGAGGAAAAGCATGAAGGAATCAGTCCCTCTCTTGGCGCGATCAAGTCCGGGTATGGCTTAAAATGGTTCTGGTAATTTTTATCACGATGTTGTTTTTTTCTCACATTCATATAGCATAGCATCATGTATTCGAGATTCTCTCCCGATTATCTGCATCTCAGCGACGATACTCCCGTGGACGACTCTACCATCGACTACGAGTATGCGGAGTATCAGGACACCAGCCTCAACTCAAGCACCCATCGAAAAATAGAGATGCGTGACGAAGATGTATACCTGATTCCCCGTAAGGCTTTTTTGGAGGTCCGTGGAAAAATACAAACGAATGACAACCCACCCGATGACCATGATGCCGGCGCTCAAATCAAACTCCAAAATCACGGATGGTCGTTATTCAAGTCTGATCAATATCAACTGAACAATCAAACCGTCGAAGAAATCAATGACTACTTATATTAAGCCAGTACCAGTCAGAACTTGATCATGTTCTTCGATGACTACATGTGATCGTGCGCCACCAATATGTGGTAGTTCAGAGATACGGCATTGGGAGGTGCTATCAGTTCAGAGTTTGCTGGTGCTAGAAACATGCTTACTTTGGCTGCTGTGCCTGATGGTACTGCACTCAATAGAGCTAATTTTTTCATTGCACGTAATACTGGCTACACTGTGGGATTTGCCTCTAGACGTGCTCTGACTGATAGTGGTCATGCAATTTGCAGGTTTCTTCCTCTTGGCAGCGCCTTTGGTGTATGTCGAGATATACAAACCATCTTCCGAGGAGTCAAACACACGCTGATTCTGGAAAGAGACTCACCAGATCAACACATTCACGGAGCGGGTGGAGTAGCTGATGAACAATTTATCATGATGTGGTTGTCGACGTGGATGTCAAAAATCACTCCCTCCACCGCACACATCCTCGATCTGGAAACGACTTTAGCTCGATTCACCAAGAAACTGTACTTCGAACGGAACCGCATTTACATGCAACAGCTTTTCGCTGCACAGACTGGAGATTAGCCACCAATCCATAAAGCGAACTTCCCAGACATGTCTACATCGCCTTTCAATTATGTATACATCATAACGAGTGTCAGCTTCAAAACAAGCACATCTTCAAACATCTTAATCTATCTAGCATTCATGTCCGTATCAACTGCAGGCAATACCCAGAGCAAGAACTCTAATGCAACTTCAATGACGCTACTCGAAATTATTCTTGCACGTACGTGATGTTGATGGAAGCCATGCAGAAGTATCAAGACGTGGACATAGGCACGCAGATTGGGTTCGAGGTTTTCGCTAAGCTGTTCCCCATCTTCCACTTCGCTGTCTCCAAATATACTAAGCGTTTTAAAGACTCCCCTGCTGACTTCGAAATCCGATGGACGGTCACTTGAGCAGCTTTTGATGATTACGTCTGCTACACCCTGGTGAGTTCAGATGGATTCATGTCGCTGAGTATCCTCAAAGGAAAATTGAATGTCCTTGTATAGACAACTCTATTTTCCAAACATGCATAATGCCTAAAATAGGCACCTCAACGCAGACGGCGAGAAGGAGGCTCCATAGACACATACATCATTCCCTTCGTCAAAACCATGCTTGCCGTTAGAAATAGCTACAGCCGTCTAGCTATCACTGGAGCTACTCAAAAGGCCACCATGGGAAACGGTATGCGTCACTAGCAAGCCATCGTCACCTCCTCTAAATAATATTGAAATGTCAAACCAAAACGATGAAAACAATAATAATATAATTTCACATAACGTCATCATGTCGTACACTCCAGTAGACGTGACGCTGTCTCCCCATCAGAAAAAAAGTATCACTGTGGCTGCCACTCACAAAAGACTCATCTCCATCCTACTCAAAGCCTCAGCTCCCGTTCGTACCAGATCAACTCATGTTGACTCAGCGTCAGTCCACTGGCATCGCTAAGCATAAGGCAGCTCGAAAAGGTATTGTCCTAAACTTATCTGCGTTGCAGCTGTCCAATCAATGATGGCTTATCGGCCCTTTCCTAGCTTGTCTCTCTGAAAACTTACTGCCATGATTACTCTGTATCGGTAGAGGGATCCAGCTGTCAGGCACCACGCGCAGAAAAAGGCATGAAAAAAAGGTTTTAAGTAACTTTGATCTCGAACATCTCCTAGCTGCTCCCAACTTCAAAGGAGTCGTTTCGAATGATCAGCTTCCTGAGCAAATCAACTACGATGAGAACTGCATCATCAATCTTCAAAATTATTACGATTGACAGGGTACCCATTGGATTGCCATTGTCAACTATCCTCATTCAGTCGACGTAGAGTATTTTGATTAGTTTGGTTTACCTCCTCCCGATGAAATCACACGATATCTACGCTTGGCATATAAAGAAACGGGTTATAACTCGCTGGAACTTCAAAACGTCAACAATAGAACTAGTGGAAGCTACTGCGTAGATAACAGAGCACACACGCAGAGAAAAATCACCCGTCCAGACAATTTTAAATCTTAAAAAGTGGTATAATGTATATAGTATCATGGACTGTGGTGTCTCAAGTGTAAAGCCATGACGAAAAGTGTGAACCCCATTGAGGTTGTCACCCAAATTAACATCCCATGCTTCAATCCAGGTGTGCTGTGTGTGAATCAAAAACATCACATTTCATCAACGCCACTAAAATGTAAAGTAATTTGTATAAAACAAGCATTTTTCTCAGGCACTGTGAGCTCGATACGAGCTGCGATGACCTTCACGTGGAAAGAAATCTGTTTGTGGGAGATTGTAAAGGTAGTGGACAACGACAAATTCTCAAAGGAACCATGGATGTCCATGCCCTCATCGGAAAACTTCCAAGACCCAGAGGAGAGAGGACGTTGCCAGGATATAATTACACAGGGCCGTGGAACCCCTTAGATCAACAACTGGATGAAGACGATCAGCCTATTCCAGGTCAGGAACCCTACAACGGATCGATGCCATCGCGATGCACCACGATATATGTTACAGAGATCATCCCGACAATAAAGCGGGATATCGACAACAATCCACGTTCGAAAAAGGATACACTCTTTACTCTACAAGTACACATATCACACGAAAAACATAGTGACAGCCCATACACATACAAGTGAGTCAGAGCTCCTTTCCATCACCACGGTGATCCACGACAAGTGACCCAGAACCCCCCTTCCCAGAGGCAAGTGAGCCAGAACCTGCATTTCCCTATGGAAAAAAGCATAGGTGAGCCAGAACCCCCATTTCCTTATGGAAAAAAAGCATTGGTGAGCCAGAATCCCCATTTTCTTGTGGAAAAAAGCATATGTGAGCCAGAACATCATTTCCCTATGGAAAAAGCATAGGCGAGTCAGAACCCCACCTCAACATACTACTCACTATAAACAAAATTAAATGACATTTTAATGATACACTTTCACCTAGAAAAAGACTGACAAACTTTATACTAATACAAAAGCCGTTATGTTATACTCATAAGACAAATTACATTATAGAACTGGGTGAATCATCGAACTCATTTTGCCCAGAATGCCATCATAACCTGGTTGATTATAGTCCTCTCAAATCAAAGTTGGTGACAGGTCAGAGTCGCCCTATTCCTTTTTCTCTTCTCTCTATCTAACCAGCCTCTTCCGGATCATTAAATGTTATCTTATTTGTCATCTGTCTTTTCCAACCCTACGGCACTATCTTTTCACTGTGCTTCAAGACTCGCTTTCTTTTCTATGAAGCCTAATCTCTCTTTTCCGTGTCGCTCAACTTCAGACACCTGTCACTTGGCCAATTTTAACGAGAAAAGTACTTTTTAATGATCTCGTATTCGGCTTCCCCGTTCAACAAAAAAACTTGGACTGACTAATTTCACGAGGTAGAATTAATACATAGATCTTAAAAAGCTCATTTTATGATACTTATTTCAAATGGCACAAATTGTCCCTGGATTGTCTCCACTTCGACAATTTTCCTCTGCTTAACCCCACGTTAAAAAATCTGTCGGACCGTTATCTTAGCGCGTCTTAATTAACATTCAAGCTTACCCCTAAATAAGGAAGGTCAACTATCGCAGGTTGGCTTTATTGCGGGCTTAGCCCATGCGTCAAAGTTGGATTTTACGTGTCAAACTGCCAGGACAAAATATGCAGAGAAAATTGCTTAACCGCATTAAACTCCGTTGTGTTTCTTATTTGTTGTCCTTTGCGGCTCCACTAATATCAAAAGTAACTAAGTCAGTTTGAAAAAGATGATGAAAAGAAAAATCCTTTCAAACGTAGTGAATCCAGCAAGTGGATCACTTGTGTGCGGATCTGATGACGATAAATACAAGATAAAATAAATAAATAAAAACTGACGACGAATTATACATAACTAGTGTTTAACTGTTATCTCTTTTTGCTTTTATTGTTAGTCTTTTGTCTCTGATATTTAACTGTCTTCGTACTGATTTTGCCGTCATTATTCATGCGCGAATATGTGTATTTGTATGTGATATAAATAAAATATATGTATAGTATGTACTCTGTATCAATGATATACCACTCGTTGTACAAATTTTTCATTATATATATATATATATATATATATATATATATATATATATATATATATATATATATATATATATATATATATATATATATATATATACATATATATATATATGCATATATATATATATGTATATCTATATATATGTATATCTATATATATGTATATCTATATATATATATATGTATGTATATATATATATATATATATATATATATATATATATATATATATATATATATATATATATATATATATATATATATATATATATATATATATATATACATATATATATATGTATATATACATATATATATATATGTATATATGTATATATACATATATATATCTATATATATATATATATATATATATATATATATATATATATATATATATATATATATATATATATATATATGTATATATGTATATATGTATATATATGTATATATGTATATATGTATATATATATATATATATATATATATATATATATATATATATATATATATATATATATATATATATATATATATATATATATATATATATATATATATATGTATATATATATATGTATATATGTATATATATATGTATATGTATATAATGTATATATATATGTATATGTATATCTATATGTATATGTATATATATACACACACATACATATGCATATATATATAATGAAAAATGTGTACAACGAGTGGTATATCATTGATACACAGTACATACTATATATATATATGTATATCTATATATATGTATATCTCTATATATATATATATATATATATATATATATATATATATATATATATATATATATATATATATATATATATATATCTATATATATGTATATATGTATATGTCTATATATATATGTATATCTATATATATGTATATCTATATATATGTATATATATATATATATATATATATATATATATATGTATATATATATGTATATGTATATATATATATATATATATATATATATATATATATATATATATATATATATATATATATATATATATATATATATATATATATATATATACACACATACATATGCATATATATATAATGAAAAATGTGTACTAGTGGTATATCATTGATACACAGTACATACTATACATATATTTTATTTATATCACATACAAATAAACATATTTGCGCTTTGAATGGAGTTACGATATGCTCCGGGCAACTGTGGATTGACCAAGTGAATGAATTCACATCCCTGCGAGTGTGTCCGGAACAAAATGTAGTTCTACGTTTTTTGTTGTTCACAATCACATAGGCAAAATGATAAGTTGATTGTTTTATTTGTGAGTTTTTATTTTTATTCACATTGATTAAATCAATATAAGACACACTCATGATTTAAACATGAAATATGGTTTTCATGAAGAAAGTAGTTCACTACAAACACTGGGTGGGGGGATGGGGGTCCGGTTAGCTTCTTGTAAACTGAACCTGAACTTTCAGGCATTCACGTACTGGCGTATGGAAATTAGCGTGGAATAGAAACTAAGAGAAATGACGAACCAAGAAGAGGTAATTAAAATATTTTAATATATTGACAGTTCATCTAAGTCATTATTCTGCTTTAATTAGCATTTCTAAAGACTGTAAAATTATCTCTCTTTGTCTCTCTCTCTGTATATCTCTCTGTCTCTCTCTCTCTCTCTCTCTCTCTCTCTCTCTCTCTCTCTGTGCGTGTGCGTTATACTTGCTGTTTTGAGTGCACTGGATCAGTCAAGGAATGGTCTGTGCCAAGGGTTGATTAAAATAAATGGAGAAAGCAAAAACTAGTTTTGGACTAGCCTATTCGCTTTCAATGTGTCTTTTGTTTGTCTTATCTGTCTATAATTGTCTATGTTTCGTAATCGCCTTCGACAAAGACTCAATGAAAGTCGAAAGAGCAGAAAGAGCAAGTTAAATACAGAAAGACTAGACAAACGTGCAACGTTAATTAGCTTTCAATGGAGCGCATTTGGGATATTCGTCTTGTAAGGTTGCACATAATGACATGTCTAGAATAATAAGAGGTTTTGATAAATGTCCGTTGTTTCTATTTAACACAGATTCATCTCGTGCGCTTAGTGTTTATAGTCGATTTGTATGCAAAAACTGTGAATCTTAAATTTGACATTTGAACGAATTACTGTTCACTGCTTCATGAAACACTTCCATATTATTTTTAAATGCAGATAATATCTAAAAATAAGAAAATCACAGTTTGCCGCTAAAAATCTTATGTCTCACGTTTTACGTACAAGATTTGTTTTGTTGAGCATAAGTAACAGCTAATTTCGTCCTGAGATTTCATAAACAAAGAAAGCCTTCCCCTGAGAAAAGACAAGCGTGATAAGAAGTCTTAACAGAGGCTTTTCCTTTGAAGCCGAGCTCATGAATCAGCATCGTCGTCCAGGTGCCAGACAGAACAAGGTTCGAGACGGAATACTTACTTGAATCTGTTCGCCGTTACTGTTGTTTGTCTAAGGCAATGAAGGAAGAATTCGAACATCTTCTTTGAAAGGCACTTTTGAGATTATCTTGTTCTCTTCTCAAGAATCTGAGTGGTTATAAAATAAGATTAGTTCCTTTCAAAGAAACTTTATTTTTCAGACCAGGATCAGGATCGGATACAGAGATATCGTTTTCTTGGATGGGTTACGGAAGGATGAGGGTGAACACGTGGGCAATGGGTCTTTGGGACGGGCACAGGGGGCATATCTTCTGCATAACTTAGCCATCTTAGTATGAAAGAAAAGCTTGGTCTAGGAAATGTTTTGAAAATTTCGTGCTCATTTTGGGGGTGGGGGTGAGAGAGGATTGCGGAAGGGCTACGCCCCTTAGGAACTTCTGGGAACAACTGGCAAATGCAAGAATCAAAGATTTTGTATAGTGGATGGTTTTTCACTCATATTGTCTTCAAAAAAACAAGTGCGCAAACCTATTTGGACAGATTTTATTTAGAAAACGCCTCCATCCGCTACCGTTCAATAGATATGAAATGTAATAAACCCAAGACAATTCTTTTTATCTTCTATCCGCGGTATCTTCACCTAATACACATCATATACAGAAGAGAAATCCTTGATTACTTATATTTCACGATTAGAACTACTATGAAAGAAAAGACGGACAAGAGTTCGATCAATTTCAGTAGGTAACACAACTTGAACGTTAAAAAATAAACATTTGAACTTGCTAATATGACAACACAAAAATTATGGGTATCAGTACCAGGGTACTGAAAATGTTAAAAGACCCCATTGCAACTAGATTTCGTAATGAGTGAAATGTTGTAGAAAGAATATAAAACAGCTTGCGAAAGAAATAGGGAACACCCTCCACAGAACTGAAAACCATATGGAAAAATAACGGGTGTAGAAGATAAATGTATAGTTATAAAAAAAACGATAACAGAAATCACTCTAATAGTTAACGAAGGGAAAAATCATATGAAACGGTGAATAAAATCTTTTGAGCTAACTGATTTTGGACACTATTTTCCCGAGTTCTGAAATAAAAAGTCGGCGATGACTGGCATTATCCAGCCTTGCAGACGACATTGAGGACTTTCAATCAAATTTATTTCTCTTCAGTTCTTTCTCTAAGTAAGGCATATAGGTGATGTCCACACGAGTTCTAAACAAAATTAGCAATGAGCATAAAATTGAAATCTGGATAGAAATCAACATGGTCGTATTGAAAAGGATGACTGCAGTCTCTAGATGTTAAAATCTATTCATGATCGTATTGTAAAGGATGACTGCAGTCTCTAGATATTAAAATATATTCATGTTCGTATTGTAAAGGATGACTGTAGTCTCTAGATGTTAAAATCTATTCATGGTCGTATTGTAAAGGATGACTGCAGTCTCTAGATGTTAAAATCTATTCATGATCGTTTGTAAAGGATGACTGCAGTCTCTAGATGTTAAAATCTATTCATGATCATATTGCAAGGTATGACTGAGTTCTAGATGTTAAAATCTATTCATAATCGTATCAAACACACAGAGTTTTAAACTTAATGTACACAAAAACCAATGTGTTTCTAGTTTTAGTAGAACACATAATACTGGCAAATTCTTGTCACGATTTATGACTACAACTTTGGATATACCAAATGAAACTCACTTCAGCTGTGAAATAATACAGATCTGCTTTACTTGCGTATGACAGCATTTATTGTATAATATTTTAGTTTATTATCCTCCATTTTTCTAGGGTTTTTTTAAATAAAAGAAAGAAATTCAATGCATCAGTGATAAGTGTAGATGTACCAAACTAATTGTACTTGTTTAAGTCACGAAATTGAACACAACATATACAAACTCAGTCATCACAGGTTATGTTCCACTTTCTGCAGATAGTTATATTTGAATGAAATGATTAAAACGTTTAATGAAAATGAAACCCATGGCGACATGTGGATGCTTTTCGAAAGGTTTTTATATGCAATAGCACTTTATTCTAGTTGGCATCAAAGCTTGAATGGAAATTTTTGTACCCAGCTACATAGTAGATTTTGATTTTATTACAGATATTTTTTTGATAAAAAGCAAACACTGTCGATTTTGTATGGATCTTCTCCATTCTGTGCAAAAGCTATTAACAGCTGCATTACTACATCGATAAACAGAAGTTCTTAATTTTAATAATAATTTTGGGACAGCGACATTTTACAAATTTACATATCATGCGCACAACTGCGTATTATGTCAAAATAATGACTGTATTCGTATGAAAATGTTTAGGTGGGGTAAACCAAATGTAAAAATAAAGAAACTTTAAACAACATATTTAATGATTGAGAGTTTACTTGTAACGATTTTGTTTATTTCAACATTTAAATTTTTTGTGTGGCGTTGGAAAGTTTCGAGTCTAGTTCGGTAGCAGATTCACCTAATTTTGGTTTACAATCAACACACATCAACGCCCGATTTATCCATTGTTTTGAGGAAGAAAAAAAAAAGTCATTGTATGCGAGGTACCATTGTTACGTAAGAAAGATTATTAAATATATTTATTCAGGACGATTTGCCCCCCCCCCCATAATTGTGTACCGTTTGTCGTATAGTATTAGAATTATATATAAGTACTGCATGGATGACACGTAGCAAAAGGTCATGTATATTTAATCCCTGATAATTTCCACGACTCTTGTAGAAATGTAATTATAAAATGACAATACGTGAAGTTGACCTCTTGCTGCTTGGACTTCGTTTTTAGATATTTCTTGACGACATCTCATTAATTGCATACATGTAAACTAGAATCTCAACTGCTGACACGTTTTAACATCTGTACATCCTGACGTGGATGGAGAGAGAGTGGAAAGGAGAAAGACAGAAGGATCAGAAGAAGAAGTAAAATGAAATAGGCCTAAATATCAAAATGCAGGTTTGAATAACATACATAAGGGCAGATAAGTTTCCTCAATGGGAAAAATGTTGTTACTAACGAGGTATCGCCATGGGCGCCCGCACATTGGGACAAGGTGGGATACATGCCCACCCCCTCCCTGATTTCACCTCTAAATATGTTTTGGCATATATCCGTAAAATTTGATAGCCGATCACAATGTCTATCACCCCACCCACCCCAATATTTCTGCGGGCGCCACTGGGCATCGCCACTGGAGCGATGTAATTTTTCTCCCACTGACGTATTTCAACATATCACCATGTAATGTATAATAAATAAGAATATAACATCCGTATTCAATATTCAGACACACATACTATACACATCACTGGCTACAAAAATCCTAACTCTCTCAAGAGCTGCCGCAAAACCAGCAACAACCAGAAATGTGTTATGCCAAACCTGCGTTCTTTAAACTTGTCAAACATCTCCAAACAACCCCAGTCGAATAGAACATTGTAATTTAATTGCAAATGAAAACTCCTGCACTTGCCAGAGTGGCTCATTCATCAGTTCGCACGCTATTCCACAAGAAGATTTCCATGTTACATATCACTGCACTATTAATAGAAACATTTGCCATATTTCCATGACAGAAAATATTATTTTCCAAGAAAATCATGAATTAAAAATTTATTGTCATTTCACACCTCGTTTGAACTGTGAACACGATATTTTTCTTATCGTACCGTTGACTATGACAGATTTTTTTCCCAAATTAGAACTGATGAAAGTTAAATGTTATATGTATGTTCGACATTACTTACTCATTCTTTTTCATACGATATCCATTGATTAAATGGGATAAAATACTAATATTATCACATAGCCGGTACCCTTTGCCTATAGTATGTGCAGTTTAATGTTTGATATTATAACATGTTCACATATCACTTTATGTGATTCTGATTGGTCCGAGTAAGCCTATGAAATTCTTGCGCAATATTCTCTTAACTGATTGGCTGTGATCGTGGGAAAATTTCATTACCCCGCCATTTGTTTGAAGTAGACTTCCCACAGGGAATTGTGGAAAGAAGTTACGTCTGTCTGAATAGGGCCCATTTACACCGCTCATGGGCTCCTTACGTCATGTCTTGATTATCGTGCACTGAAAAATGGCGTTGAAACCCTAACAATATGAACAACAACAAATAAAACTAAACGAATTATTTAATTGATAGAGTGCGTGTGGAAAGGAGTTGGGGTGTATACCTGTTACATGCAATCCACCCTATATACAAGAGCGGTTTAAATGTTAACTTAAAGGAGTAAATAAACGCACCTCACCTCTGTTCACAAAGAATGTTGACGTAAACCGGCCTCCAAACTGAAAGAACTCAAGCCAACAACAGCATGTTTACGTCGAGAAATAGCTCTTGTCATGTGATGCTAGTTTGTCTATGTTTACTATACTCTACTGTTCCAAATCTAATAATTAAAATATCCGGTCACAAATACATTAATGAAAATCTGGAATATCTGCATCCTTTTCTAAACATAACGATTCTTTATTTGCAATTATTGTTATTTATTAACAAGGTAAACTAGAGATCATGCCTCCAAAACTGTACTCTTTCTATTTTAATTAAATTCTCCTTCTTAAAACCATGACAAACTACATTGGCCTATTCTATTAATGGTTTTCAAAGAATTGTTTTGGAAAGCTTCAACTGTAATGTTCTCAACAACGCTAAGTTTTGATTTCTTATTTTTGTTGTATCTTCAGTGTGTTGGCTCCAATTTTAAAAAAATCAAACCAGTGTCTATGAGAATTTCCTTTGGTACGTGTATCGGATGCATTTAAACAACAGGTGGTTCAATCTCATATTTAAATTGCGTCTCCTTTGATTCCTCAGTACGTACCACCTTTTTTCTGTCTTGCATTGTCCAACCTATCAAGTGGACAAGAAGACACGTTCTGTCTAATCTGATAATGTTATAGGAGCTAGCCTTTTTCTAATGCCTTTTTCCTTGATGTTTGGACTAGACCAGTGGTTCCCAAGCTTTTCAAGTAGAGGGCCATATCTACTATTTTCGGTAATTAAGCGGGCCACAACGTTATAAAATTATAAATGTTTATCAATGTTTATAAAATTATAAAAGTCGTGTAATATCACTCTTAAATTTATTAACTTTCGGCAACCAAATTCTAAAACTTTAAAAGCAGTCATTGTCAGTCCTACACTACAGTCATTTTCAGTTTTATATCAAATGTTCATTTAACAATTTTAAATCAGTTTCGAGAACCGATATTAATATAATTAATTTACAATTGTAACTGTTTTTCACAACCAGTTACTGAAGTTCAGATGCCAGTTTATCAATATCTGGACACAAAGCTGTCGTGCCCAAAGTCATAAGCGCAGCTAGGTTACTGTCAGTGAATCTGGAACGTTGCTTGTTTTTTATAATTGTCTTTGCGGAAAATGACTGCTCGCATCTATAAGTCGAACCAAAACGACAAATATATTTGTATGCGAATGAACGCAAGTGTTCAAATTGTTCGACAGGCAATAGTCGCCAGAATGAGATCATATGATCAGCTGAGAGTGAAGCAAGCAGCTCCAGGAATTTGCATCTCAGTGCAGAATTGCATTTCAAATCAATTGCTTCGTGCTGAAGGTTTTGCTGTAATTGGCAGATCTTGGCATCCGGAAATACGAACGGATTTATGAAGAGGGCAACATTATCCTCCTCTTTTGTGAACTCTTGAAATCTCGACAGAAAGATATGCAAAAGACTTTCCACTTTAACCTTGTACTGTAACAGGTCAAATTTCTTTTCCACCACAAGTGTCTTCAGAGTTGGAAACACCTCTAAAGTCCGTTCTGTCAGCTGTCGGATAAACAGGTACAGTTTCATTTTAAATGCAGAAATGCCATCGCACAAATTTGTGAACAGTTTGTCTTTTCCCTGAAGCCTCGCATTTAAAGAGTTTAAATGAGACGTGATGTCCACCAAAAATGCCAGGTCATTAAGCCAGTCATCATTCTGCAGACATTCCCGTTCTGTAGGCAATTCATCTATTACAGACACAAACACTATTTTTCAGTGCCCAGAACCGTGACAGTACTTTCCCTTTAGACAGCCATCTGACTTCGCAGTGTATCAGTAGCTCACTGTATTCCTCGTTCAGGTCTGATAGAAACTGTCTGAACGCACGCCTGTTCAGCACCTTACTTCGAATTTTGTTTATACATCTCAGAACAACATCCATGATATGGTTCAGATTTAATGTCTTTCCACACAGTGCTTCCTGGTGAATGATACAATGATATTTTAATATAGTGCGGTCAAGACACTGTTCCAATAATGCCAGACATCCAGATTTTTTACCCGTCAAAGCCGGAGCACCGTCGGTGCATACACTATCCAATTTTGTCCATTCTATGTTGCTTTTCTCTACACACAACTTCAGAGTTTCAAACAGATCAATTCTTTAGTTAGTCGCATGCATTGATTCAAGTCCTAGAAGTTCTTCAATAACTTCAAAATTATCGTTTATTGCTCGAACAAAAGCTGCAACCAGAGCTGTGTCAGAAATGTCAGTGGAATCGTCCATTGCCAATGAATTTTTTTTTACAATTTTTGACATGTGTTGCTACTTGACGACGAACATCGCTGGCCAACTCTTCAACTCGCCTAGCCATAGTATTATTAGACAAAGGAATCTGATCAAATTTTGTCTCACACTTTTTATCGCCAAGCATTCTAGCAGCAATTTTAAGCGAAGGCTTTATTATTTCTTCCGCATCGCTGAATGGCTTCATTTTGCGTGCCAACAGAAGAGCGACTTCGTACGACGCAACAACAGCACTCTTGCTCTGTTCTTTAGCCTTGGTGAAAAATGACTGCTGACTGGTCAGAGAACCTTCTTTCTTAGCTATGAAATCTTTTCTTAACTCCGAACTGACCGGATATTGATCATTTATGTCTGAATGTGTGGTCGTGTAGTGTCGTTCCAGGTTGTATTTTTTCGTAACAGAAACACACAATCCGCAGATTAAGCAAACCGGTTTACCACTACGACTAGGCACAAACATACATTTCTCCGTCCAATCTGCGTTGAATTCACGACAACCAACGTCCTCACATTTTCGCTTATTAGTATTGTTTGATTCTACGTTAGCCACGTTCATGCTTATCGGCTTTAACGGTAAATTTTTATTTGAAAAATCTAATTTCAACACCAAACTGCAGACTACTAAACAGTTGTAACAAATGACATCATGGCGTCTTGCACACTCTGATTGGTGGACAAGGCTAGGAAAAGGGAATTTCCAAACGTTTCGTTCGCTAACTCAACGGGCGCATTCGATATCCGAGCACAACAACCACGCACAGAGTGAATTATCGAACGCCGACAGAGCTCCTAGTGCTCGACCAAAATGACAGACTTCTTAGGCTTAGAAATAACATTCTAGACTCTAGAATACTGTAGATCGCGCATTATTACAACTTTCGTCAAGTTATTATTTATTTTTTTGAATGTCAATTAATTTCTGAAATTATTAAAATACATTATAGTAAATACAGAGGCCTGGCGGGCCACTTTCTGAATGCTGACGGGCCACAAGTTGCCCGCGGGCCGTGGTTTGGGAACCTCTGGACTAGACTGTCGTCGGTTTTCACCAAAAAATGTTCTAACTTTTATTTTCACGTCATTGCGAATCGAATTATATTGATAATCGATGTAGCTTAAATACTACTTTAATCTACAAATTATCACGTCACTAAGGAGCGCTTTCCAGTGTAGATATTGCTGTCAATCCACTTGATAGACTAACAGAATCATCGATATATGTTTGCGTTGCATCTTCCACGTCATCATCTTCTTATGCTAGACTATCAGCCTCCGTCAGTTCAAGATCATCACCACCTTCGTCCATTGCTTTCTTTTTGTTGGTTATTTAAATCGTAAGAAATACTTAACTCAGAGCTGGAAAAAGTATTCGGATTTATCGAAGGCCCCGCAAGAGCAATTTACTCCAGAACATCACATGAAAAGGCTGCTAAAACTTAAAAGTACCAACAAGAAATGAACATAGAAACTGCAAATGAACTTACTATGAAGTAACGTGTAAACGATTAAATGAATAGGAAGTGGAAAACATGGGGAAAAAAGGGTATAAAGGACGTAAGTAATAGCTATTGATGCCAGATCTGCACAAATTGGACTCACAAATGTCATATCTACTTGTTTCTTCATTGATATTACTAGTACCATCAGACATTTTTCATTCTTTTACGAGGGATATTTAAAAGTTCAGAATCTTAGCGCACTGTACAGGAAAGTTCTTATTTCTGAACAGTACGTCAGTGCCTCCCCTCAAAACACTTCCCTTGTACCTCTACGCATGTTCTCAGTCTGGTTATCCAATTAGTAAATGTCACTTTGTATTCACTTTCTGGTATGTTGTTGACACTGAAGAACTGCACTTGTGAGCGTAGGTCGGTTTTCAAAATCGTCTGCCCCTCAACAAATCTTTGATAGCAAGATTCAGCAAATCACTTGGAGATAACTCAGGGCTGTCTGGAAAATGTGTCAAAGTTTGGAAGCTGTGCTTTTTTCTGGAAGTCTGTCAAGACAGCGTATTTATGCGAAGGTGTGATGGCGTAGAGTAGAATGACACTTTTTTTACCCGCGCGCAAGCGGATGGTTAGTTGGCGTTCCAAAATGTTTGAAAACACTTTGGAGATATAAAAATGTCCCCAGACATTAACAGAGTCAGGCATAGGTAGGTGGACGACCGAGCCTTTTGCTTCGCATACAGTGCGCATAAACTTCCCTTGACAGTCTTTCTACGTCGAGATTAGTGGTACTTGCTCGTTTTTTTTTTCCAAACTAAACTTAGTTCTTTTCTCTTGATTCGGTTTCAGACACGTATCTGGTCACTCTTTTCATATCTGGAGAGGAGCTCTTTTAAAAATTTCAATCCGTGTTTGTTCTTCATCAGTCATCAACAAATGCTGGACCATACTTTTACAAAACTGTTCGAGCTTAAACTGAGTCCTCATTATATTGCAAACTGCTGAGGAATTAATGTCGTGATAATAGAATCGATCATCTTCACTAACTGCCTCCTTCACAGCAATCACGTTCCGCTCACTAATCGCAGACAACGGTCTTAGGCAACATGGGTCATCTTCCATGGATTCGCCACTATTTAAAACGATCTAACCACCTAAATCACATTTACGATACGACAGAGAATTGCACACTCAAACTTTATCCAAGTCAGCCTTGATATCAATCAGAGTGTACCCTAGGATGGCTTCGATATCAATCAGAGAGTAATCTAGGATGGCATTGATATCAATCAGAGAGTACCCTAGGATGGCTTTTATATCAATCAGAGAGTATCGTAAGAGCGTCCAGATTTTAAAGCATGCTCTTTGCACAGTAGCAGAATTGTTCCTTTCTCCACCATTTTACTCACTCTTATTTTCCTATTCTAAATCGCACGCATATATCTGCATGTGTTCGGTGTGTTGCGTGAGCGGCTTCAGATTCATCGATCGGTATTACATTGACAGAATTTATCGATGTGTAAAAAATTCCAGATCAGTATCAAGTGACAGTTTACATACAATCAAAGCGTAGAAGACTCACTCAATTTATAATAATTAAAATTATATATATATATATATATATATATATATATATATATATATATATATATATATATATATATATATATATATATATATATATATATATATATATATATATATATATATATATATATATATATATATATATATATATATATATATATATATGTGTGTGTGTGTGTGTGTGCGTATGTATTTGTGTAAACTCGTAATCCTACTTAAAACTTATTAAACTGATTTGTGCAATGGTGGAGGATGATATCATTAAAACAATCAAGTAAAAGCTAAATAAGTGTATAAAACAAAATCGTGATATAAGTCTGGATATTGTTATCGTTGGGTTAGAATATAATCACGATACAAGGAATTGTACATACAGTACGAAGTGGAATTTCCAATTCTATAGGAATAGCATTCCATAAATTTGGACCTGATAGAGCGAGAGATTTATCGGAATATGAAACAAGGTCGTTAAATTAAAAGATACTGGTTTGAAAATGAACTAAGTTACGAGTCATGCATTAGAGATTTTTTTTAGATATCCTGGCAGAAGGCCGTTTCTCGCCTTGTACATCAAGCAACCCTGTTTTGGTGAGATACGATAAATATCTTGGCAGAAGGTCAATGATCGCCTTGTACAGCACGCAGCGCTTTTGCAAAGCAACACGTTCACAGAAAAGTAACCAATTTAAAAATTACAATATTTCAGACGATTGTATGAATATTTAAGTTGTTAGAAAAAACTCTGGTACGTAATATGAACAATTTTTCATAAACGCAATCCATTATTTCAGAGGATTGTCACGTCAATATAAATGGAAATGCGCCTGTCCGTAGAATTTCAAGGCGGAGGGAGTATCGATTACAGATAACATTCTCTGAAACGTATCAGATTATTACCTTTAGACAACAGTATGATGGATAGGGATACATGGGGGAATATTTTTTTTATCTATAGCATCCTGTAATAATAGATTACATATGGAGAAAACATAAAATAACTTTATTTACATATGATCGCGTCAAATCGTTACCAGGTGTCGAGATATTATTCCGTGTTTCATATTCACCGTATCGACATCTTTCGTACTGTATTACAGGAAAACCTGATTTTGCCTTATTTCCAGTCGCTTTACTCCCTCTAATTTTGTGCAGCATTTTGTTGGTTTTTATATGCATATAATCATTAGTACCGGAGGAAAGTCGTATAGATCTCACTAAAAAAAAAAAAAAAAGGAGAATTCGTGCTCACAGGCTCCGATACTGGGATATTAACACAAAGCTAATGATTACACCAACGTTTATGCACAATCTTCAAGTTGTTTGCTGTCCTACGAACAAAGAAGCATTCCGACAAATCGAGCTTAAATATACAGCTTTCTTGTTGTTGTAATCGCTTTTGTTCTTGCATACACTGTATTTTATTCTAAAGATGCAAATATGGAATTCACGTATGCAAATTTATTCCGTTTACAGCTGTTTTTAATTTTATTTTATTCTCTAACATCCATATTTGATCTAGCTACCTACGATACATTAATGAAAAGTGCTGAGTCATGAAGCCTGTTGAATTAAAATTTCCGGAGTGGTTCTTAAATGAAATATTCTAATTTTACCTTCGAAATAATCACCAACCAGGGAAACAAAATTCTCGGCTATTGAGTAGTTTTTTTCCGAGAATGGACGTAGCTCGGAATAAAGCAAGAACGAAATACAGTGATTTTAATTGTGTTAAATAAATAAGCGGACACGACATGTAACAGAAAATGTTTATAAATTATAACGGCTCAGATATGCATACTTCTTTAACATTTCAATCTAATTTATGGAACACTTCACCCAACAATTGGTGCCCATGAATCACTTTACAAACCATTCTGCCCTAGTTCAACCCGTCACTTCAAAATTATTGCAAATTTGAATTCATCGGCGTATTTGCAACGTGGACAGCTAAGCTTTCGGATTAGTTTGTTACCTCCGTAACAATAATTACAGGATCCGTCGCATCTTAATGCAAAGATCGCCAGGTTTGAACATCAAAAATCTTTAATTGAAGAAAAATGCTTCAGGAGCAATGCAATGTGATGTACTGCGCAAGGGCTTAATACGATAACCATCGACACAATTATTTGTATTGGACCACGAAGCAACTAGTTTGGAACTTATTTTCAGGTAACAGGTACATTATCTAAGCACAGTTTTAAACCGGCAGAAAAACATGAAGCAGATCCCGACCGTTTTGGGAGGTAGAATCGGTATGGTCATGGTCCTCCAAGCTTTTGTCATAGATGTAGTGGACAGAATCTAATAATCCATAAATAAAACGGGCAATTCTGTTTTGAGGTCGAAATCGTTGATTTTTTTTTCCTAATCAGTGCAAAATTAACCACTCACCCACCATTTTAGAGAGGGAATGGCCGTACCAAGGAAATAGCAATGATCCTGACGTTACCAAAATTATATTCACTGTTGTTTGTTTAGCGGCAATCTACATTTGACGGCGATGAGGTCTACTTTTCCGAAACATTTCAAGAGCAAAGAGCAACAAACCTTTAGACTAATAATTAGGAAAAAAAGACTTAATTGTGTGATAGCTTGAACCTATATGGGAACTTTGTAAACAAAATTTTGAAACTCCTTCTTTAATTTACGAGTTTCAGTAATACCCAGGAAAGGGTGCTTAAAGTACTGCTCTTTCCAGGTGTGTTTTAGGTAATCCACTGAACAATTAAGGATTGTTTTCTGTCCTGTTTTTATGGAGAAAAAATATATTGATAAGTATCATGATCTTCGTCTTAGTGTGTTATTTACTGTACAAATAAAACTCTTCTACAGTCATTATGTGTATAGATTTATATTGGATACAACGACAGTCTTTGAAAATGGGCCGGTAGTGGAGATTAATCATGAGAGCAGTCTTGCTCCACGAAGAAAAATCAATAGACTCGAGGTATGCTGTATTACCGGTATACCAGTTTACATGTAACATATCTATGAGTGTCCATCTGTGTGTATGTGAATATGTTTAATCATATGTGAGAGAGACAGAGACAGAGAGAGATCTTGGTGGGGAAGAGATGCACAACGCATATCGTTTATGTTGCAAATATGCTTAGTTTCATTCTATATATCACACCTTATGACTGTTAATTTCTTAACTTTTGTTCAGCCTGGGCCAAATTTTATTAAAATATCATTTACTGCTGTACATATCATCGACGACAGGGTTAAGTAAATGTGGAAACATCACACACGACAAAGTATTATTGAAAACAAAATACAAAACCAAACCATTAACAGGATGACAACTCTCCCGACATATCATCATTCACTATATATAAAATGACCGGATTAAAGCGAAACTGAAAACAGACTATAACAATGCATTAACTTGTAGTGTATGGACTACGTGGAGGAATTATGAAAAAAATTGTTTGGTCAAATGGCTAGATTTTACAGCTAACTATATATACGATGGGTTGTTACAATGTGTGTGTGTGTGTGTGTACCTTGCCACGAAAGAAAAGAAAAATTGCATAAGAACAGCTTTTATTTCTAGGGAATAAAGGAACAAACACCAATTTATGTTACAAAACTGAGAAAACAGAAACTCCTAGAAATGACTCATCGTACCCGACAGTATTCAATAATATTTTAGATTAACACACCTTTTGATTCACGGAACTTTCTTATTTTAATTTGTGATCTTTCGTTTAACAAATCAAATCCTTTTTTCATTGAGATTTATAACCAGAAAAATGAAAAATGCATACTGCCATATTAAATTTATTAATAGTTTATGAATAGATCGTATCACAGAAATACAGGGTAAAGATAATACAAAAGTTTTGCGTAATCTTCTCCGTTGTTTTTCAAGACACCGTTCCCATGACATCCAACTCTCTAAACATACAACTTATGTCCAGTTGATGCAGCCAGAACGAGAGTTGAAGTATCCAGAAAACGGGTTGAAGTTTCGGGCTGCATTCAAGTATTAGAATACCCAAAAATGTTTTGTCATATGTTTTCCCACTTAAGTAAAGTATAATAAGAAATTTATTGTAATATATCCTTAACTTTATACATGTGTGGTTGTTGTTTTTTTTTAAATTTACAGTACGCAACTTCATTTTTTATTATAGCTATTGTTTGTTGACTACATCATTTAGAGTACCACAAAAAGTCTCGGACAGTTACTCCTGCGTATTGTGACTGCCACCGTGACAACAAATACTGCTCTCAGGCTGTTTGAAGGCTATTTGCGTTTAACTGGAAGGCCATGAATATAGGTAGTACGGAGAGTAATATGTGTTTTATGGTTTGACGCAATTTTCAGGTCACGATAGGCTGTACATGCAAGTAATCTGCTTGAAGGATTTTATTCAATATTGACATCTTTGTGGGCTAAATAACTGGCTGATTTAGGTTTGCAATAAACTTAAAATACCATTTTTTCTACCGACTTATTTTGGAGTAAATATACTTAAAGCGCTTTCCAAAAATTTGCTAAGTTAAGTGTTAGGAAAAGATTCAAAATTTCTTCTCTTCCAAAGCATTCGAAGGACTTTACTTTAGCTTTTGCAGGCTAAAGAAGTGGTGAAGTGGTTAGTGTGTAGTTGTCAAATAAGTCTCTCAGTTTCCTTATGTGACTAATTTCAACAACAAAAATGTGTACTTTATGAAACCAAGGACGAGGATTAAGGTTATGATGTCTGAAAAATTTTATTTAAATTACATACGCTAAATGAGTCAGTTATGCGATGAGGAATAAAGTTTGTTTTTTCCTGTCTCAGTCTTTTGGTAAATCTCTTTCATTTCTGTAAAAACAAAACATAAAGACGAGATAATTTTTATAAGCTTGGGTTGCGGTCTAAAAGTCCGCTGCTAGGAAGAAGGGTGACATGGTTTCTTTTCCCGAATTTGCAGTAGGGATTAATGTAGAAAGCGTTGAATATAATTGCGCTATCCTTAAGAAAAGCTGATTTCCACAAAGCTATTTTGTGGATAATGCCTGACTACCTTTGAGTGTTTTGAACGATATAGCCCCCTTTCTTGATCAGCAAGACGCCAGTATGATAATTTACGACAGTTTTGTTCATTTAATTTATCAAGTGGAATTTCACAAAGAGAACGAACTTAAACTACCGAACTTTAGTCACTGACTCACTAGCACCGCACGAATCTTCCTGCGGGAAGATAGCATTCCATACGCAAAACGTGACGTGAAGGAGATTCTCGCAAATAATAATGCAGACACAACATAAGAAGAATGTTGCGTTCACAATCATTGCATGAATTGATTCTGACGCAACATTATGTTATAAATGTGTGTGTGGGGTTTTTTTTTGGGGGGGGGGTTTAAAAGTAGCTTTCACAATTTTAGTCATGTCACTACGATGTCTGCAGCGTGGCAGTTTATAGTGATGTCTAGCACTGGGGCATCATGCAGAAGACATGCAGTATCATGTCCCACCAAGTCATATTATCCTGACACCAAAGTCGACCAGTCCTAATACTAACTTATTAATGCTGGGCGCCATGCGAGGCAGCTGATAGTACCATTTTTATAAGTCTTCGGTATGACTCGGCCGGGGTTCAAACCCACGACCTCCCGCATCCGAGGCAAACGCTCGTTAATTTATAAATCTTTCGGTTCAGCATATTTTTTTTCTTCCTTTCGTGGTTTTATTTATCAGACTATTACTTCCTATAAGCGCTATGTCTAATGGAGTCACTAATGAGTCAGACAGAACTTTAAGTGTCTATTGGAAACACATTTAATCAAACTAGGATATACGATAGTTAAAGAAAAAGTCCTAACATTTCAAATGCTAAGTAGCCCATATATAGACCCCATGCATAATGTGCAACTCGTTTTCTTACATTGAAGGCAAAAAGAAACCCTAAATAAATAACTTCGCCAGTTCATTTATAATATCTATCCAGTCGTCACTCTTAAGAATGTTAACACTTATAATAATAACGTATTTGTGATATTATCTTGGTAAAACGTTTTTTTTTTCTTCTTCTTCTTCTAAACATCTGCATTTCCTTTATTTATCAATAAAACATGAAACTCATCGTCAATCTCATCATAAACATACGTACCTGTTTTACTTATTTGGTAGGACATATCTTAATTTTATTGCACCTTACAACTATATTTATAGGTAGTTCTTTATAAGCATTATTTTTAAACGCACCAATTATTCTAATCTGAAAATTAATTGAGTCATTAAGGACCAGCCTCGATTAGATGTGAAGCCAGACGACTACACGATTCCTTACACATGATAAGATAGGACTTAGTGATTTGCTTTTCGTGTCAGTCTAGATATTTTAGTTTCTCATACATTAATTTGTATTAGAGTTTGATATTCAAGTTCCACTCAAACCAAAAGGCTGCTAATTGTATACATTAACAACACTTAATCTATTACTTTAAAAGAAACATATTTATAAAAAGGTAAGATCAGCTTTAGGTATAATTTTTTTTAAGGATTTCGTTTGATATTGGTGAAATTTGTTTAACATAACCAATATTAAAGGTCTACTAGAGTCAAATACACAGTATATATCATAATGTTCATTTTTCGCTAAATAACTCAGAAATGTGCATTTTAGATGTAGGTTTTAACTCACAGAGGAGAAACTTTAGATTATTTGAGCATACATCGACGTTTTACGGAAAACGCTCTGGAAATATTTATACACTTCCGGTGAAAATTCGGATTTCCGGAAGTGACGAAAAGTCGGTAAGTCCCTCAAGTTCAGCTTATGTGGTGATAATGGCTGATAGTGACGACACTAGCAAATTTATGGCAAATTTGTCATGCTCATCTTCGTCATTTGAGGAAGGTGAACCCCTTGAAGATGGCTAACTTCATGAATATGAAAAAGATTCTGTTCGCTATGAAGTGAGGCCGTATCAGTTTTAGCCCGAACGAGACGAAGATCAAGGCCTTGAAGAGAACATAGTGCATGCTCAAGCTGAATAGTGATTGGGCCTTACATTCTGGTAATTACTATTATCATTATTGAAATTATTACTAATTATTACTAGTCTTATTATTCTTTCGTTAATGTTATTTAAATTTCATAATGAAAAGAAAAGTAAACGAATTTGAGCAAAAGCTTGTTGGATGTCTTCAGAGAAGATTTTCATTTAGCTTGGTTCATCAGTAACTAGTAGTCTTACATTTTAATACTTAAGACTAGGACTGTGAGAGGTGTAAAAATAAATGCTTTATTAATTTTATGACTCAAGTTTGTTCTTTTAAACCACAATGAAATGCAGACCCTGAATGTACCTTTTAAACCAGCAAATTGGTATAAATGTTTCTATCCCCCATGGATAGATTCTTACTCACCATATTTTTCCATGTCGGTTAAGGTGCACAGTACTAGTGGCAAATACTGCATAAATGTTTATGGGGAAACTAATAATGAGAATAATATAATACACTTCTGATGAAATGTGCATTTCAGTATTGTGGAACAAAAGGTACAGCAAAAGTCTTATCATTTATCACACACACACACACACGTGTGTGTGTGTGCGTGTGTGTGTGTGTGTGCTTGTGTTTTGCACTTGATAATGCAAGAGCTACAAGTTGGCTGTCTAACACAATAATTATGATAGAACATATTTACCATGTATATTGATTTATTCAGGTGTACGTGTGGAAATTACAGTAGTAAAGAAACAGTTGAAGAGTGTAGATACTGTAAAGAGATCAGTGTGATTTTTGATAAGACAGAGGAGCACGATGTGGATTGTATTATCGATCATCCTGGATTTCAGACAGTTTGCTTGGATGAATATGTCCTGTAAGCAGCATACTATGCCTACAGACAGCATGGAAATCGTGAGGAAATTATGTCAGAGTACGTAAACAATTATAGGCAAAATGTTCTCACAGTAGTTATGGCGCCAATATCAGGTCCCTTTTGGGAAAAGTGATTGATGTATACACATAAATATGAAACAAAGTCACTCATAAATTCATGAAATCCCTCCTTCATTGAGAAAATGTGACATTTTTCTAATGTGGAGTTTTCACCCAAACCTTTCAAGAATAAACCTTGCTAGCATCATTTGTCTGTTATACTGGAAATCATCATGAAAAACTTTGTAACTTCAATCGAACAATACTTTCATTTCTTGAACAGACTCTGCACTATATCATTTAAAACACATTGTTGTCTGTTCCTATTCACTTTAGATTCATTTAGCTTCCTACCATTGGTCGTAGTAAAGTCTAATTTTATGCTAAAGGTCATGACTCAGAAAACTTGAATTAAATAAGTTCAAACCAGAATAGGCGACATAATATAACTTTATTCAAGTCTAAAATATGTTGCATATTCTATTTTTAGTCGTAGTAGGTACACTGCATACAGGCAACTGGTAAGATGGTGCTGGGGATATCTTGGCCGTTAAATCCGAGTCTCTTTGCCATCCTGTGCAGTAGATGCAATCAGACAGTAGTTCCCATGTGAACGTGGTAACTACACAGGTTTCAAACACTTGTAGTTATCTTGCAAATCGGGGTGTGAGAGCCTGGACAGCCGTCGACTTCTCTGGCCTCAGGGATTGGCTGCATAGAGATGGTAACTATCAACTGACTGGTTTCCTCACCATTTCCTCCAGTGATGCCATCCACTCTTCAACATGTTCTGAAAGAAGAAATGTTTCCCACCATAATTTAAGAAAGAAGAATTTCATTCACTGCCCATATACACGCTGAAAATTTGTATAACAAAAATTTGTAAATAGGAATAAAAGTTAAAATGGTATTCATTCTAGCAAACATAAATAGTATTTGAATGTATAATTATTTTGTTACAATATTTGATTTTGAATATGTCCTACAAATATAAATCTGTACAACTTTATTTTTATTCAAATCCAGGACTTTGGTTTGATTAAATAGTAATATTAAGAATTTGATAGCGGTATCAAATCCGTAATGATTTCATACATGCTGAAGTCATGCAATTTACATTACCCTTTTCCAGATGTATTTCAGATGAAGCTGGAATCCATTGTGGTCACTCTCATCTGGTTTGTAGATCGAATCATCGGACTCCCTTATCATAGAACACTAATCACCAATATCATGAACATCAGTATCAGGGTCTGTGTCCGGTTCATCAAAACTCTTTTGTTCTCCATTTCACTATCTGTGGGGTTGTCTAAAGAACACTGAATGCTTTTGCTCCTTCTCTGTACGTGCCGGACATTTACCTGACAACCTGTGAAATCATAAATATCATACATGTGTATACTGATTATCATGGTTTTCACACAGATGAGTAATTCTCATAAATATGCTTATCAATAACAGTGTATTATTGTTCACTAACTAAAAGTGGACAAGTGCTTGGTATACCGAGACAGTTGCTTACACGATCATACTGAACTTAGTTAATAAAATGTTCCCGTGTCATTTGCTTGTTTTTCAATGGTCACTGTACATCAATGAATTACAACAGTACATATGCACAGCATGAATGAAAGATATTACTAAACCTGATGAGTTGAAATATCTCGTAGTGGATTGTGCATTCATTCATGGAACTAGTTGTATATGTATTAGTATTACCAAAATCAAGTTGTTTTCCTCTCATTAATGCTTGAATTTTCTTGGATCTCTCAAGTGTCCTGCCAGTCTGATATTCAACAGCAATACTGCATGATGGTGTGTCTACATAAAGTCTGCCTGTCGAGTATTTATACTCCACAATGACATTTTTAATGGAGGAAATGTGATAGACCTTTAACATTAGCGACACAAAACAATATCGAAAAGGAACAATAGCTGTGAGATGAAATCGAGAAAAAACACAGCCGTAGTTACAGAACACAAATGTTCGGGTGAGGACGCGGATGCGATTTGTGGACTCGCCACGGCAACCACCATTGCATAACGCGACATGGGAACTATTTATTCGCACACCAGTCCGATTTGCTGTCGGAGCTATATCGATAGTCATGCTGGCGGCGCTGGCAAAATATTAATATTTGTGTATTTGTAGTTTTAAAGTATTAGCTTCCTCCTCCCCATGCCTTAAAATTGTGTAGCATAAACATGTGTCCTTAAAGTTTGGTAATAAGTGATATATTTATAGGTTACTGCATTTGTATGGGAAAATATTTACGAGTTTTTCGAATGGAAAATACTGCACGACCTTGGGAGTGCTGTATATCCATCCGACAAAACGAGTTCATATTTTCCCATACAAATGCAGTAACCTTTTTATTATATGCTAATGTTTTTATTCTACCTAATGCTTAATTATGTTAACAAAATGCACTACAAGAATCAAAGTAACTGAATGTATGCCGTATTCCAAACTAATTACACGAACACAGATTCATCATTACACAACAAGAACATTATTACTGAGCACATAACTCCGCCCAGATAAATTTGAACTTAGTCGCGCGCTCGATATAACTTTCGAAAAAAAATGGCGTGTCTAGTTAAAATTGAAATTTGGAGTCACATTTTGAATGAATGCGCATTGCAACAACTTTTCCATTTGTTCTGGAATGAAGAGATTTTGGTATATTTTTTTTTCGATTCTACGAAATTTCTTGATTATGGAATGGATTTATATGTGACAATTCCATGAAATACATCGGATTGAAGAAGCGAGGGAGAAGAGTGTTGACATTTGCAAATGCTTCTGATTCTGTCATTGAATGTTTGAAATCATCATGTCGGAAAAATATAAAGTCTTTCAATTGCAATTATCAAAAAGACGCTATGGAATTTAATGCTTAGTTCATTTTGAGTGCAGTAAAGAGGATGTAGTTGCACTTATATTCGAAACTAGAGTACAATTTCGAGATGTGTAATCAAGATTGAGAACCTATGACATGGCTCATGTAATTCGGATTTGCAGAACTAAGAAAGTACATTTTGAGGAAATTCAGGATGTAAAAATGTAAGTATATTTTTTGCCATTCTTATCACCAGCTAAAGAAGACAGTATATGACTTGTCACTTGTTTGTTATTTGTAAGGACCCTTTCTTGCGTCTGTTGTATATCTAGCCTAAATCCGAAACACTGTATCAACAAAGTTAACGCGGAATGTGCCAAAGCATCTGGTATGTGGCAGTCCACGAAACATCTGCTTTAGTTCATTCAGAAACAATTTAAACAACCACAACGTAAAGCGCCTGCTACGCGAGTGTACGTGATTTGTTTACAAATCAAAAGTGCTGGAGTCTGCGTCCATTGTTTGTTTACAATAGAAAATAGTTCTTTATGCATGTGAATGCAATATGTGTATTTGAACGCGAGTTCAGTATCAGGTAATATTGCATGATTCTGACAATGTAAAAGTTAACGGAGAAAATAATAAGCATATAATAATGTAATATAATCTGCGATAGTTTCTACTGTTATTTACCTTTTTTTACATCCATTAAACAACCAGATCTGACACCTGTATACTCTAGACTTATACTACTACAACAACGATCAGGACGATGGCCAAGATTATAACTGCGTTTTGCTATCTTATTAGTGCTTCATAATAAAATAGCCCTGAATTGTTTTTCTTACTATTGGTTTTACTTCAAATTTGCTTTTACAATTACAACGATGACGAATCTGAAAAAAACCCTAATAATAATGTGGACCAGTACAACGAAATCCACCGCAGTGCTATAATTACTGTATCTTTTTTTCACGTACTTCTGCTACCACTACCGATAATAGTAATAATACCTCAACAACGACTACCACAATGCCACCTCTGCAACTGGTGTTACCATTATTCATGATGCAATAAGCCTAAAAGTGTCTTGTTTTAAGATTTTGTGGACAAGTTCCTCAGTCAGCCTAAACAAAATCTATATAAATACGTCAGCAGAAAATAAAGCACTTACGTAGAGAAAGATAAAATATAAATATTTATTGCACTGGTAACGAAGAGTAGGTTATAACAAATCACAATATATTAGCGTAATTGAATTCTAGCGAATCGTAGACATTACTGACGGGCAAAATACGTATTTCCTTATCGTTCCTTTCTTTTTAATGCTATCTAAAAGAGATGAATGTAACACGGAACAATGTAAATTAAGAGACGAAGTCCCGTTTATTCATGTACAATTATTCATATACAAAGGATTTCAAACAAATAAATAGCTGTTGACATCGAGAGTATTCGAAACAACTTAGTTACAAAACACCTATTAAAGTATTTATGTACGAAATATTCACAGGTTAATCTGTTCACACACCAGCGTAACGTCCACCCACCCAAAACATTTAACAAAAATGAAAGAGAAAAAAAAATGGCGCTCTTAAATAGTGAACACTATGTCTAAGCCCTTTTTTTTTTCTCCGGAATCTCCAGTCTACGTAATTGTCTGCCTTTTTATCATATACCTTACCATATTTTTACTACATAATTTTATTGAATAAAAATTTAGTTTCATTACCAAATGAAATTGGAAGGAAAAAAAAATGTTTAATATAAGCAGTGAACAGTTAAAAGTGTAGCGCGTTTATGCATGTACATGTACTTACAGAACTATATCTGACCTTCAACATAAAAGTCCATTTAGATCATCGCATATATAACTGTTTATTCACGATTAGGTAATTGCACTGAAATTCATGCACTAAACAAAATACGGCAACCAAGATCCGTTGGTTTACTCTAAGATTCGCAAGATCGGAGTCAACTTTATTATCCATAGAGCATGTACAAATGATACAGAGGATGCCAAACGTGTAATTATCTAATTCTGCAATTACAGGGCTCGCAAAGCTGGAAATTATTCAACGAATTTCATAAATTTATTATTAAATCAATACTCAGATGAGAATCGGTAACAGTACAAAGTATATTATTTTACAAACTATAATTCAAAGAGCAACTGTCTTTCCAAATCAATGGAAAATTTGATTCGGACATCAACACTAGATCTCCAATGGAAATTCTTGTCTGATTCCACATAGCTCATATGCCCGCGATATTCATGGATCTCTGCGACGATCCATATGAGTAGTGAATAGGGCCACCCTAGCGTCAATGGGAATTAGCATTACAGACCCCCCCCCCCCGGGCCACTCTAGCGTCAAGGGGAATTTAACATGGAGAAAAACCCTGGGCCACTCTAACGTCAAGGAATTGAATATGGAGAAAAAAAATCGTGGGACTGTCTAGCGTCAAGGGAAATTGAATATGGGATTTTTTTTTTTTTTTTAAAATAAAAATTTTTTTTTAAAAAAGGGGTAGGCAATTGAAAGTCATTCTCTTTTCGAGAAATATGGGTGGCCCTCAAAAAGGCCTTTGGGTTTATGTTAATGTATCCATTAACATAAAGGGCATCTGCGGCATCTTCTTGTCCTCAGGCTGCGTCTTACTCGAGGGCCATAAATCAGTGTCCTCTTGAGGCAACCTTGTCTTTCTACGTACACTCTTCGTATCCACAGACTGGTGTCTGACTTGTCGACAACGGTCCACTTGGACCGGACATACATGAGCATGTCCGTCCTAAACATCATGGAAGACACAAGGGTGGATGATTCGACTGTGGTCCACATCTTGAAGCGACGAGAACAGGTGAATCAATGCAGTGAACTGCGCTTATTTATAGGTAGAGGAAGGATTGAAACGGATTGAGTTCATTCACCAATCCGAACACGCGTTACAAAATTCAGTCAGCCCGCATCCAATCCGAAGAGAGCAGTCTGTGACGTCACGTGGTCTATATAGATTCGCTAGCGCTTGTGTACAGTCAATCTATGCGACAGTGATTCAACATGACGGAAACTCAGAAAACGATCCATTGGGGTGCACCAGCAGGGGAGACTGCCCAAGGGAACCCGGACTTACTTTCAGAAGAGGTACATTGGGATTTTGTGGATTTTCTTACCTCGCAAGAATTTGTTCCGGAACCTTCGTTACCTTCTTCATTACCGCAAGTGGAGAATTTTAGACAGAGACAGAAAGAAGAATTGGAGAAATTTATACAACGACAAAAGGAAGCGGAACAAGCTTTTCTCCTACAGCAGCAGCAGCAAGAAGAAGAGGTAAGTAAAAAACAACAGCAACAACAGCAAGAAGAAGTAGCAGCAAAGAAACAAGAGGGTGAAAATCAAACGGTCACGGTACTGTTGGACATTTTAGCGGAGTTAAGAAGTCTGAAACAAATGTATCAGACTTCTTTATTACGACCGAAGAGAATACGACCTTCCCGAGCTAAACACGTCAACCCTGTGACTAAGCCTACCGTACCACCCTTAGTGATTTCAACCCAATCATCATCAACATTACGCAGTCCAGAAGTAGGCCTTGGCCGTGGCAAAGGCTTAAGGCAGTTAAAGTTGATTGCTTAAACTCACCCCTATACCAAAAAAGGCCCTTTTCAAGGCCACCCACATTTCTCGAAAAGAGATAGGCTTTCAATTTGCCAATAACTCAAAAAAAAAATCAAAAAAAAACCATTTTACCCCTATAGTACGTGTCTTTGTATGAGTGCGTGAGTGTACGTTCTTATTTTAAAATCATAACTCAAAGACACTTACCTTATATAATTAATTTATTCTTTTATCCATTGTTACAATCCAATTCACAATTCACAACAGAACACTTTAATTAAAAGTTCATTTACTTCTTCTTTCTCCTTGTTTAGTCTCTCTGTTTTTTGAATTTCTTCACCCTCTTTTCCTCTTCTTTCTCCTCATTTTCTTCCCTTCTTCTTTTCTTCTCCTGTTTCTTTGCCTCTTGTAAATAGAATTGTCTTCTTTCTTCCTCTTCTTCCTCTGAAGAATCCCTCTCTTCCTCTGAAGAATCCCTCTCTTCTTCTGAAGAATTCCTCTTTTCTTCTGACTCCTCTTGTTTCTTTTTTGGGCAATCTGGAGACCAATGTCCTTTTTCTTTACAATAATAACAGGTATCTTGACTTCTGTCTTTTTTAGCCCTTTTTTTTTCTTTTTTGACGGTCTGGACACTCTAAAGACCAATGCCCTTTCTTCTGACAGATATAGCAAGTATCTTGACTTTTTCTCGAAAGGAAGGAGAGTAGTCCGTGGGCTGGTCTGAAGAGAATTTTCTAATGACCCCTCGCAAAGCTCTGACGAAACGTTCGATTTGGCTAGTCTCTTCCATCGTTGTGCTCGGCTTGAGAGTGAAATAAATAGTGAAAGGACAAGACACACACCCTTTTATATACGCTGGTCTGCCAGGACCATAAATTAGTCCAGGGTGTTTAAGCTTGAGTCATTTGACGTTTTTCACTCAAGATGAAACGATCCTATTCATTCGAGAAGAAAGAAGAAGAAGAAGAAAGTAAGAGGCAGAAACGTGATCTATCGCCTCGTACCAGGGCTGAAATCTTGGCACAAATTCATGCCAGTGATTTTGAAGAGGACATGAGTGAACCAGAATTCGAACCCTCTAAACCAAGTTCACCACCCTTAGTCAACCCTGAAAAATACTATTCCATTCGAGAGACGGAAAAGCGCTCCTCTAGAAAATTTAGAACCACGGCTTACAAATACACGGTGAAGTTTAAAGATTTCAAGGCTGAAGTGCCGTTAAAGAAAGCAGAAGTGTTTATCACTGGGGTGTGCGATTCTTTGCTCACCACACTTAAGCGACAATGTCAACCCAAAGAAGACGATCGCTTGAGACTTTCCATACAACACGACGGTTTGAAATCCCCTGTTTGGATCGAGTTTAGCACCCCTGCAGAATTGACCGCTTCCAAAGTCATGGACAAGATTCAACACGTACAACAATCTAATGATCAGTTTGACATCACCGATGGTAAAGCCACACTGGACATGACCCACGTCTCTCCTCCTCAAGGGACTGGACGCAAAAAGATGTTATTGGTGGACGACCTTCGCAACACCAAAACAAGTCTCGTCCGAATTAACAACCCTCATGACCAGATGTGTTTAGCCCGTGCCATCGTGGTGGGACGAACCTATGCCAACAAGAACGACACGGTAGAATGGAAAAGAACCTGGAGAACTATTCAACAATCCGACCGAGCCAAACAACGAAACGAAGCAGAACTCCTGTTACAACAAGCCGGACTGTCCAAAGACATACCCTGTGGCATTCCTGAGATGCAAAAATTGCAAGATGTCCTAGCTCCTCGCTACACCTTGAAAGTGCACCCTCAAGAAATGCGTGGGCCTCTGTTGTTTAGAGGCCAAGATTGTAAGGACGGAAAATACATTCATGTCTATTATCACGATGACCATTTCGATACCATTACCAGTATCACCGGATTCCTGGGATACAGATATTACTGTGAGAAATGTGACCGTGGTTATAATAATCGAGAGCAACACAAACATTGTGGATCGAAATGCCCAGGATGTTTGGCCTCTCCACCCTGTCTGAGCGAAGGACCAGTGCCTTGTTCAACTTGTCTGCGCACGTTTGTCAGCCCTACCTGTTACCAACAACATTTGAAGACGCAAGGTTCACAGCAGAAATGTGCTTGTCAACTCCTGAGATTGTGCCCTACGTGTGGACATGGCATATGTACCAATACTGCGAAGGCACACGTATGTCGAGGAAAGAAAAAATGTCACATTTGTCACCACATCGTGGACTTGGAACACCAATGCTACGTGCAAAAATACCAACCCCCACCAGAGAAAGAGGACGGTCACAAGAAGAAAGGCAATTTCATCTTTTTCGATTTCGAATGCATGCAAGAGACCGGCATTCACATTCCGAATTTCTGCGTGGCTCATCGAGCGTGCGAGAAGTGCATTCAAGAACCTATTTTCAGTCATTGCCCTCACTGCAGCAAGATTCCTGGAGGGCGTGAAAAAAATTTTCGGAGACCGAACACGTTAGACGATTTTGCCCAATGGGTCTTAGACCCCGTCGACAAGACGTGGAGCCAAGAGGACATCGAACGTTACGGAGATTGTCATCGTCATGCCACGGTGATGGCTCACAATTTTTCCGGATACAATGGACAGTTTCTTTTGAGATACTATACGGAACAAGGCACCGAGCGTCCTAAAGTGACTTTGAACGGAGCCAAAATCATTTTCATGCAAGT
This sequence comes from Sinohyriopsis cumingii, assembly GCA_028554795.2. NCBI lineage: Eukaryota > Metazoa > Mollusca > Bivalvia > Unionida > Unionidae > Sinohyriopsis > Sinohyriopsis cumingii. Next base: position 116,632,881 of record CM068826.1, on the reverse strand, counting down.
GGGACAAGTACAGTTTAAAGATTCGATGAGCTATTTGGCCATGCCTTTGAGCCGAATGCCTAAAACGTTTGGAATGACAGAAATGGCTAAAGGGTACTTTCCACACTTTTTCAATACGGAAGCCAATCAACACGCCGTTCTACCCCATTTACCTGAGGCTCACATTACGACCCCGACAACATGCGTACCGAACAACGAGAAGCTTTCTATGCGTGGTACCAGGCTCACGCCTCGGATCCTTTCGACTTTCAAGAAGAAATGTTAAAGTATTGTCGTTCCGACGTGGACATTTTACGGCGTTGCTGTGGAAAATTTCGAGAACTGTTCATGGAACACGGAGGGGTCGATCCTTTGAAAGAAGCTTGCACCATTGCCAAAGCGTGTTCCTTAGTGTATCGACACCGATTCATGCCTGAAAACACCGTAGCTGTCATCAGCCCTCAAACGACCCACTATGTCAAGCGTCAATACTCGGTCAAAGCCCTACGTTGGTTACATTACTTGTGCGACAAGGAAGACAAATGGATTCAGCATGCCCGCAACGGAGGGGGTGAAAAGACCATCGGAACGTATTCGGTCGATGGCTGGGACTTAGAAAACCCCAAGATCGTGTACGAGTTTAACGGTTGCTTATTTCACGGATGTCCCGTCTGTTACCCTGATCGTAGCACTAAAAATCAGTTTTTACAACGAACCATGGAAGACTTGTACCAGGACACTTGTCAGCGGCGCCTAAAGTTGGAACAGGAAGGATACCAAGTGGTGGAAATGTGGGAACACGAATACGATCACCGTATGAAAACCGATCCCGAGTTTAAACGCCTCGTGGAAAGTTACCAGTTCATGGACCCGCTGAACCCTAGGGATAGTTTGTACGGAGGAAGGACCAATGCCACCTGTTTGCTGTACCAAGCCGACGAAGAGAAAGGAGAAGAAATCAAATACTTGGACGTGTGTTCGCTGTATCCCTACGTGTGCAAATATTGTCGCTTTCCTTCAGGGCACCCACAATTGCTCACGGAACACATCGACCTGAAAAACATTCGACAATACGAAGGCTTGATCAAGTGTAAAGTTTTGCCTCCCACGAACCTATACCATCCCGTCTTACCTCACCATTGTCAAGGCAAACTGATGTTTCCATTGTGCCGTACTTGTGCCGAAACGTGCAACCAAGACCAACCTTGTCAGCACACCCAGGAAGAACGGGCCTTGACGGGGACGTGGGTCAGCGTGGAATTGTTCAAAGCTCTGGACATGGGATACCAACTGTTAGAAGTGTACGAAATTTGCCACTTTCCCAAGACACAACAATACCACAAGGGTGATCCCAGTCAGAAAGGCATTTTCGCTGACTACGTGGATGCCTTTTTGAAACTGAAACAAGAAGCCAGCGGCTATCCTTCCTGGTGTCACACTCCCGAAGACCAAAAGACATTCAAAGAGAAATACTATGAACAAGAAGGCATCACTTTAGACCACATCGAGAAAAACGAAGGCAGGCGATCGTTTGCCAAAGTGATGTTAAATTGCTTGTGGGGTAAAATGGCACAATGACCGTGTTTACCCAAGACGGAATATTTGACAGAACCTTCCCGCTACTTCCAGATGATTCACGACAAAACCAAATACATGAAACACGTGGACGTCGTTCGCGAGGATTTGATCTTGGTCAATTACGAAGAAGATCTGGACTTTGTACAAGACGACCCTTTTGGAAATGTCATCATTGCGGCTTACGTGACAGCTCATGCTCGTTTAAAATTGTACGAAGCTTTAGAACTGTTAACGCGTCCTGTACTTTGACACGGACAGTTGCATTTACATCCATCACCCGACTCAACAGCACCCTGACATCGAAGGAGACCGTTTAGGAGCCTGGACAGACGAGCATCCCGACGACAAGATTCTAAGTTTCGTCAGTGGCGGTCCTAAAAATTACGGCTACGAATACCGGGACAAACAAGGAGAAGTGCACACGACGTGCACAGTGAAAGGACTGACTCTGAATTACCGTACCAGTCGTGTGGTGAACTTTGGGGTATTGAAAGAAGCCTTGCAATCGGGAGAGGATGAACACTTTAAAGTGACCACCTATCAACCGAACAAGATTGTACGTTTACCCACTCACCACATCGTCAGTCGGCCCTTGGAAAAAGTCTATCAAATCGTGTACCAGAAGCGAGTTCGACTTCCCAATCATTTCACCTTACCGTATGGACACGTTGGTATAAAACATTGGTTGTAAGAGGATAGTCACCCGCTAGAAGGATGCCTTCGCCACAGCAAGAATCAAGTGAGAAACCCGATGAGAACTCCAAGTTCAAACCCTACCATTTTCCAGTCTTCTTACCTGACTATTGTGATTGTGCCCGTCGATTGGACACGTTTCAGAAATAGCCTACGGATAGGGAAGGATTACCTTCTTCGCATGTTTTAGCTAGAACAGGATTTGTCTACTTGGGACCTGAGTCAAGATTGGGATACGAGGTACAGTGTTTCGCTTGCGGACTGAAGTTACGAATGGATCTATGTATCTATAAAGATTCAGCTATTCTGGAACATACTCGATGGTCTCCGCACTGCCCTTACCTTTCTATGGCCTTTCCACCCATTACACTACGGTACAATGATGACGGTACCTTAGAGACGGTACCTTCCAAAACAAGACATAAAAAACATAAAAAAGGAAAGATGTACAAGCTGGAGACTGCATTGCGACTAGTATAAAAAGGGGCTATGGTCAAGATCGATAGTTCATTGTGACTACCTAGACCGAGGGAACAAGATGAATACTTTCAGAGAAACACAAAACAAGTTGTTTAGAAAGGCACAATTCAAGTGTGGGGCTTCTGAAGTGGAATGCGATTGTGAGCCTTGCGATGGGTACGATGCTGTACGTTGTGACCTTAGCGATGCCGTAAAGCATCATGGGAACTTTAGTGTCACTACCCCTATCATGGAAAGTGATGCTGTGCGTGTCAAACCTGAGGGATGCGAAAGTGATGCCGCTCGTCCTCTTGGACATTTTAATGGGTTTCGTTTTAAAGGGGAATGTTCACCTTCACGTCTACCCCCCTACGAATGTCATCCAGCCCTGAGCAAACTCCTGTTCATGTCACCCAACCCTCATCGAAACGAACCTGTGAAAGACGAATATTCGTTTCCTGTGCGTTTGTCGGAATACTGCGACTTTGAAAATCGTCTTCAATCGTTCAAAGGAAAATGGCCTAAGTATCTGGGAGGACCGACCCCCGAAGAATTAGCCAGAGCTGGATTTTTTTACTTGGGCGAAGGAGATAAAGTCAAGTGCTTCAGTTGCGGTGTGTCACTTCACCACTGGGAACCGCAAGATTCGGCCTACGTAGAACATGCTCGATGGTCACCGAATTGTCATTACTTACCCTTAGTGGGACCGAGACATTGAAGTAACTTACCATAATCTGTTCATGGATACTTTACACGAGAACATTCGTGCTTTGCCTGTGGAGTTGAGAGAACGCATTTACCGAGAGCTGGTCAAAATACAAGTGAAACGTAAAGAACAATTGCATCCGTTACGTCACCGGTGTTTGAACCACTGGTACCTGAATGCTGTACAAGGACTGATTGAGTTGAAAGTGTTCCATTGGACAGACATTGATCAACGACCCCCTGGTTTTAAAAAGGAATGGTTTGGTATGGACGATTCTATCTACTACATTGTAAACGTACTGCATCGAATTCCAGAGGAAGAGTTAACGAATTACCAACATCTTGAACACAATGTCAACTTGGTGAAAGAGGAAACTTCTGAACGAATTGTAACGTGTAAATTAGTAACTAAACGATTTAGATTCGACAATGAATTGAAACCATGTCTGTGCAAACAGTACATGTCTTGTGTCAGACAAAAGAGAATTTAGTATGACCTATTCATGGATACTTTGCTAGAGAACATTCGTGCCTTGCCTGTGGAGTTGAGAGAACGCATTTACCGAGAACTGATCAAAATACAAGTGAAACGCAAACGCAAAGTTATTGAACCGTTTTTAAATTATGCTCTGTTCCAAAGTATAAGAAGACTGATTATGAGTGGATATTACATCAGGCACAAAGGTAAACGAGGCTATTGGCCACCACCCAAGGATTCCAAAAACAGTGTATATACTTATGGATACTTTACAAGAGAACATTTTGGGCTTGACTGTGGAGTTGAGAGAAAGGATTTACCGAGAGCTGGTGAAAATACAAGTGAAACGTAAAGAACAATTGCATCCGTTACGTCACCAGATCTTTAACCACTGGTACCTGAATGGCATAAGAGGACTGATTCGTCAGAAATTGTTTCAGTGGTCAGACATTGTTGAAAACTTTGAGGTCGCTAATGATCGACATGTTCATAATTATGGTTACTTCGAGATTCACCTAGTGCAACGCATTGAGGAAGACAAGTTAAAGGATTACCAACATTTGTTTCGTGGAATCTACTTAGCGGAAGAGGAAACTTCTAAACGAACTCTGACGTTTCGGTTACAGTATGCAAGATTTAGATTCCCTACTGGAGAACGAAGATCTCTGGCTAGAAAGTACGTGTATTGCATCCGAAAAAAAGAGAATATAAAAACAGGCTGCCATGCCACGGTTTATATCACATGTCATTGAACAGATTCCGTGGAAGGAACTCAATGACCATATTCAAACTGTGGATCATTACCATCGATTATTACAAGAACTCCATCCATTCAATTTGGGTCGACAAGTGGTGTGTGTCTTAGTGACTTGTTTTCTGGGATTTCGTTTACCAGCCGATTCCTTGTGGACTCTTTACGATCAGTACTTACCACTTCAATGGCCTTAAATGGTCACGAAAGACTCCTTTTGCTCAAAGCCTTGCGGTTTCATCTGGATACTTCTCGACCTCAACAGGAAAAAAAGATTCGTCAACTTTTAGCTACCCAAGACGTGTATGACGATGTGTGTGTAGCTTGTGACTTACATCCCCATTGGACAGATGTCCGTGCCTGGAAAGAATGGGATTTTGAGGCTTGGACCCAAGAAGTGGCCCAGTATGCACGAGAGTTGTTCAAGGAAAAAAGTTACTTTTCAACCCGTGTTAGTGACGGTGCCAGAAGAACCCGTCACCCAGGACAGGACTGTCGTGGACAGGCCTGAAAGACCCTTTCACTTGTGTGACCTTACCCCCTACTATAGAACTGGTTAGAACATTACCCAAAACATGTTGTACAGACACTTGTGTTTATTCCACGTTAATGGTTATCATGTGCCTTTTATCCTTGTACTTAAGCCTTTGGCTTTTATGTATTTTTGTCTTTCGTATTCATGTTGAAACATTCAATAAACGTGTTCTGAAAAAAGTATATAAACTCTTGTCTTGTTTGTTTTCGTGTCACAAGTGACATTTCTCACACTATGGCTACCTCTGCTGTCTCTGCTCCCTCTTCCTCCACTGTCAAAGTCATCGACGAACACTTAGATCGTGCCAGTTGGGAGGCTTTGTATCTTCGCCATCCCTTTAACATGCTCATTGTTGGACCTAGCGGTTCAGGCAAAACCGAATTCGTCAAACGTTTGATCGAACATAAACATCATTTAATCGATCGACCCCTTCAGCGGATCGTGTGGTGTTACAAAGAGTGGCAATCGGCGTACAGCCTCTTGCGAGAAAGTCAAGGCGATTCCATCGTGTTTGTGGAAGGCATTCCTAAAGAAGACGACGGCATCGTCTCTGACTCCCGTCAAACCCATTTGGTCATTTTCGACGACATGTTAGGAGAAGACGAAGAAGAAATTAAACTGTGGTTCACGCGCAAAGGGCATCACCGTAATGCCAGTGTCGTTTACATCACCCAAACTTTGTTTCAACAAAGTAAAGCCCATCGCACCATCAGTCTCAATGCGCATTACGTGGTCTTGTTTAAAAGCCCTCGAGATAAATCGCAAGTGCAAGTCTTAGCCAAACAGTTAGGAACGCCTTGGCTGACTCAGGCGTACGACGATGCCACTCAAACTCCACACGCCTGTTTACTCGTCGATTTGAAACCTACAACCCCTGAGGATTTGCGATTTCGTACCCACTTGTTTCACCACTGGTGCCAAGACGGAGGGCCTGTCCTGTACACGTCTCCGTCCTCGACTTAATTTCACTCCACATAAAAAAATCTATAAAAACCTCAGACCCTTTTTCGTCTGTCTCACACAACGTCAACATGACGTCCCTTCAGTCGCATCTTCCCGTCAAATTGATTCGTGCCTTGTATGGCATCAGTCGAGAAAAAAATCCACAAATACGGGCTCGTGTCTTAGAAGCTAGTCTCAAAGAAGTCTTACGATGGTTCACGGTGACGGCACGTCAATTACTCCAAGGGATCATTCAGATTCCTCATCAAACCAAACGCTTTTTTGATCGAAACAAAGTCGCTTTGGTCCAACTGGCCGATCCCCGCATCGACACTCAAACCAAAAAACAAATCATTTTGAAACCTGGAGGGAGCGGTACTCTAGGAGGGGTCATCATTCGCTCTCTCTTAAGATGGGATCCTAATGCCCCCAAACTTCTCCCCAAGAAAAAAGTCCAACGAAGCCCCAAGAAGAAAAAGAAAAAGACCAGGTCCCCAAGGAGAACTTCTCCAGTGGCGGGACCCTCCTCTTACCAGACACCACCCCGGAAAAAGAAAAGAAGCCCCCAGAAAAAGAAACAGAGAAAAAGTCCCCAGAAAAAGAAAAGCCCACAGAAGAAAACTAGTCGCAAGAGAGGCACTTCGGCCAGGACGCAACCTTACACTCGCAAACCACGACCTACCACGGTAGTGACTGCGTCTCCGGCAGCCTCAGGTTCATCCACTTCTCCGTTGATGACACCAAGAACTGTAGAGTACTTGGAGACGTTGATCACACCAAGAACTTCTCCGTTGATGACCCCAAAAAGAACTTCCCCAGTGGCAGGACCTTCCAATTTAGTGGCAGTGGCTGCTGCTCACAAAGTACCTTCTCCCAAAATCAAAGTTCAAGAAAGATCGGGCATGTTACAGAGTTTACTGGATTTGTCCAAGCAAGAACTGGCTCGATTTAGTCCGTTACGTACCCCTGCACGACGTGTCATGCCTGTCATGAAGTTGATACGACGTAAAGACAATCAGTGGCGACGCGTTCCAGTATAAAAAAGGCCTGTGACTAAGTGGGGGGTATCAGTGTTTTGGTGCTCCTGAAGATGTCACCCTCCAGAAAACCCCAAGGAAAGAAAAGGAAAGGACTACCACCACGTTTAGTCAAACATGGGGACATGTTATCTGTCCTGTCCAAAGCTTCTCCACCTCTACGAAAAAAACTCATTCAATCAGCCTCCAAAGAGGTCATCGATACCGTGTGCGAATGTTGTTTGAACGTCTTGAAAGGCACGATCCCTTTGTCCAAACACCAGAAACAATGCTTAGGCAAACATCGTCACGTTCTTCGCCAAATGGTTCAAAAGAAAATTCCCATTCGTCAAAAGAAGATGTTGGTACAACGTGGAGGAATTTTACCCCTCTTGTTAGGTCCCATACTGAAAGGAGTCTTGGGAACCATGTTGGGAGGACTGGTGGGAGCAAGATAAAAAGGCCCTCGGAAGTCCCAAGATCTCAGAATCGACCCCTGACAACCCCATGGAAGGACGAAAACTAGCTTTAGTACCTTACAAACGATGGATGGAATACCATCGGTGGCAAGAAAAACGCACCCCGCATTTACCTCCCAATCCCCATTTGAGCGAGATGTCCCAGTTACAACACGAATTGCAGTCCTTGATGGATCGCCAAGATTTGTCCGAAACAGAAAAATCGCAAAAGTCCCGTCAACTCTTGCAACCACTGCAACTCTTTCACCAGAAAGCTTTAGACGAAACAGCTCTACCCACTCTGAAAGATTTTAAGACCTTGATGAAAAGTCCAGCACCATCATCACTACCACCACCACCACTACTACCATCCCCAGGGGTCACCAGAGATGCTACCCCACGAAGACCTGAGGAAGAAGAGATGCGAGAAGTGTTTCAAACACCGTCAGCAGCTCCCATTTCGAGTAAGATTGCAGCATCCTTGTTGACACCGTCCCCCACACCCCAACGAGAAGAAATGAAAGCTTGGGTTAAAAAGATGATGTCCACTGATCCTTCGACAGAAGTGAAAAAGAAAGAAGGGAAACCAGAAGTGAAAAAAGAACAGAAGACCAAAGCCATTCCATTGCCACCTCCACCACTACCTTCGACTTCTACTCCCGTAGCCCATCGGACACGTAAATCCGTTTCCAAACCACCCTTTCGTCCCACCCAAAGTAGCATCACCGAAGAGTGGGTGACTTATTAACACACAAACAAACACAAAAAATGGAAAAAGTCTTAGCCAGCATTTACTACGATCCCTCCCATCCTGCAGGTTACGCAGGAGTTCAAAAATTGTATCCTGCTGCCAAAACGCGACTGAAAAGTCTCCGTTTACCTCAAGTGCAACGATGGTTACAAGAACAAGCTACCTACACTTTACACAAACCCATTCGACGCAAGTTTGCCAGAAGTCGCACCCGAGTGGAAGGCATCGATCATCAATGGCAAGCCGATTTAGCCGATGTCTCTCATTTGGCCAGCTATAATCGTGGCTACAAATATTTGTTTTGTGTCATCGACGTCTTTTCCAAATTTGCCTGGGTCGTGCCCTTGACTTCCAAATCGAGTAGCGAGTTAGTGCGAGCCCTGCAACGGGTGTTGAAACAAAGCGGTCGCCACCCTCTTCGATGGCAAACGGACAAAGGCACCGAATTTCTGAACCAAGCTTTCCAAAAAGAATTAAAGAAACGTGACATTCATTTTTTTACCACCGAGAATCCCGAAACCAAAGCCAGCATCGTGGAACGTTTTCAACGCACTTTGAAAGAACGCATGTGGAAATATTTTACGCATCACCACACTCTGAAGTACATCGACATCTTACCGCACCTGGTGCAAGCGTACAACCAATCTTACCATCGAAGCATCGGACGTGCCCCGCAAGAAGTGACTCCCGAGAACGAAGTGGTGGTGTTTGAGCGCCTGTTTGGTACGTCCCCGACGAGGGCTGTCCCCAAGAAAAGTGGAGACTTGGCCGTATTAGATTGGGTGCGCATTGGCAAAACCAAACGCACTTTCGACAAAGGTTACTTACCTAACTGGACGACCGAATTGTTTCGCGTCACTGGACGAGTGCATGGTCGTCATCCTGCCGTCTATAAATTGGAAGACATGAACGGAGAAGTGCTCAAAGGAACGTTTTATTTGCCCGAGTTACAACGTGTGACCAAAAAAGAAGACGACGTGTACGACATCGAAAGCATTCTCGAACGCAGAACCCGTAAAGTGGGCAAACGATGTGTCAAAGAAGTCAAAGTACGTTGGAAAGGATATCCACCCAGTTTTGATTCTTGGATCGACGCTTGGCAAGTCATCGACTATAAAAAGAAGTGACCATCATGCCCTTTCACACAGACGCAGCTACGTCGACCACTCCTTCACCTAGTTCTTCTGTGCAAGATTTACAAAAACAACCCTTGTGGGTGTGATGTGGAGAACGTGTGACTAAAACGCAAATCGTCTTTTTCTGCCAAATCTTCGTGGTGTATTGTGTCATCGGGGCAGCCATTGCCAATTTGAGTTTGCAACAAGGAGACAAACAATTGTGGACCATTTTATTGAGCAGTTGCATCGGTTACCTGCTTCCAAATCCCTCCCTGAAATTCTCTTCCAACGGGAACCACGGGAACCTTGTGTCCAGTGCCAGTGTCAGTCACCACTCCAACCACAACCAGAACCCCATTTTGGGCGGAGACACACCTCTGACGTCCACTAACCCCTCGGACAGCCACAGAACTTTGGAATTATGAGTCACCAAAACCAATTTTACTTAACCTCACCCAGTGACAGTTCCATGGAGGTGTTTCCCCACAACACGTTGTGCTGTTACACGGCCAAATTACCTCAGGCCATCCCCTTAGATCACGAAGCCCATTGGGAAGTGGCTTTAGTGGAAATCATTCACCCGACCCAGGTCCTCAATGTCCTTCCCAATCAAAACAAATTTGATGTGGAAGTTCATGACGAACAAATGCAACAGTGGTTGGATGGCAATGTCAAATATGACAAGAAAACCGGTTCACAAAATCAAAAGTACACCACCTATCACTTGTTCATTCCCCCAGGCTATTATTTTAGCGGACAACATTTGGTCAACACCATAGCCACCAGGTTTAATGGCGTGTTTCTAAAAGCTTTGGAGATTGCCAAAAAAGTGTCACCCTGGAATACCACAAAACAGCTCGTCGCTTCCTGATAAAATTTCCTGATGGGGGTAAAATCATGTCTTTCTTATTTTGTCCAGAATTGTTTGACATGTTGGGCGGAGACATGAACATGAGAATGACCATGATGAAGAAAAACGAATTACCCATCGTTTATGACAACGAGTCTTTTAGCAAGTTATTTCGTACCGCAGTAGAACTGAATCAAGGACTGAATTTGATGTACGTGTATTCCGATGTGGTGGAGTACAACGTGGTGGGACACACCTCCGTGCCGTTACTGTGTGTCATTCCTTTCAAAGTGGATTCTGCCACGAACGCTGACGAGGAAGGTGGAAACACTTACCACGTCCACCGCGAATTTGTACATCCTCACTATTTGCCTGTCAGCAAGTCGTATTTGGACACGGTCAACATTGCTATAAAAGGAGATTTGGGACAAAATATTCCATTCACCAAAGGAAAAGTCACGGTGAAACTCCATTTTCGAAAACGGTTCTCTCACGACTCGTAAGTCATGTATCCAGTGTACCGAGGGGTTGCTCGACAGCGAGGACACGGTTTAGGAGATATGCTGAAATCGGCCTTTCGTTCGGTGGCTCCGGTGTTGAAAACGATGGTGACACGCGGATTGCACGCCTTGAAAGATGCGGCACTGACGCAAGGCAAAGAATTTCTCCAAAATGTCATCATCGACAAGCAAAACCCTAAAGAAGCTTTCATCAGGGCAGGCAAAAATGTCTTGCTGCAAACAGGCAAAGACATTTTAGGCCGACGAGACACACCTATAAATGCCCTGCACGCTACCAAGTCAGGCATTCAGCAAGGACAAGGCAGAAAGAGACGACGAAGAAAACACCCTTTCACCAGACTTCAAGCTAGAAAGGCAAAGAAAAGAAGAACCGTTCGAGACTTAGACGTTTTCGATTATTGAGAAACAGCAACAAAAAAATGATGCACCGAGAGTCTTGCGCTTGTTCCAAGTCGGAACTGGATCTGTTTGCCATGCCCCCCACCATGATGACGATGCAAGAATCCCAGTGGGTGGAATTTCACCCCGTCTCCTCATTGACAGCCTCAGCTCCAATCGAGTTTGAAATCAAAGGACAGCCCGAAGATTACATCGATCTGAATAGCAGTTACTTGTACTTGAAAGTCAAAGTTGTCGATGAGGATAATACGCCCCTAGATGGCGATGAGGTAATAGCTCCCGTCAACAATTTCATGCATTCCTTGTTCAGTGGAGTGGACTTGTACTTGAATAACAAACTAGTCAGCAGCAGCATGGATACTTACCCTTATCGTGCCTACCTGGAAAATCTCTTGACGTACGGAATAGACGCCAAGAACACTCATCTCAATGCCTGTATGGTATGGGAAGCTGACGATGCAAACCAGTTTGAAGAATTTGAAATTGATAAAAAGAAAGACCACAATGAGGGATTTGTAGAAAGAAGAGACAGAATCAAAGACGGACAGAGTTTAGAACTGATGGATCGTTTGCATTTGGACATGTGGTTGCAAGAAAAGTATTTGCTGAACGGAGTGAATGTCCGCCTGAGACTGAATCGTAGCAGTGCCGCTTTCCATTTGATAGGTAGTACCGCTTGCAAAACTGTCATCGAGGAAGCCAGGCTCTACGCACGACGCGTGGAAGTGTTACCTAAAGTGGGAAACGACATCAGTCAGACGTTGAGCAGAACGACCGCTAAGTATCCGATCCGACGCGTAGAAGTGAAAACCCCTCACCATTCCCAAGGGACAGCGATCCATGATCGAAGATCATCTGTTCCAAGGACAGCTACCCAAACGTTTGATCGTTGGTATCGTCGAGAATGAAGCCTTCAACGGAGCTTTGGCTAAAAATCCTTTCTGCTTTCAACACTTTGGCGTGTCCAAGATCGAAGTCAGTCGCGATGGCAAGACCTTGTGTACCCGACCTTTTGAACCTGACTTTACCAAGAAGAATTACTTGAGATCGTACTTGTCCCTGTACGAATCCACCGGTCAGTTAGGAACCAACGATTATGCAGGAGGCTACGCTTTGTGGGCTTTTGATTTCACTCCAGACCAAGGCAGCGACGAGGGACATTTCCACCCTATAAAATCCGGCCAGATTCGTGTGGAAATTCAGTTTGCAACCCGAGACCCTGATGTAACGGTGAACGTCATCCTGTATGCCGAATTCGATAATACCATAGAAATCAACAGTTTGAGAGAAGTCATTCTAGACTATTAGAAACCATGGAAAACTGTTATCCCTCTTTACAAAGTGGAGAAACTTTGGAGATGAAATGTGAGGAAAGTGTGGAAGGAGAATCCCAAGACAAAGACGAAGAAGTTATCATGATGAAGTCAAGATGGCCAGAACAAGAAGCCCATTTAGTCTCCTGTTTTGCCAAACACTTGGTAGAAAAAATGACGGAATTGATCAAGAAAAATTGCTATGGATGTCAAAACGATCATCCCAGTCAAATTCAACACGATAAATGCATGATGCTGAGTGAAGAAGAAAAATTGGACGAGTATCTGGACGATGCTTGGAGTCTCATCTCGGACGAAGACGTGTGGCACCAGTGGTATAAAGACTTGCGTGAACATTCTTGTCCACCATTAACCACTCAAGAGATCCATCGTATCGAAGCTCTCCTGAATCAGAGTGAGGAGACGAAACGAAGAAACGGTTATTTGTCAGACATTTTCAAGCAAAAAGTCAGGATCGAATTGACGACTTATTATTACCTGTGAAGAAGAAGAAAAACCACACAAAACATGGATACCTGGGAACTGTATTACCTTTTGAACCACAGTTCGTATACGTCTTCTTGGAATCCTGTCGTCTGTGCTAAAGATGAACTCCCTCATCGCAAACCTCAAGACCATCTAGCTTACGTGATCAACACGGACGACAGTCATCTCCCAGGAACCCACTGGGTAGCCGTTTACTTTCCTCAAGAAGGATGTGTGGAATATTTTGATTCGTACGGATTGCCCCCTTTGGAAGACGATATCATTGACTTTATGAGAAGAAATGCTCAAATCACCCGATTCAATAATGTGAAATTACAAGGCACAGATTACTTGGTGTGTGGACAATACTGTGTGTATTTTCTGCATCATCGCAGCCTGGGCTATTCCTTAGAACATTTAGTGACTCATTTTGATCCTCGTTCTTCTTCTAGAAATGATGTGAAAGTAGATCGATGGTTTTGTGACCATTATGCTTATCTTTTGTCTCAAGCTAGGAAACGTAGTGTCCATCAATGGCCTAATGATTTCCAACAATGGAAATCACAATTTCATGCACAACGTTGCCAACCCTGCTTAAAGTAGACTGTGAATTGAGAAAAAATGTTTGTGATTTGAAAAAAATGTTTGATGTTATAGTGTTGGATTATTGTTAAAAAATGTTAGAGTTGTTGTTTAGTGTTAAGTGATTTTTGAATAAAAATGTTGTGTTTTGAAAAAAATGCCTTTGTCTTTTGTTTGGCTATAAGAATGTTTGGTTCATGCTCTTTGACTTCTTACTATCCTTCTCATGACACTCATTGAAAGTTGCTGCTCGAAAACCGTGGAGGGATGATTTCCTTCACGTCCGCGCTTTGACTTTAAGAACCGGGGCAGTTTCCAGTCTAACCATCCATTGTCGACTCATCCTCCTACGAAGATGTGCTCCAAACTAGCTAAGGTAAACGAAGCCTACGTGAATTTGCATAGGGTCAGACACAGTCTGATACCGAAGCCAGAAGAGATAGAGAATGTGAGAATGTTAAAAGTCACTGAAGACCTGATAGAAGAGCTCTTCAGAGAAGAAGTGAACAGGGAGAAAGAAGAATGGACAGAGAAGTACAGACTTCAGAGACAGCAGCAACAGCAACAACAACAACAGCAGCAGCAACAGCAGCAGCAACCTGAACCTGACAGAGGCTTTGTCGATTGTCGTATCGACGCCAAATAGTTCTTCTTCTCTTTCCGAAGAAGCAGACCTATCGCCAGAAAGTCTATCCTCAGAGGACATCGCATTCTTAGAAACTAAAAGATTGCCATAGCAAACAAAAAAATAGCCCTTTTCAGGGCTACCCCAATACTCTAGAAAAGAAATAACCATCGATTTGCCAATGTGTGTAGGTAGAGTAGTGTGAATATAAACACTAACTCTTTTTTATAGTGTGAGGGTATGTGTTGGTGTATAGGATTGTGTGTTTGTAAGTGCTCACGTACGTTGGTGTGGATAGTAGATTAAGATGATGTTTTTTTGCTGTTTGAGGTGTGGGGAGAGTAGATTTGGGGTTTGATTGCTTTGCGTATGTGGATAGTACATTGAAGTGATTAATGAAAAAATTTTTAGAATAGTGATGGGTAGTATAAAAAAGTGAGTGAGTGTTTCTTTTAGGTTCGCGCGTTGTTTTTGGTCATGATCTAGGTAAGATCAATTTTATGTTTTTAGGGGGATGTTTTCCTTCACGTCCGCGCTTTTAGTATAAATTAAAAGTCACTCGTCAGTCCAGCTACCCTTATTGATTGATCAACACCAGAATGAACACCAGACTAGCGAAACTGTTGGAACTTCATGTGCATCTGGAATATGCCAGGCGCCTGTTGAACGAACTGGCCGCGGAGGCCATTGTCGAAGAGGGAAGGATGAGAGAGGAGGAGGAAAGAAGAAACAAAGAAGAGGAGGAGAGAAGATACAAAGAAGAGGCGGAGAGAAGATACAAAGAAGAGGAAGAGGAGAGAAGAGACAAAGAAGAGGAGGAAAACGAGAGAAGAAATTTCAGAATCCCAGAAACAGAAAATTGGGATTCTGAAGCTATTTATCCCGCCTCTGCTCTCTCCCCCAAAAAAGTAAAAAGCAACTGGAGAACAAGATGTGTATGTGGCGCCAGGCCTGGAAGGTGCCATCATTAACCAGGTGTCCATGAAGTTCCAAAAAAACCCAGCCCTTTTCAGGGCTACCCAATACTCAAGAAAAGAAATAACCATTAATTTGCCAATGTGTGTAGGTAGAGTAGTGTGAATATAAACAATGACTCTTTTTTGTGTGAGAGTATGTGTTTGTGTGTTTGTGTTTGTAAGCGCTCACGTACGTTTGTGTGAATAGTAGATTATGGGTTTGTTTATTGTTTCTTAGCGTATGTGGAGAGTATAGTTTGGGTTTTATTATATGAAATGAGAAAGTAGGGGGATGTTTTCCTTCACGTCCGCGCGTTGTTTGGTCATGATCTAGGTAATATCAATTTTATGTCTTAGGGGGATGTTTTCCTTCACGTCCGTGCTTTTCGTATAAGAACACACAGTATTCGTCGTTCAAACCATTCTACAAAGAATAGAAAAAAAGATGGCTTCGAACCACCTTGACAAAATGCAAAAATTACAAGACGTTTTGGACAATTTAGGAATGACGGAGCAGATGTTAGTGAGACTCAATGAAGACCACTATTCCTATAGTCCCCATCGAGTAAAGATGGAGATCAACAATTTAAGAAAAGTAAAGGACATAATAAGTGGTGTCATGAAAGAGATAAAGGAGGAGAAGGAGGATGAAGAGGAAAGGATAAGGATAAGAGAATGGAATGAAAAAATTGAAAAAGAAGAAGAAAATGAGAAGAGGAAGAAAGAAGAGGAGGAAGAGAAGAAGAAAGAAGAGGAGGAGAAAAAAAGAAAGAAAAGAAGAGAAAGAGTGTAGGAGAGAAAATAAGAAGTTGGTTGAGAAAAAGAAGAAATTAGAAGCAGAAGAAGAAGAAAAAACCAAAGGCCCTTTTCAGGGCCACCCATATTTCTCGAAAAGAGAATGACTTTCAATTGCCTACCCCGTTTTTTAAAAAAAAAAAAATTATTTTTAAAAAAAAAATAAAAAATCCCATATTCAATTTCCCTTGACGCTAGACAGTCCCACGATTTTTTTCTCCATATTCAATTCCCTTGACGCTAGAGTGGCCCAGGGTTTTTCTCCATGTTAAATTCCCCTTGACGCTAGAGTGGCCCACGATTTTTCTCCATGTTAATTTTCCCTTGACGCTAGAGTGGCCCAGGGGGGGTCTGTAATGCTAATTCCCATTGACGCTAGGGTGGCCCTATTCACTACTCATATGGTTGGGGTTGTGTCCTCCCAAATTTATTTAAACTGTTATAGAAGTCCCACACAGGTCCTATTTTGCTGGAAGTTAAATTTAGTGAAAGACAGATATAAAGCTCAAAGCTCCCGTCAGCAATGCCGACGGTCAGATGGTTAAATATACAAAAAGAGGTTGAAGTTCAATGAACAACAATTTAATAGCAATTCAACATTAGTAAATTACTCAAATTTCCAGTTACACTCCTTCAGCTCTACCCTGTAATAAGCCTACTGAATCACTTGATTAGCACAGTGTGAGATTGATTTCCACCTGTCCTTGTGTTTCTACTTATCTGTTGTATCCTTTCTCTCTCTTATTTCCCCACTTCCTTCTCCTTTTCCTCCCCGACCTTTCTCCAAATTCCTTCTTCTCCTCCTCCTCAAATTTCTCTAGACTCATTCTCCTCCTCCTCCATTTTCTTTCCCACGACTACATTCCTGTCGACTTCGACTGTCTCGGCTACAGTCTCAATTCTGTATCCAACTCTTGAAGACTTGGACATTCACCATAGATACAGTACTGGATATGGGAGACACAGTAGCATTACATTAATTGGATATTCTTGTAAAAGAAGATTACTAAATGCAGACATATCACTAAATTTAGTATATGAGCGTTTTACTGTGTATACTAGTTATTCATGCTTTACTTGTTTGTCACCAGATATTTGCAATTTTTGATTTATAAGAATTCTGATGTTGAATAAGTTTCTATCAGTAAAGACTAGCATTTATTTTCATTCTTTTCATAAGAGAGGGAAGTTCATTTACTTGTATTTATGTGGACATTTAATCATGGGAATGAGGTGATCTAGTTTTACATTCGGAAAATACCATTTAGGGAAAATTAACCATATTCCGACATAAGTAAGACACTACAAAGCGTTTTTGTAATAGTTGACATTTTGTTTTCGTAGCGTTTGTTTAGCATTCAGTTGGAGAAAAAGATCGTCATATTCTTCAAAGTAATAGTGAAAGACTGTTCCAGAAGGCGTGGCAAGGAATATGCTCTCGGTCGCAGCCGAACAATGATGAGAACACTGCGTAAAACATGTATTGGCTTATTTGGGCCAGTTAGATTCACAGAAAGTGAAATGTTAACGTACTGACATACAAAAAATATCTAACTACAAACACTGCATGTAATGTGTACCAACAATTATGATTAATGATTATATCAATTGTTAATTTCATTTATATTCAATACATAATGACCGAAAACCCCACATAAGTAAACATTCATTTTAAGGTAGGGTCTATATTCTGGGTGTGGGATTAGAGTTTTAATTTTGCTATTATATATTATGACTCCTTAATCCATTTCAAAACATGACCAAAAGATATTATTTCACCATGATGATTCATGACTCGGTAAAACGAAATAGAAAATTTTCGAGGATGCTATTTGCATGTTTGGCAGCCTGGTACACGGTTGTTTTACATATATCCTGCTGAGGTACCATTTTGAAATTTTAGTTTGTTGGAACCTACTACACAGCTTTTTTAAATCCAGTTTTCATTTATTATAATAATTTGACTAAATTTGTCTTTCCATGATCTTAATAATGAATTCCACCTACATATAATACAGAGATTTGCTATTTGTTCATTTGATTTCCCAATATTTATATCAATTTCAATAGATTACACTTAATGAAGTATTCAACAATAACACAGTCAACCCAAACAACATAAAACTAAAATTTCATTTGCAAAATGGAAAGACATTAATAATACGTACAAGAAAAGAAACTTTTTACTTTGTACAAGTTTGTATGGATGTGCAGTTAGTCCTGTACTGGTGAGAATGGATGCAGGGTAAGTCCTGTACAAGTTTACATGGATATATCGTCACTCTTTTACACGTACTAGTTGGAGAGTTCACTTTTATTAACCTTGCTAGTTATCTTAAACAGATTATGTGTAAGTATCCATGTGCACAGAACAGTTTCTGGGGGCCCCGAGTGGCCGAGTGGTCTAAAGCGCTGTCCGTTAAGGATCACAGCCATCTCACCTCTGTCTGCAATGGTTCAAGTCTCGGATTCAGCCAATGTGGGTATGTGAGAAAGCTTGCCAGTAGCTTCTCGTGGGTCGGTGGTTCTCTCCGGGGTTTTCCCGGGTTCTTCCTCCACCATTAATACTGGCCGCCATGTATAGCCTATCGTGTGCTGAAAAATGGCGTTAAACTCTACAACAACAACAACAACAACAGTTTCTGAACAATTATGCATGTGCACATAACAGTTTCTGTGTAATTATGCATAGATGTGTGTGTGTGTGTGTGTGTGTGTGTGTGTGTGTGTGTGATTTGATTTTGATTGTAGTTTGGAATATTATTCAGTCATATCTCTAAGATATCTGCAGTGTTGCCGTTTATAGTGATGTCTAGCACTGGGACATCATGCCGCAGACACATGATGTCCCGCCCAGTCACATTATCCTGACATCAAGCCGACCAGTCCGAACACTAACCTCTTAATGCTGAGCGCCTAGCGAAGCAGCTATTAGTAACATTTTTATAAGCCTTTGGTTCGAGGCCCCGATCTCCCGCATCCGAGGCGGACGCTCTAACCACTATGCCACCGGAGCGTAATTATGCATGTGCACAGAACTTTCAATGCAAAGAAGTGGTCGGGAGCGTAGATACAGTGATGTCATCAAGTCAGAGTATAAATATACCACGGTAAGAAATGACGTTAATGTGTTTTAATTATAGTATATGATGTGCTTAAATGGTTATCATATGGTGTTATTGAATGAATAATATGTGGTGTCTTTGAATGATTATCATATGGTGTCTTTGAATGAATAATATATGTTGTTTTTGAATGATTATAAAATGGTGTCTTTGAATTAATAATATATGGTGTCTTTGAATGATTATCATATGGTGTCTATGAATGATTATCAAATGTTGTCTTTGAATGAACAATATATGGTGTATTCGAATGAATAATATATGGTGTCTTTGAGTGACTATCATATGGTGTCTTTAAAAGATTGTCATATGGTGTCTTTGAATGATCATCATATGGTCTCTTTGAATGAATAATATATGGTGTCTTTGAATGATCATCATATGGTGTCTTTGAATGATTATCATATGGTGTCTTTGAATGATTATGATATGGTGTCTTTGAATGATTAATATATGTTGCCCTAGAATGATTAATATATTGTGTTTTTGAATGATTATCGTATTGTCTTTGAATGATTTTCATATGGTGTCTTTGAATGAATAATATATCGTGTCTTTGAATGATTATCATATGATGTTTTGAATGATTATCAAATGGTGTCTTTGAATGATTATGTGGTGTCTTTGAATGATTATATTGTGTCTTTGACTGATTATCATAGGGTGTCTTTGAATGATCATCATATGGTGCATTTGAATGATTAATATATGGTGCCCTTGACTGATTAAAAAACTGTGTCTTTGAATGATTCTCATATGGTGTCTTTGAATGATTAGGATATGGTGTCTTTGAATGGGGTATGGTACCTTTGAATGATCATCATATGGTGTCTTAGAAGGACTAAGATATAGTGTCTTTGAGTAATATATGGTGTCTTTGAATGATTAATATATGGTGTCATTGAATAATTAAAATATGGCGTCTTTGAATGGTTATCATGTGGTGTCTTTGAATAATTAAGATTTTGTGCCTTGGAATGATTATCATATGGTATATTGAATGATTATCATATGGTGTCTTTAAATGATTAATGTATGGTGCCTTTGGATGATTAATATACAATGTGTTTGAATGATTATTATATGACATGTGACTGATTTGTAAATTATACACGTGCAGTAAAAACTGAAAACTACATAACTTATTGGTGTAATTGGTTCCAATGTGTACTATGGTACTTCTTAAATTTTATATATACATAGCCAACTGAGGACTTCAAATTGTCTTGGTATGACTATTTACTTAATCTTTGTAATTTAATTTACTAAATATTATATATCCGCTATATAAATTAAGCAATACCATAATATATTAGCCTTTGTAATGAATTTTCTGATTTTCACAAGATTGCTTACTTACATACAAATAAGGAACAGACCGTTGAACCATTTCATAGAATGGGGGTGGGGGTAATTGAAGAGCAGACAATCTGTCTTGCTGCTGGTTTTAATGAGAGATGTCCCTTAGAGAAAAAGGTTTACTCTAGCAAATAAATGGCTTGACAGATTATTTGGTTTTTTTGAATTTGTTTTTTTGTGTTGTTTTTTTTTTGTAATTTCCCCCACGCCACCCTCAAGATTAGATCATTGGTGAGTAAGACACATGCTAAAAATTAAAATTTGAATGCAATAAATGTGATACCCTCCAATTCTTGAATGTTTTCTGAGAAAGACAAATGCTAAGAAATCGTGCTATCTTTGATAGTCCTGCCAATTCCACAAATTTATCACTGCATAGTCGTGATCTGGCCTTCAGACGAAAGTCTTTTCTGAACGATCCAACTCTTTGTCTCCAAACAATAGAAATTTTCCCATCAGTAGGATATCTACGAAATAATCTCATCAGGATTCTAAGTAACTCGTATAATCTTTCGCACAGCAGTATATTTTCCATATGTTCACAAAAGTATGTTGTTCTAACCAGGCGTAAAGCGTACACGATTCAGAACTATCCGGAACTTGAGAGAGAGAGAGAGAGAGAGAGAGAGAGAGAGAGAGAGAGAGTTTAAGTACTACGAACAATAACTCTTTTGCAACCTTAAAACCGCCGAGCTAGAAATTAGGTATTAATGGAGTGTGGTGCCAATTCAAGTATTTATTAGATTTCTACATCGTCAATAATTATCTACTTCTGGAATGTAACCTCTCAAAGGTGTGTCGACTTGTTAGTGATGGTATTGCAATAAACATAGGGCATGTCCTGTTTGTTTTTACGTATCCGTTTATACCTTTGCTAAATGTTAGTGATTGTATTGTAATAAACATAGGGCATGTCCTGTTTGTATTTACGTATTCATTTATACCTTTGTTAGATGTTAGTGATGGTATTGTAATAAACATAGGGCATATCCTGTTTGTATTTACGTATCCGTTTATACCTTTGTTTAATGTTAGTGATCATTTGTTGATTATAGGAATTCGGTGTTGGGAAGGTATTTCTCAACCCGAGTTTTTAGCTAATTTATAGGAGCGTACTTTATAATGAATAGTATTAATGAACATACGTCATAATGAATAGCATTCAGGAACATACGTCATAATGAATAGTATTCAGGAACATACGTCATAATGAATAGTATTCAGGAACATACATCATAATGAATAGTATTCAGGAACATACGTCATAATGAATAGTATGCAGGAACATAGGTTATAATGAATAGTAGTCAGGAACATACGTCAGAATGAATAGTATTCAGGAACATACGTCATAATGAATAGTATTCAGAACCTTTATGGTGGCTTGGATTAAAATGTCCCTCCCTGAATTCCTAACATAGGGAGTTTTCTGGATTTGACTGATTGATTACTTGGACTTACGTCGCGTGTGCCCAAAAGGGCATGTGCGACGGGTTTATTCCCGCACAGCGGGATGCTAAACATTCCTGGGGGAAGGAATTAGTGCCACATCTCTTAGGCGTTTATGAGCTCAAGGAACACTGCTAATTAAGCCGTCAGGTCGTATGACTATGTGTCCCTAACGACCTCAATGAAGGGCTTTCATGAGTGGGAATGGGCCCAACACACACTCATGTTAACAAAGAGTTGATTTCAGTCCGTTATTGGCTGTACTAGGTGTCGACCCAATCAGTATGTAACGTCCGTTGCGATTGGTCGCAACGATGACGTCACATCGGGATACCTAGCTTCAGGTGGGTGGAAATATTTCCACATCTCCGCCGTTATACTATGTCCGAGAGAGGCAAGAAGGCAAGGAACTCGGCAAGCCAGCCATGGTTGTCGTGCACTCCCAAGAACGCCAGCCCGTACTTAGACAAAATGAGTCTAGTTCTACTAGTGGACAATAAAAAATGCAATTAATGTGTTAACCACCTGTGCTATTGGGTCAAATCAAAACAAGTTGTAAAGTTTTTCCTGCATCCTAACAATCGAACAAATTCTAGTACATAGTGTACGTTGTAGATGCCCTACAAATTTTTTTAAAACTAATATGTCTGAGCGACATTTAAAATGTTTGGTCACTGTTAGATCATAAAAGGTTTGAATTTTGAAGCGGTGGATTGAAGGATCAAGTTAGTGTACATAATAGTTTTATCAAAACAGGATACCAAGCCAAAATGGTTCCCTGGATAACAGGCACTATTGGTAGCCCTTAGAAAGGCTTTTTAAGCAAAAGTTCCCCTTTTTTCTTCTGCTTCTTTACATTTCTCCGCAGTTCTTTTTCTCTCAGGTAATTTCGGGGAAATGGTGGCTATGTAGCTTAGAAATGTAGTTAGCAGCTTCTACTAGCTGCTGGACTGGGTAGTTCTTGTATGCCTGTTGATAGAATTGGGTAAGGATAGTGTCACTCGCTATTCATTTATTTTTACTTGTATTTATATTAGGTGTTTCATGCGCGCGTTGGACGCTTATTTGTGTCCGAATGAGGCAATGGTGGAAGTGACCAGGAAGGCAGGCGACCATCTGCAGGCAGGAGTCCGCTCATTCCAGGGTCCTGGTCTAAATGGATATACTTGCACGAATTTTGAGTTTGGGTTCTTGTGTCCGAAATTGTTCTAAATATGAGCTAGGTTGGATTGGATGGAAAACTTTGTGCTGCTTTAGTGTTAGTATGGTCTGTGTCACAGAAGTAGGCCGCAGTATTACCTTGGCTGTCTTTCACGTTGTGCTCAGTAGAGAGCAGAAAAGATTTTTGTTTCTTTCTTTTTAAATTTTTTTTGGAAATATTTTTTGTTGATTTTTAAGGATATATTTGAGATTTAAGAAGAGAACCTTTGCTGAGTATTTAGGTCCCTAGAGACTATTCAAAAGCGCCCGTCTGTTTATGTATAGTAATCTGGTTTTAGAGAGTATTTGGGTGGGTTATGTCTGTTTTACAGGTTGTTATCTTTGAGCTAGAGGGACACCCTTGCTGAGTAATCAGGTCCCCCAGGATATGTCAAGGGTGCCCATCTGCTAGTGAACATTTAGTTGTAAGTGAGATCGGTTTGTTTATTTTATGTTTTTAGGGTGTTTTATATTTTTTCTTTTAGCTTGGATGTGTATAGAAATTTAGGTATGTTTTGGTAGGACAGATTTATGTTGGGGTTGGGTTTTTTAAGGAAATCTAAGTAAGTGTTAGGGGATCCAATTTTATGGCTTTTGAAGTTTTCTGGATATTTTAGGTATACATATTTTGTAATCTGTGATAGGAATATAAAAAATTATCATCATTAACATCATCATCATCATCATCATCATCATCATCATCAATATCATCATCATAATTACCATGATTATTATTATTATTATTATTATTATTATTATTGTGCATGGAAATCTTTAGATCATGATCTTCATAGGTTTTTACAAAAACATGAAATATGAAGCACATACATCACTCTTGTACGAGGATTGTACCAGCAAGGAATCACTCTTATGATTGACATAATGGTTCGTAATGATCAGTTCTTATCTCAAGAAACAAATACAATACATATACGCTGTCAAAACAAACTTGTTGGATTATATTGATGTCATTAATGAATATATTTCATAACACAGTGATTGGAGAAGATTATTTGCTCATTCACAGAAGATTAAAACCTTTCAGGGCTCCAGATCTTACTAATTTTCAGCAGCAGAGGGGCTGTACAGACCGAAACTTTTTGCACAATAAACCCCTCCAGGAAACTATTCCTCGATAGAGGGCTTATTTCGACGAAATAAACCCTTCTATTCAGAATACAGGACAAAAAAAAATGTCCCCCGAAAACTCGAAGAGTTTCCAGGGACAAACTCGTTGAGTTTGCACTGACAACTTGGGTTACTTCAATAAATCTGAAACAGTTTCCGTGGCGGGGTCGTTATTGAAAAATCCATGGGTCGGGTCCATCCCCTCTGCTGCTCTGGGAAATGAGTTTCCAAGGAAAAACATTTTTATGTTGCAAATAGTGTATCAAGTCCAATACGGTATCTTGTTCTGGGATCGTGTAAATTTATTGTCACAAATCCGTGAGGTTTTCTTTGAGCATGACTGAAGAAATTTTTAAATTTATTTAAATCCATATCGCCACCACACCAGGTTTGATGAATATTTCTCAGTGTATGTGTATCAACTCCATTGAATATCGCAAGAAGATTACAATTATCCCTGATTACTTTAGGAATTTGTGTATAACGCTGAGTAACATAAATCACATCAGTGTTTTTGTGACGTCCCCGGGAAAATATTCTTGCGGGATTTTTTTGCTTGTCCAACATAACATCATCATACACTACTAGGTTGTTAATTGATTCATCAAGATCCTCGACGCTGGGGGCTTCTTCGATATCAGTGATAAATTCAACAACATCCTCACCGTCTTTACTCAGCGCGCTTGCACTCTCATTAAAATCTTTTATAACGTTATAGCATCGTTGATCATCTACAGATGGAGCTATCAAATACAGTTTATCCCATTTCATCCACTTCATTATCAAGTTCAGCAACAGCTGTGTTTTACCTGAACCGGATGGCCCAATTATAATCGCGCGGATAGAGTTTGGTAGCACTGAATTATGCTTAACTGGCTCTTTCTTTTTTGTCGCAGAAAAATCTGTAATTTCCATTTGTATATAAAGAATAATAATTATGGATCTATATTGTGTGAAGTGTAAGGCACGAACCCCTACGAATGATCTAACAACCATTACAACAAAAAATAACAGACAAGCACTTTCTGGTACGTGTACGCGATGTGGCACAAAAAAATTTAGATTTCAAAAAAAAAGCGAGAATTTAGCGGAGGTGACATTGCAGCCAAACTTGGAAAGCTCCCCGGAACTCCCTGGGCAAAGTATCCCGGAGAAAAACATCTCCCAGGATACAATTACTGCGGTCCAGGGACCCGACTAGATATCAGACTTGATGAACAATCTAAACCAAAACCGGGAGAGTATCCGATAAACGCTATCGACGCAGCGTGTCACATACATGATGTTGCTTATCGAAGTAAAGATCTACAAGACAGGCATATCGCGGATGTGAAATTAATTCATGCACTAAGCGCCATAAAAAATAAATCATTTAAGGAGTCACTCGCTAATTGGTTAGTAAGATCAGCGATGAAATCTAAATTAGTATTAGGCGCTGGATAATTAAATAAAAATGCAAGCGATTTATTATTCCCCAATCGGATACTGGAGAGGTAACTCAGCAATTAATAAACTCGCCAACGCGGCATCAGTAACACGCGAGGTTGCCAAAAATTGGCTATCAAAACAAGCAATATGGCAAATCTACTTACCACCACCTCGACAAATCAACTTTGCACATTTTGATGTTAGTGTGCCCAATGAAGTTCATCAGGCTGACATACTATTCCTGCCTCATGATACTGTCCGTAGAAAAATATACAAATACGCGCTAACAGTAGTTGATGTTGCCAGTAGATACAAAGAAGCAGAACCGTTAGCGACTAAAACAGCGTCCGAAGTCGCCTCTGCGTTTAAACGAATTTATCAACGAGGACCTCTAAACTGGCCACGATTATTACAAGTTGATCCTGGCAAGGAATTTCAGGGCGCGGTGTCATCACTGACAAAGCAGCATAACGTTACCATACGACGAGGACATACTGAAATTCATCGGGATCAGGCAATTGTTGAGCGATTTAATAGAACACTCGCTGAGAGATTATTCGGATACCAGTACGCGAGGGAATTCATTTACGATACGAGATCTCGTGAATGGGTTGCAAGACTGCCAAACGTGATAGCCGCACTGAATAATGAAATTACCAGAACAACAAACATGAGACCTGTAAATGCAATCACAAAAAAATATATACCCCGCGTCAGTGAACGCGGACAACAGCAACAAAATGTTTCAACGCAGCCAGGGACGCTAGCGTCCCCACTGCTGGGTAATGTCACCGTTAGGTATTTATACGAACCAGGCGAACTAGAAGGAGGAAAAAAAAGAGCAACCGATCCCACATGGAGTGTTACTACACATAAGATATCCAGCATAACCAGATCAACTGGGAGAAACGCAATCTACAGATTAGATTCGACTGCTCCTCAACGCGGATTTAAACGCGAGCAACTTCAGGTGATTCCCGAGGATACACAATTACCACCCCGATCACTAAAGTGATCCGCACTGAAGTGATTCAATCATTTAAATAACTGCAGCAACACCTCTGCGTCGATTACACTCAAGACAGGTCAACATCACATTTTCACGTGTATGACCGCGACTGCTATCTATTCTATCTACGGTGAATTGCCTTGGGTCGTTTTTCGAATACTGCCACAGCAATAAACAATTACAACTCGCACAGTGATTATTCTGCTGTTGTTGTAATTGTATTACAAATTCAACATCCAAACTTTGTTTGGGATCAAACTCTCTACCATTTTTTTTGTCGCTCTGTTTGTAACCGGCTAATTTCTTTCTTATTGTGTCATCAGCGATTGAGCTGTCGTTGACAACATCATCTAATACAATTCTTCGTAACTGACCTATCCTTCTTACTCTTGACACGGCTAAATAAACTAAATTTGACCACTCGATGCGATCATCAACAATCCAAACTGTTGTATCTGAAATAGTTAGTCCCTGCGAACTGTGGATGGTCATAGCGTATCCTAGCGTCCACGGGGATTTGCTCATTTTCAGTGCCTGTTCAACAGCATCAACATCAACTGTGACAATATCATTTAATACTAAATTCTGTTTCTCCGGACCCGACGCAGTCAGGCGCCCTGGAATATCAACATCAATATTCTGCAATCGCGTATCAGCTGGTCTATAACACAACGGCACTGGCAACATGGGAAATTTCTTCTGATGTAACTGAAATAACCGCTGCTGAAGTGTGTCCCTGACTATCTTTCTACTTGCCACAATTAAATCACCTGGTTTCCACGTTTCCCAAAAGTCGCTCAGCGAAGTCTCTGGAATTATTTCACGCATTATCTCACACTGGACTTTATTGGTTTGTAGCCTGATCAGTGCCTTAAACTCTTTCAGCGTTTCATCGAGTGATCTGTGATCGTTAGTTATTTCCTCATAATAATCTACAAAAGTTTTCAGCCACTCGTGTGGAGATTCACCTGTAAATGGGGGTGGTTGACCATGATCGCCGCACATCACCACTGCGGTATTTTTCTTTAGCAGCCAATCCAGAAACTGTTTTAATGTATCCAACGGCACAGTGTCTATCTCATCCCAGATGATTTTCTCGGGAATATATTTCGTTCCCATTCGTTCAGGTGTCCACGTGCCGCCGCTGTATTTGAAAAAACTGTGATACGTGCACGCGTTAACATCCCGTTGTCTCATCTCCCTGGCAAGTCTGTGTGTGGGTGTTAGCACAATCATGTCAGAGTTTCTAAATAATTCAATCGCTCGAGTTGTTTTACCAGAACCACCAGGACCGTTCAGATAAACTGTTTTGTGTCTTGTAACAGGATCGTGCACCGGCGGCAACAACGAAGTTGCCCCCGACGAAACCATCGAAGATATTTCTGCGCTGCGATACTCATCCTCGATTTCAACATCAGCCGATTTACAATATCCGTGTAACATTTCATTCTTTATTCTCCACGAGCCCCACGATGGATCATCCGATATAACATTATCCAACAGCGCTGAGTGTTTTTTATCGATATAAAATGAATCCGTTGCAACTCTCACTGCGGCAACGGGGAATCTATTGATCATCGACAACAAATTTATGGATACATAAGCCAGCATCGAAGATCTCAAATGTGTGTACTGAGATGATTCTCCGTCAATATAACTAAAAACAGTCCCTAGTTTTTCCCCGTTTGACAGAAACACATCTTTGCGGTTACAGAACATGTTGTTCGTGGCTGCATCAGCGACAATAAGATCCAATTCAGTCTTGTCCATGATTAATCGACTGTGATGTTGTTTATGATCATACGCTCCACCTTGAGTGAATTTCCCTATTATTCTTCGTCCTAGATCTTTTGCTGTGCTTTCATCATTTCTGAGTTTGCTTTTAAGTACTTCAGGAGCTTTCTTGATGATAGCGTCGATAGAAGTTTCTGGATATTCTCGTGACCAATCTTCGATGACTTCTTCTAACGTAACCGGCGTTGGAGTTGGCAACCAAACTTCGGTTTGACGACAATAACATATAATCGCTTCGCTGACCGTCAGCGACAACAGTATTCGACTGTCAAGCATGTATCGCAATAACACTATCGGTGCCCATCGCTTCTCAACGAAATGTCTGCCAAACCAAACATAACACACAGGATGTAAATCCTTAGCGAATTTAAACGACGACACACAAGCAAATCCGGTCAAGTCAAAATCGGGTAAAACACCGTTGACAGCTACTCTTGTCATGGTATTGCCAGCGTGGCCAAACCGTTTAAAATATTCGCTGCATTCTCCACGCCCAAGGAAACTTCCTGGATAACACGCCGTCATGTCCACGGATATCATACCGCGGTGATCATACTGAGTATTCCACAAACCGCCGTGTCCGTATTCGACACAGCTCTGCTGGATATCAGCAAGAAAACTTTTCGGAGTTGGTCTCCATGAATTTCGTTCCCGGGCTACATGCGCGACAACACCCGGGACAGTAAAACAGTGTGTCAGTAACGTATCAGTGTTGCCAGCATGATATTTTTCTGCGAGTTTTTTCATTTCCTGCTGTAACGCCATTGTTCTGTATATTTCCCCGTTGGGTCTCACAAACTGATCATATTCTCCATCTTCGCTACTTCTGAATAACCACACAGACACTGGATCGGTTTTACTTATCTGATAAATAAAATCAAACATGCTCCGAGAATTGCTTTGCAATTCCGGATAATACTTCACAACACGGTCTTGCGGAAATATCCTAACCGAGTCAGTCCAGGCGTGACTGTTATGATCGATAATAGTTATTGGTGTTCCACGGGAATTGTATTTACACTCATACAATACCTCACCGGTTAACGATGAAACCGTTATAGGAAATTTTAGTATTCGCTCTAGCTCAGCAACATCATTTATTGACGCTCCTTTATCCGCTACTCGTGTCGCCCACGCTGTTATTTTAGTTTGTCTTAGCGGTGTTAGGCCGTTTCCTCGCATTGCATTTTTAAAATGTTCCATTACTCGCTCAGCTACACAATTCAACACCGACACCTTCATCGGTTTGAGTTTATCAACGCGTGGTTTCTTCATCGGATAAATTCCATAAATGACTGCGGTCACAGGATACGCTCTGGCATAATATGGTATATCAATCCCAACAAGTACTCCCGGTTTTGAGTCTTTACTTAACAGAACGGTTTTTCCGCCCCTTCTGGCATCAAGAACAGGGTCTAGTTTGTCTCTGATAATCCACGTTCCCTCGCCGACTCCAACAATAAATTTTATCTGTACGAAATATCTTCTATCGTCGAGATACCCAATTATGTTACGCGCGATTGTATCGTTCATGGTAGCATCAATGATACGGTCACGAGAAATGCTTTGCATTTCCCGAGAAACGCTCGCGTTTCCGAGGATAATTTTATACGAAGACCACGTGTGTGCGGCACCATCACGACGAAACTCTTCTTTGGCATTCTTGATAACACCAATTACCTCTGCTAACTCTCTTCGTCGTGGATCAGCGGTTAACCGGTCAAGATCGAATCTAGAACCTGATATGGGTTTTATTCTGGATAGTCTTTCAAAACCCATTATTATAATTAAGACAAATATTTAAATAGACAAATATATTATATGATGAACCAATGCAAGTGGATCAAACTAAATTCATCAGCGCCGTGTAGCAAACCCTGCAGAGGCGAATACTGTGGACAACATGCTCAACAGGTCCGCGGTGGGAGTCTAGGACCGATACCGTGTATCAGATGCGGCATTGGAGTACGAGGAAAAACGCAATTATGTTCAGCGTGTGGTGGAAAACGCTATCGAGAACTAAAACGGTATTATGATAAAAAAAATCCAGACTGTGATAACGCTCTCAAATGCGAGCGTGATTACATAAATAAGTTTTCAGACAAATTATGAATTAGACAATGATTTGCTTATAGTATAATGAATCAAGAATTCGTCCGACATCCAACTATTCCAAATTATGAGGCAAACCGAGATGGCATAGTGAGAAACTGCAGGCTGAGGAAACAAGTTGGTACAGTTGATAATGGTGGTTATTCAAGATTTACTGCCGCCGGAAAGAGGTATTTATGTCATCGTGTTATTTACGAATGTTTCTTTGGAGTGATCCCTAAAGGTTTTGTCATTGATCACATTAACGGTAACATACTTGATAACTCTATAAACAATCTTCGTGTGGTCACTCAGAGCAAGAACTGCTTACTGGGTAACACAGGGTGTCGTAAAACAGTTGCAAGAAGAGCTATTAAATCTATAAACGCAATTACAGGTGAAGAAATTGTATTCCAGTCAATAGCCGCAGCCGGTAGGTATTTCGATATTTGTCCACCTTCTGTACAGCATGTCGCAGATGGGATCTACAAAACAGCATTTTCAAAAAAGCTTAAACAGAAGATCACATTTAGTTATGTACCTTTTTATCCCTGACACAAGCGACGATAACTCCTCCGGGAATGTGCAACGCTTTGCAGAGTTGTCGTTGGGTCAGAGGATTTACTTCCCCTGACAGAGTCAAACCTGATAAAATATTTTATCGAGTTCATAACATGTAATCATTTATTTACCGTAGAATATATATTTTTTTACAAACAATATCCTCGTTTTACTGAATATATCCGACTGTTTTGCTCTTCTGTGCTTGTTATATGACCGCGCTTAAGAAAACATACAATTAAAATATTTTAAACAAGTCCCGCCCACTGCTAGAGCGAATTTCCAACTCGCAAGTAACAGTTGGGTTATATACGAAATCGCTCCCTAAGACCTTTGGGTCGATCGAAAGTCAGCACGCGCAAGCAAAACCATAAATTTAATCCGCCAATGGCGGGTGTCTTTTGTGCACCATCCAATGGTCGATTCAATGGATGGTTTTGCTCTGCTGCTGACCGTAGAAAATGACCCACCTGTGTATGTTTGTGTCGTCATAGGATAAGGTCTTAGGATAAGTTAGGATAAGATTACATGTTCATTGTGCCTTTACTTGCTGTCATACTCGAATCAGAGGTTAAAGGTTGTCTGTTCTGTACCGTCTCTTAGGATAAGATT
Source organism: Sinohyriopsis cumingii (assembly GCA_028554795.2). Taxonomy (NCBI): domain Eukaryota; kingdom Metazoa; phylum Mollusca; class Bivalvia; order Unionida; family Unionidae; genus Sinohyriopsis; species Sinohyriopsis cumingii. Next base: position 116,601,135 of record CM068826.1, on the reverse strand, counting down.
ACATGTTCATTGTACCTTTGCTTGCTGTGATACTCGAATCAGAGGTAAAGGTTGTCTGTTCTGTACCGTCTCTTAGGATAAGATTACATGTTCATTGTACCTTTGCTTGCTGTGATACTCGAATCAGAGGTAAAGGTTGTTTGTGTTGTCAAATAAATGTTTGCCGGGCCTGCTAGAGAACTCGATCCTAGAAGCCAGGGCTGTCTCGTCTTGTAAATAAATGTGCCTCTGAGTCACTTGGCAGTCAGAGGGGTCCGTCCTTAGGATAAGTTACGTGTTATATGTTTGTCCTTGTCAATTCACTAAACACGTCTTCTTGAGCCTATAGAACGTTATTTGACGATCTAGAGGCTCTTGCAGGGGATAAAGTGTTTCGTGTTACATGTTGTATTGTCATGTCGGAAGCAGTCCTCGTGGGGTTCTAGAACGTTATTTGACGATCTAGGCCCTTGCAGGGGATAAATGTTTCCGACTGTCTCGTTTTGTTTTGGAAAGCTAGCGTTTCTCATGCAAAGTGTTTCTATTAAAAATATAAAAATATATAATAATATGAATCACGAAAATATAAATACCATACTTGTTGAAATTAAAGAATTACAACAGCGAGGTTTTAATATTTTACTAGACACTGAAACAATTATGTCAGATTTTGAATCCTTGAATGAGCTATCACGCTTGGGGAAGAACAATCTCCCTGCTCGTTATAGGTTCATTAAGGGTTTGCAAGATCGTGTTTACAGATCACTTGCCGGGATAACTGAAAATCAGGTATCTGAATTTATTCCACTGTGCCGTGCAGTTGAGAAGATTCGTCTTGGATTGTCACAAGAGTATGAGACTCGAAAATTAATTAGCACCAGGGTGAGACGGTTAAAAGGTTATATAAAGAATCTAGACACGGAAATGCCTTGCATTTCTGACAAAAATACTAGTGTTTCTGACTACGAGGCCGACAAGGAAGTATAAACCGCATAGCGTGTGACTCACAGCACAAAGTGAAAGTAGAACCTGAGAACGCTAGCCCCCCCCCCCCCGCTTGGAGTGTAAAGCACATTTCCACGGGTAAAAAAAAAAGTGTATTATTTTTTTTGCCCTTGGAAACTCAAAGAGTTTCTCAAGTGAAGGGCGCTTTCAGATTTTCAGGATTTGCTTAAGCGTTTCAACATCAATACAGGAATGAGAATAGTTCATAATCTGTTCTCGTTGACACCAAACTATGATCATATGATTTTGCTGTAGCTCTGTTAATTGTGACGGAGTTAACAAGAAGTCTTCGTCACCATACACGTCAATAACTATTTTAACGGGGAAATACTGTTCTGGGAATGTCTGTATTTGAAATGCGGTTTTTATTGCCTCGTAAAGAATTTGCTTATCATGAATATGAACTCGTGCATGAATGTACTCGGGTTGATACATTATACACAACCGTTTTTTTTTAAATGCGTGCTAGCACTTTCAACGATAACTTATGCTGGTTTTGATAGGGTATTTGCACGATAAAATGACGAAAATGGATCAGTGCAGAAAAAAAAACTATTATAAATATTATGGATCCCTTGACTTAGGACTTCACCAGTAAGTTTATACTAACAGTCTCGTCACGCAGGTCCAACAAATTCCCCCTCTGGTCGGTGAGTTTGAAATTTATCGTTGACAACCACGGGTTATGACACCGTAGATAGACCGGATTGATTGGTTCTTGCACAATCAGAAAACCAGGGGGGTCTCTTGGTGTGAACGTATACAGGATAAACCCCTGTTGTGCCGTCGTAGTATCTGATGCGCTGTAACTGCCATCGATGACGTCACATACAAGATTGACCACAATAACATCTGTGATATTTACGATCCCGGGTGAGATGTGTCTGCCATCGGATGCTGTACTGTTGTCGTGCTTGAGAATAACAGGTTGTGGTTTTATTCGTTCGTACGCGGCAAGAATATCTTCGAAAGATTGATCGATGAGATCAGAGACTGATTTTCTCAGCTCGGGCACGTTATATCCAGGAAATTTAAAATCTGAAATATCATTCACTTGAATACCATATTTAATTGCAAAATCTGCTCTGGCTATCTGTCTATAATTATCATCGATATAGTCTTTAAGATCCAGTAAAGCCTGAATTATTCTTAGATTTATAGTTTCCATGGCCGATGCGAGTTTGTTTAGTTTTTCTATGGTTGTGATAATATTATCACGCGGACTTGTTAAATCAGAAATATAATCTTGGAAATATACTCGCAGGAGTTGTAGCTGTTGTTTATGTACTAGATTGATCGGAATAAATAATTCAGATTCTATATCATCTAGACGGTAAACACGGAGCTCCTGCCCCCCCTTAACACGTGGAGCTTCTATACTCCAAGTATCGGGCATTAAAGTACTTTTTCTTGCTAGTAATTGATCTGCAAGGAGTAAATAATAATTGTACTCGAGGTCGTGTAGTGCTTCTTTATAGGTCATAAAATCCGATTTTTCAGGTTTTGGTGGACGAGGTTTAACCTCGGGGGCCTTTGGCCATCCTAATAATGTTCGGATTGAGCTGTTATAAATATCCACGGCGTATCCTGGCGTTGAGATTTCAATGACCGCAGACAGCGTTGGTTCATGAGCTGTTATAGATATTTTGGCTTCCTTGCCGGTGATTCGTTTTATTTGGCGTTGTATCTCATTATTGATTTCTTCGATCTGATAACTCCCAGTGGGAAGTGTAATTGTATTCCAGTCAAGTTCACCCTGTTCGCCGGAGTCGGCTTTGCTTTTCCCGAACACGAATGAATTATTTGGCTGCAGACCACCAAATGATGCCGACCTAACATTGGGCCAGCTGTGATACACACTGAGCTTTGCTAACGCGATTTCACTCACTGGAATTGGAGTTCGAAAATTAATACCGAATTCTGGTGTCGTCGAGGACACTGAGATCATTGTGGTCCTTACCGGTGTTGTGTTTGTGACTATTTGTTGAAGCAGTTCTATTGACATTATTTATTTGTTTAGTTTTCAAATAGTCATTGTACGCATCTGACATTAGTTTGAATTCAGAATCTGATATCGTAGCGTCGCTACTTTGCACGTCTAACGATGATGATATCAGCGATGATAATTTCTGATATGCGGTCGTGGCTGTATTTAATTTTGTCGTGTAATCGTGTAATTTTGTGTTAGCACATGATGATATTTTTTTTGCTATGATGCCGAAAACTCCAGCTGTTGTTGTGGCCGCGGAAACACAGATCGTGGCGGCGACTGCTGCAGTTACCGGAGTGACCGCTGATAGTATTGCTCCGGCAGATGCAACAACGGCAGATACTGAATAAACCATAATATCCAGCACTGTTATGCGGCGCTTGTATTTTTTTACTTTTTGACTAGTTACTTCGATGACAGTTTTTAACTCAGATTGCCACTCACGGACTTGATTGTATCGATATTGTTGAGCATCTGGCGTCGTTGACATTATTCAATTACGCGGTAACCAATTGAGGCGTTGCAGCGACGAATTCCAAACAAAACCAGTAAGATGTTGCTGTTAAACTATCGTCCTCGGCTTCAAGCATAAATGTTTCCTCGGTTCCGCTGTTTAGTATTACAGTGCAAACCCCGGAATACTTATCGGTGGAATGTCTCCAAGGATATGTTGTGAAGATTTCAAATTTAGCGGCTGAAAACACAGACAACCTGTAAACACCGGTGGCTGTTGCTGTATATTTGATAGTGTTATTTTGTCGTGACCATGTTGCGAATCCCGATGATACCGTGAATACGATGTTGGTGATATGCCCCGGAGTAACTCCAGTGGGAACTTTAATCAAACTGGTTTTGTTAACGATATCAGGAATACCCGATACGATATCCTGCTGTGTTTGTTTGATCGTGTTAATGTCGGTCTTTACATCAGCGAGTTTTACATCGACGACTGGAGGAGTCCCAAAGAACTTATCCACGACCTCATCAGTTTTTACGAAGTTTCTTCGAAATCTTGTAAACGCGCCCACGTGAACATCATGCTCTGCACGCAGCGTATTTAGTTTACCGTTGACGATGTCCACGTATTGTTTGTTTGACGCATCCTGGTCGGATTCGGGATTCGCTAACGCGGTTATTTTGTTGCCGCTCATGCTGAGTTCGCCTGTCATCGTGTCACCGGCTTTTTTCACACATTTATCAACACCTTTATCAATACTGTCTTTGATGCTTGCGATTGATATATTCGAGTCCTTGATCCGGCCGCCATCACTAAATGCAACGAAGTTATCCTTGGTAGCTCCAAGAACTCTGCGAATTATATCATTCCACTTAATGTTGCTCGTTCTTAGTTTTCCTTGCCTGTCTTGGAAAATAGCAACTTCATCTGGGTCAACTCCAGCTATATTCAAAAGATTATCGACTTCATCTTTGGTCGCATATTTTGAGAGATCAGCATCTGTGCTTGGTTTACCTCCTCGTGTGAAAGGTCTTCCGTAAATATCCACCATTATTCTTATTGCTGTTTTTCAAATGCTAGCATTTCTCGATGCGGTATATTCATACACTACTTTATGAGGAGGAGTTGCTGGATTTCTTGAGATTGCATCAAGAACATTTAAAACCTCCCTCCCACAAATGGGCGGATCAATTAATGTTTGTGTTGGTAACGTTGACTGCCACACTGGAACATTAGAAAATCTGCTGACATACTTGAGAAACTCAACTGGCGGTGCTAAACCGTACGAATCAAAATAGATAATTCCACGTGGATCGATCGCGTAAGCAACCCAGTGAGTTCCCGGACCATCTTTGTTGTCGAGATTGATAATGCCAGTTTCTGGATTATTCGGTCGTTGCGGTAATTGATCTCGCATAAATACGCCTCTGAAATGTTTTACACGCAATTTTTTAACAGCATCGAGTAAATCAAAATTGCTCAACGGCGTTAGAATTTTTTTGGATACCATGATGGTGGAGTTCCTGGTAGTCTTAGACCGCGTCCCTTTTTTTTCTTGTATCCTTTTCCCGTTGCCTTTTTTAGTGCCATTCCAGCTGCAGTTCCAACTGCACCGAGTGCTGCGGCTTTTGCTACGGCTGGTGCTGCCGCGGCAATCAACGCCGGTATTGCTGCGAGAAGAGGAAATATTCCACCGGTTTTAGTCATGTCCTTGATAGCTGCAGCAGAGAAATCAAGTCGGACACCGGTTTTTGCTGTTAGTGCCTTATTAAAATGTTTAAGCTGAGTATTAGTCAACGACAATTTGTTTGGACCACCAGTAATCTGATCTCGTTTTAGTGTTATTGATGTCCCGCACGTGCTTGCGTTCTTTGATTGCAATTTCTTCGTTTGACCGGAAGTCAAGGTGACATTAACATGACTGTATGACATTATATCCTAAGTTTGATTTTAATTGCGTTACATATTCTCGATTGGAGCGTCGATGACCCTCATTCGTCCGCCAACACCTTCAAGCAGCATTGCTTTATCGGAGAGTATGACAGCAATCGCTCTGTAACCACCAGCAGGAACACCTACACGAGCTCGGAAATGTAGGTCGACAACAGATTGTTTAACCAGATCAAGATGTTCCAGCGAAAAGTAATAAATCGGATATAAACTCATAAAGTCTCGCTGTGATATTTGCAGGCCAGTGTCTACATTAAGGTCGCGCCCCATAAATGACATCAGACGATGATACGCGCGTGCGACACGATGATGTTCGAAATCTATTAATATATCCTCAGATGGCTCCTGATGCCCATTTATTCTCAACGAAACTTCAGAAACTCCAAGTGTATCAAATACCATTGGATTTCTTTCCTGGCTATCTGTTCTAGCACGGTATTGAAATGCAATGAAAATATGTCGTGGTGCTGATACTCCTTGTTGCGATGATATATGCCATGTAAACAACCCACCATTATCACCCTGAATAACGTCTGTGGTTGTTGTTTTCCAGGATAGCAGTGATTTACCGCCCGTGTCCATGAAAGACAACAGTCGTTGTTCTTCGGTGATTGACGGAGACAACACTGGCATCCACAACCACAGTTTAGTTAGTATTACCTGACCAGGGGCAACAGCAGCATCTCGCCAGATAGCGTCATTATCATCAGGTTTTCGCACAAGTACAACTGTGTGTTTGGCACCGAATATGACCTTGTGGACATCTCTGCAGAATCCAAAGATGTGAGACAATGGAATCACACCTGAGAACTCTTCATCTCCACTTAACATCGATCTACGTGTTGCAAAACCCAAATTAAAATTTTCGTTCATCGATGCAACTGCGTCACCGGCATTATTCATTGTTACATTCCTGTTCTCGGGGCTGTCGGTTATATCCTTTGCAAACATCATTGATGGTCCGGCTGATCTGGTGTAATCATCCGAGTATCTCGCCAACCCGAGAATTGTTGTGGCAACGTCGACGTTATCATGAATTGTTTCAATTTCTTTTCCATCTATCATGTAAATAGCGGATTTAAATAACGCCATGATGCCGTTGTTAACAAATCCAACTCGGTCGCCGATTCCGTAGTTAGTGTTATCATTCTTTAAAAGCCTACCTTCAACTTCGATGAAGGCCTCAGCGGGCAAGAAGTATCTACTTGTATCCTGGACCTGTAGTTCAATTCTTCCGCGTTGGTTAGGATCACGTGCTTCATAAGAATAATATTGAAAATCACGTACAGAATCATCTTTAAGTACTGGTTTGGACATATCAAACGCGTCATTGGATTTTCGTGCAAACATTATTATTATTTGTGATGATCTAATTAAAATGTTATCGTCACCGGAAACCACTACCAGCTATCAAATTAGCAGTTACACTATCTTGCAACGCTTTGGAGGTAATTCCTGCTGTTGCGATCTCAGCTAATTTCTGATTTACGGCCTTATTTACTACGCTACTAACATTTGCCGGCATAGCTTCAGTGGATGGTAGTTTTACTGGCACCAACCTCTCGACTGGGTTTTTTTTTCGTATCAGCTGTGCTAGTCGATCCTTGATTGATTGAAATGCTTTCCCGGCAAGACTACCAACAGTGCCAATGGCTTTATCCTTGACAACATCAGCGGCTTTCATCGCGAATTGTTTTGCTAACGGTCCAGCTTTCGGAGCGATTCTTGTGACTAAATCCCTAACAACATCACCGACTCCATCTCCGTAAACAACCTCGTATACTGGTAATCGTGAGTTTACTACTCTGACACTTCTTGGTCTGCGAAAAGAATCGTGTAGTATCATTTTATTTAATTATTGTTTCTCTAACTAAATTTGCTAGTCGCTGTGGTAACCGTCTGCGAGTTCATCAATGAGTCCACGATAGATGCCGATATCCATGATGCCACGCTGAAATAGTCTCTGACAGATATCTGCGGCTTCATTTATAATTTCCGGAGAATTGTTTCCGGCACGTCTTCCTCCGATGAGAACTTCCAACCGTGATACATCATCGATGATATTATTAGGGCAGGCAATAAAACCGGATCCTAAACCCCTCCCTGTTGTTGATGGTACAATTCTTGGGGATAAAATGTCTTGCGGCAAACTTTCAGAAGATGTTGTTAAGTCAATTATCGGCGACCTAGTTTGTTTGGATTTTTGGCCCCGTGGACTTCCTTCAGATGCAGCCTCGTATTCACCTAACGGAGTTAGGTCAGGATCTATTGCTCTTCGCCGTGAAGGATATTGTTGTCGTTCTGTGTGTTGCAACGGTGATTTTTCTTCTTGAGGTTGCGATGGTGGAATTTCAAGTTTACGTATAGCATCTACAAGTCTATCGTATTTTGTATCGTCCCTGCTGATTTGTTTTTTATTTTCACGTATACGATACGAATATTTGATAAAATTATCATCTGTCATAGAACCGTGTTCTGGGTTTAAAGACACATCTCTTCTAATCAATCCTAACAGTATTGTCTCAGGTAATTTCTCTTCTGGTACATTTTTAAGAAGTTCAATATAATCCGGCGTAAATCTTTTGGCGGGGTCAGTAATTCTCCCTGTTACTCGCTTACCAGCAGGTACTGACACAACAACTTCATCGGGTGGAGGCGGGGGTTTAAGTCCAGCTGAAATATCCTGTAAAATTTTCCTTTGCTCTATTAAAGCCTCTTTGGTAACAGCTGCGGATTTTTCAGTAGCTTTGGTCACGGGTTTAAATAATTCCTCCGTAGTCTCTGCAAAGCCTTCCCGTGCTTGCTGTCTTAGTTGTAATTTTTGTCTGACACTATCACGGACAGGAAGAAATTTCTGAATTGCTTCGAGACGTTCTCGAGCTAATCTAGTCGTATGTGCTTCTCCAATATTTGCCATTATTTATTTGTCAATGATTTAATTCCGCTAACATAAAAATGTTTTTCCTTGGAAACTCATTTCCCAGAGCAGCAGAGGGGATGGACCCGACCCATGGATTTTTCAATAACGACCCCGCCACGGAAACTGTTTCAGATTTATTGAAGTAACCCAAGTTGTCAGTGCAAACTCAACGAGTTTGTCCCTGGAAACTCTTCGAGTTTTCGGGGGACATTTTTTTTTGTCCTGTATTCTGAATAGAAGGGTTTATTTCGTCGAAATAAGCCCTCTATCGAGGAATAGTTTCCTGGAGGGGTTTATTGTGCAAAAAGTTTCGGTCTGTACAGCCCCTCTGCTGCTTTTTCACATATTTGGCAACTAATAGATTTCAATAAAAAAATGGCATTTTTCTGAACTTGTAGTGTTCATTTTGTAGAAATTATTTTTTTTAAAAAACATTAAAACCTTTATCTGGGATGTAATAAAGCTGCCTCTTTCTATAATAATTTGCTATCTTGGATTTGTAACAGTTGCCTACACATTTAAAATCTTTTTACTTCACTGCTCATCCATCTTTATCTCCTCCTTGATGAGATTAATAACAATATAATTGTACAGATACGAGAATGGCAATAGCATGACGCATAATTACATATATAAATCACAAAATTATGCATACATGAACAAAAATACAAATGTTTATGTTTGATTGTTGTGACCCACCATCACCATACCAGCACACGAGGACTGGCGACCATTACAATCTTACATCGTAGGAAGAACGGCGATACTGTCCTCCCCTACTGGTCAAATGAGTACAGTCCAACGGATCAAATAGCGCAATTACTTGAGAAGGCATGAATCACACATTCTGAGGTGGAGAATTTCCGTTCTGTGTGTGAAATGCTGACACGAGTCATATAAAACTTTTGATGGCGTTCTCTACAGGTAAATCAGTCATTCTCCAAAGAAGCATAGTTATCAGGTACAAAATGCAATGCTCCGATTCAAGAACTGGGATAAATATTACAGACATTTTTATAACGATATTATAAATACAGAGAAAGTCATGTTATCTGTGAATTATCCCAGCGGCATAAATTTGAGTAAATTCGTTCATTTACCATGGTTTCATTTTTAGCATTTTTCTAAATTTTTATTAAAAATGACCAAATCGAACCTCAATTATATAAAGACACATTTAAAACAACAACAACAGAAAAACAAACAAAGAAAGCAAAACAAAACAAAAATAAAAGCAAAAACATTTCTATTAGTAAGAAACTATGTGTTATTCAGTACAAATTTGTTGAGGAATTCCCCTACCCATGAAGTGCTGGACAAATTGTTCGTCAGATATATTATAATTATAAACATCAAAGTGAATAACAAACGTATTAATTAGATCGATCCCTCATTTTGTGTCTTTAATCACGTGATAAACACAAGAACTTCAGCATCAGTGTTAGGAGTATTGCATTGCTAACAATTATGGAGTTATGCTGTATGGAGTGTCACCTGGTTAAAAATATTATCAGTTTAAATCCCCAAAGTCGCCGCTAAGTGTATGTAACAAATCATCTTAATAATACTGAATCTTGAAAGATAATGGTCCTAAACATCAGTGGGTTCCACTAAAACCAGATAACATCGATGTTTCACCACATCATGAGCCATGTAATTTCTCTCTCGAACCGAGAAACCCTTCCATTTTTCATATGTGTACGAATTAATCCGATATTGCTCGGCAACATCCGTGAGTCAACCGAGATCAGTCTAAATCTGGAACACAAGATATGATGACATCACTGTTGCAAGCAAAAAAAGTAAACACCACGCTATCTCGGATTGTCTTCAGCCCAGGTTCGCTCTTCAAAGCATTCAAGCACCCCAGCCAATCACCAATATTCAACTGAGTCGTATTTTTAAAAATCTAACTCACGCTTTTTCTTCTCAGATCCACTTTGTTCATTCCTTCTTGAATCAATTTGTGAGCCACGTGCGAATGTTATTATTAGATTATTCACTAACAGAATTTGTCTGATACATTACATCATTATTGTTGGAGTACTCCGGAGAAAAGAACACCGTTACAAACGACTTCGTTCACCAAATTAAGGGGTGGCACCTCTTCATTTTAAATTGAATATTTGAACGTCTTTTAAGGACAACATCTTGATTATTTTAAAGAATGGTTTCTGTCAGATAGCTTTTGTGACAAATAATTTCCTTCCTTCCAAACTTTAGTTAGATCGGAAGAATGGTGAAAATTATGATAAACGATATTCTGTCCATATTTTGACTACAACACTACCAGTTTTTGTACGTAAAAGCCTCTCCATCCGTCTTTTAGCGCATCTCTTTCTAAATTTGCCGACGATTTTTGTCTCATTTCAAAAGACTAAACATGTATTAAAATTATTAGGATTCAGCCTACACTTTTTCTGTCACGCATATTAAAAAATATATGGTCCTATTCCGCAAAAAAATTAAAGCTCGCTTTCTATGTATGGACCGAACATGAAGATGCATCTATTTCAGGAACATTGATGCAGCTTTTGCCAAACGAATTTTCGCCCGTGTGAAACAAAATAATTTAAAACTGTTAATTACTAATATACAGGAAACAAAAACTTCACATGCAATGACTTTGATTATTTCTAGCCCACGTGAGAGCAAATTTTAGGAAGCATAACGAGCCGCTGTGACGTGTAAAGTGTAATAAACGTACTGTGGACATCATAAAAGAAAAAGAATACGGTATTTCCATCCAGTATTGCTTCAGCAGTGAATGTCCGCCTACCTTTTCTACCACGCGAATACTGCATCTAGACGTCACAAGTAACCGTGGCAACAAAATGCATCTTACAAACGACATAAAAGAAAAGAGGCCCAAAAACCGTTTTTTATTAGAGTCATGATACATACTTTATGGAACTGCAACAGTTTACTTTCTTGTATTTTCACTGATTTTAATTTAAAGGTTTAATGCATACTGAAATAAATGTCAAAGAGAATACAAATTGTTGTGTGTAAATTGAAGTTGAATTGGGTTGATAAATAGTATGGCGTATCCTAAACGTTGCCGAAAGGATACGTTATATCTGACCACAACAAAAAAAAGATTGTTTATTTTACATTGATTCTAGGTCCCAGTATGCAGTATGGCCAGATAAAGAAGATGCATGGCTTACAATTAATATAATGGGCAGACGTAGATTAAAACCTGACAGAAAAAATCTGTAGAAATTATTTTATTCTGGAATATCGTATAGCGGTCTGTGGCAAATGCATATTACTCGAGAAAAGTGTACTCGACAAAATACAACATGAGGCATCCAGAATCGTGACTGGGGCAACAAAGTTAGTATCTTTACATTAAGAAATAAGATGGGAAAGTCTTTAAAGGTGACGACAAAAATACAAGCTTAAACTTTTATTTAACATAACAATGACAACTGACTCAAGTACTCACTTTTTTATATAGCTCATTCCACCAGCCATTAGTAATATTACTTGCAATAACTTATGTAACGTTTGTTTCTTACCGCTCCGATGGTCTGGTGGTTAGAGTGTCCGCCTTGGATGCGGGAGGTCGTGGGTTCGATCCCTGACCGAGTCAAACCAAAGACTTACAAAAATAGTACTAACCGATGCCTGGCTTGGCGCTCAGCATTAAGAGGTTAGTATTAGGACTGGCTGGCCTGGTGTCAGGATAATGTGACTAGGTGGGACATCATGCTACATGTCTGCGGCATGATGCCACAGTGCTAGACATTACTATAAACTGTCACACTGCAGACATCATAGCGATATGACTGTTTGATAGCGCCACATACATGATTGATGGAAAAAATATTGAATCAATTCAGAAGGATGTCGATGTTGCTACAACAATAATTGGTCTAGCGAGATATTCTGATGATTACACAAGATCAGCCGGTCCAACAATGATGTTTGCTAAGGATATTACTAACAATGCTGATCATATCAGGTATGCTAAAATACGAATAACACGAAATACTGCAGTTGATCCACAACCAGTTGCTGATGGTCCTGAATACGCAGCCAGACCAATTGCTGATTTTGATATTGTACGAGGTGATAGCGCGAGGATTTGCAACACGCCAAGCAGCGTTGTCAGGAGATAATAGAAATTTCTCATGTGCAATTCCATTGTCTCACATCTTTGGATTTTGCAGAAATGTTAGAAAGGTCATCTTTGGAGCTAAACATACAGTTGTGCTCGTAAGAAAAGGTGATGATAATGATGCAATCTGGCGAGGTGCTGGTGTTGCTGATGGTAAAGTAAATATATCAAAACTTTCATTGTGGATGCCAGTAATGATTCCATCTATTGTTGAAGAACAAAAATTACTTTATTGTTAAAGCTACGTTAAAAATCCAAATCACATCACACATCACGTTTGTTTCATCATAGCGATATGACTGAAACATTGTTAAAGCTACGTTAAAAATCCAAATCACATCACACATCACGTTTGTTTCTTTAATCATACGGGCATGTATAAATTACGAATTAACAACAACCTCATACGTTATAATGCATAGTCAATCAATGACATATATCTTTTTCTATTTTATTTATCCTTAATTTGTTGAATTTAAAACATATTTGTTAAGATTTATGATACAAAACTACCTCAATATGGAACTTTTCAAAGCAAAGTAAAATTATGAAATAATGGCCATTACATATCTAAGATTCTGTATAATATGACAACAAGTACGTTATGTTATGCCACAAATGCTTAATTCTCAATTGGAATTATCATTTTACAAAAAGAACTTCCGCATGTAATGACCGCTTCAAATCTTTAATCCCCTACGTAGATAGTTTGAATTAATAAACGATACTTTAATTTAGATAGGCGATAAATTGTTTTGGGGTCTGTCAGTATTACCTATTATTTCCAGGGTTAAGTTTATTTTATATAACGGTAAACACCTTCTCTATGGGATATTAACATAGCTACTGGAGCGGAGGTCGAAAGAGCAAAGGTCAAGGTTAGATTAGTCAAGGTCTTATATTGTTGGAGTTTTTTAATAAAAAATATATAATTTTGTGTCTATTTATAATCACTAGACCTTATACTAGATTCACCAGTTTTCATATGGCTTATCAAGGAGGATGATTAATCCAGAGTGAGAAGTCACATTTACACGGTGAATTGCTGTCTGGGTTTTTGTGGTAAATTGTTAAGATCTGTATAGAGAGGCTCTATGGTATATTTCCATATAAGCATCGTTTTCAGACTTATCACATATTTGCAGACGAATAGATTGGTTAAATGTTGGAGGTCAAGTTTACAGGCGTTGCTCAGTTAATTGTTCCTAAGTGTATAGAGACATCCTTGCAAACGAGACAATACATGTGCATTTTGTTATGATATGTAGTAAAAATAATTTCTTAAGTGTGCAACGTCAATGGTAAGGGATACAGTTTAACGAGAATGATACTGCCACGCAAACGGAAATGAGCAGTCAGTTAAATGCACCGATCCACTAGATTTCTATCTGGAAATAAAAGGTATGGCTATATCGTTGCCTGATTACAAGGAAGATTTATTTATATCACTGATGTAACGCATTGACTTTAAAAGGGGTAAAAACCTAATACCTTTTTCTTCCGGAGAAATGTTAATGTTAAATAAATCTTCTTGTTTACAGAGATTTTTTCCTTTTTATATGTGATGATGACTGCCTTTTGATTTGTCTATTGCTACACTGACTGTTGTCTTGCTGCAGTATGCCTTAGTTTTGTGGGGTATAACACGATTTTTCAACACACGATAGACTATGCATAACGGTCAATATATTTGGTGGAGGAAGATCCCAAGAAAACGGACCGCCTGTCAACCTGACCCACAGTGCCGGACTACCAAATGGGCAGAGTAGGCACCGGCCATGTCTTTTAGCGGCCCTCGAAAATTACAATCAAGCTTTCTTAAATTGTCTCCAAAAGATAGGGAGAAAAAAAAGAATCAAAGAAACAAAAACTTGACGTGAACGACTCATTAGAGAAAATACTGTATTATTGTAGGGGCGAGGGGGGCCCCAAGATTTCGACTGCCTAAGGGCCTCCACAGGGTTTAATCAGGCACTGACTACCCCAACCCTAACCCGCCCTTGCAGTATGATATATACTGCTGCAATGAATATTCATTTTGCTTAAAATTTACAAGAAGTTATATATCCATTTAAACTACGTTGAAGCTATATCAACGAAATTCAAATAACAATACCGATACTAAAATCTATTTTACAAGCACTGTATTGAACAAAGGAAAATAGTTTTGCATCGGTGAGTTAATTTGTATCTCCCCCCTCCCCATTGATCCACCTTCCTTTACCCTTGTAGTTCGCTGCACAATAAGCCTTGAAAATCAACAATGTTGTTGAAAATCTATGTTATATTGCCCAAATGAGATTTGTTCTCACTGTAACAGTTGCTAAGTAACATTTCAGGAAGACAACTCTTACTTTGCAAAACAGTTACTGACTTTTGTACTTAAAGAAAACAATCTACATTACTTTACAAAAATCAATAAAGAAAATCGGTAAAATAACACAAAGTCACTGGTTTCCTAAAAGCGTTGTTGCAATATTCTAGCAAGTAAAATGTCGGAATTAACTATCGAATACAGTTTCGGTGGAATAAACTATGTTATATTATAAATAACTTTCCTTCGTTGTATGCATTAGTTAAATGAGTGTTTCACTATTATTGGCCGTGATGTTCAATGTGTCAGATGCACTACATGGAAGTATTTGGAATGGCGATAATTAGTGTGCTTATCGTTGTTACATCAATGAGAAAGTAGACTACGATACTGTTCAGTAGCCGATATACGTATTCAAACGTATATAGCATAATTTCCGGTAAATAGACCGTACGTCACTTGTATATTTTTTAACTTGTTGGAATTGATTTTTCTACCGTATATACATTATGGAAGAAATGAAAGAAAAATAATGAACTAGTATGGTTATAGTTTTCCTTTTTGTTAAAGTTAGTGAGGGGTATTATGTATATATTTGTTACTTCTGTCCATGATTATATGTCATGTATAACTGTATTTTGTAATTGACTTTAGTCCAAAATCAAGTACATGATCTACCTAAGCAGTAACATTTATTATATAACTAATATAATACATAACTAATATTCTCTATCATTATAAGTTACATTTTCAGATCATTATCAATGGAAGTAAACATGTTTATTTCTATCTAAATGTAGAATATTAATTTTTCATTGGGAAATTCCTAAATTTGGTGACTACTTTGAATGTTTTAGAGTCGAGATTCACCGACATCCTGGCTCAATTCTTGTGTCTTAGATTTTTTTATATTAATGTTGTTTAACGGTACTTTAAAAATTACTCATTCTTGATTTAGCATCCAAAGTGGAATCATTCTTATTGTTTTGTTCAGATTTTAATTTAGGTGGATTTATTTATTCAAATTATTATTCACTGGAGTTACAAAGTGCTCAATAATATTATTGGACTAATACATTTATTTGGAATTAAAGTGAATTCAGACAAGGACATTTTGGATTATATTACTGTGTTACATCAAAAGACTGTTAGCATAATCCAGGCCAGTCGCATATTAGCACATTAGAGGCTACATCTACATCAACATATTCAATATTGGAATCTATTTGGAACACCACTGGAATTCAAACGGAACTTCAAATATTTAGACTTAGGATAGTATTTTTATTACTATTTGGGATTTAATTAACAATGCTGATTGTTCTTTTCAAATTTTCGCTTTGTATTCTAAGAAAATATATTGTTTATTGAACTTGACACAACTTGTTGGTTTTCGCTCTTTTATGTTACTTAGTATAAGACTAGGTCGTAACATGGAACCGTGTGTGATAATATATGCAGAGCAGCTCATTTGTATTTGATAGAGCATGTCTGGTGTTTTATGGAGCATGTGGGTGCACACGACAACAAATACACAATTGATGACCAGGGAAAAACAGCTGTAGCCTTTTGTTGTAGATAAAAGATATTAATGCTGCGATGTTATATTTAATTGTATCATGTCTGATATCTGATTGCTTGTAGATGAAGGCTAGTATTTTGTGATGCTACTCTGTTTAATTTTATCTTATCCTGATATCGGATGCCGCGAATTCATATATCAGCGCATATAAATGCATTAGTTCGTGGGGATGGGGTTTTGAACATGAGATCTTGTAATATATCATCAAATGTCATTGCAATGATTGAGATTTATTTGTCGCCCACTTGACGTAGGCATCCTTGGTTACTTGTTTCCTCTGCTAAACAAATATATGTTACTAGAGGGGCATTCAGAACACTTTGCGTTTTTCTGTGGGCAGAATTACATTTCATATTTGACTGTTTGAACTGCTCATGATGTTATATTGTGTGTAAGAGGTTTGGTTAATTGGATTTGGCTGGCGTTATCTAGATGATGACCTCCCTCGATATTATAGCCAGACGGGAGTGAAAGATGAATGTAATTTTAACAGCGACCTGAGCGAGAACATTTCGAAGAAATAAAGCAATACGAGCTCCCTTTTGACAAGAAAATAACAAATTTAATCAGAACAAGTTAATAACGGCAATTCCAATTCAAGTTAGGTTATATCAATAGAATTTATCAGGTGTGTCCCATTTGGATTTATTTCATCATCATAACGAAAGGTGAAAAGAGGAATGTCCACAATTGATATGCATCACCTTACTTCCCTTTGACCGTATATCGACATCTCCTAGTTGTCCTTTCTCAGCTCTATGCTTTGCCCCTTCATGGATTTCCTGGTCCCTTCATTCTGACCTCGTCCTTCTTTCTTTCGCCAGACTTCTGTCTTCAGACTGTCTCGTCTTTCTCTCAGAAAGCTTTTCCTTAAAGGAACAAATTACTCCATAATTCTGCATACCCTACTCTTTAGAGGTACATACAATTCACTAGCGTTATTCAGAGCATATTGCTATGCAATACTGCCTAAATTCTGACTTAGTATGGTAGGACATTGACCTCGCTTCCAGCGGCATGTCTTAAATTACCACGTGAACATATATCGAATAGTACCATATTATTTTACATATGTTACTACATGTTCGATTACTATTGCATGAAATTCACAAATTGTAACTCACAGCAATCCTTAGCCTACAAGATTATACAAACATTACAAATTCAGATTAGGTAAGTATCGTTAACTCACGATAATCTGTATCGTCCTAACAAACAAAGAAAGTTATTTCATATAACCCTTTGAAATCCTGCACATATGAACATTTGGACTGCATGCAGTCAATTCTACAATCAACTAATAACTGTAAAATTAAAAGGTAAACTGCATCAACACATTTCCATGAAATTGAATAAAATAAATTGCATAATAACTCTAGCATCAACACATTTCCATGAACTGAATGAACGATACATAATATGGAAACCTATTCATAGTAGAATATTACGTGAAACTAAAATTGCGTACCTTATTGCTGTTTTCTTTCAGAACGTGTGCGTCCTAACACTTAAACATGTCTTTCTTTTTACAAGACGACCACCTGGTCCCTTTCTTGTTTCACGAGGAAAGCACTAATGCTTTCCATGGAGTCGAGACAAAGTTTCCTTTTCTAGGAAATTTCAGACTAAAGAATTTCGATTAATGTCGTCACTTTAAAGTCTGATTGCTCTAAAGTGTACACCCTAATTTATTCTGCCCAATCGTAGGCAGCGGTCCCTAAATATTTCCCAAGGAAATAATTCCTTTCATCAGGTTTAGACAGCTCAGAATATATTTTCGACAGTGCGTGACAATTTCCCTTTGAAAAAATGATAAGTGGACATAGGTTCCTACCAATTGGTTAGGGTTGGTAGGTCAAATGTTTACTTTCTAAGGATCTTGATAAGATACCCCGGTCAATTTCACTGAGTTAGAATGCAGCCTCTTTGAAGTTTACACTGACATGGGGGAGATGAAAGGTCGAAGTGACCCGTCACAAAGACTTTTCTGGCTTAAATGCGATACAATTTCAAGCTCAATGCATTCAAATTTAAAGTTCACTGCAAGTCAAAATTCGACACTTCATTTTGTGTATAGCGAGCACACAGCAAATATAGGCGTCGTTTATATATTCCTAACGAACAGTTCTAAGATGACGATATTACTTGCTATGTCGTTGCTTGGATTTCTATTATCGAAGCTGAACCCCCTTGCCTGTTTCACCTTTATTTGTGTTGCTAGATATTACATACTTTAAAATCGATTACTGTTTATCATAACATATTTTCATGGTGTTAAATTAATAATATCCATATTTAGTGTATATATGTTTTCGGCGTATAAAAGTCACGGAGACTCCACTAAATTGACGAAAATCCGTACTGCTGTCTTGGTGGTGAGCTCTGTTCCCCCGAAAAGCCATTGCGACCTATTATGTATACTGAAAACTTATCAAACCTAATACTGTGTGTATGTTGTAGGTGGTGCTGGTGTAAGTCTATTTGTAGGCATATATTAGGCTTTATTATATGTTCATTTTTTCCCCGTTAACTTTACATTGTCAGAATCGTGCAGTATTACCCGATATTGAATCCGCGCGACAATACACATATTGCATTCACGTGCATAAAGGAACTACTTTCTATTGTAAAGAAACAATGGACGCAGACGCCAGCATTTTTGATTTGTACACAAATCATGTACACTCGCCTAAGAGGCTCTTTACGTTGTGGTTGTTTAAATTTGTTTCTGAATGAACTAAAACAGATGTTTCGTGGACTGCCACATACCAGCTGCTTTGGCACATTCCGCATTGATACAATGTTACGGATTTAGGCTAGCTACAGTATATAACAGACGTAAGATAAGGTCCTTACAAATAACATACAAGTGACAAGTCAAATACTCTCTTCTTTAGCTGGTGATAAGAATGGCAAAATAAAATATACTTACAGTTTTACATCCTGAATTTCTTCATTATGTATTGTCTTAATTCTGCAAATCCGAATTACATGAGCCATGTCATAGGTTTTCAATCTGGATTACACATTTCGAAATTGTGCTGCAATTTCGATGATAAGTGCAACTGAATCATTCTTACTGCACTCCAAATGGAATAAGCATTAAATTCCATAGCGTCTTTTTGATACTTGCAATTGAAAGACTTCATATATTTTCCCACATTATGATTTCAAACATTCAGTGACAGAAACAGAAACACATTTGCAGATGTCAACACGCTTCTCCCTAGCTTCTTCAATCTCATGTATTTCATGTGGAATCGTCACATACAAATCCAGTCCATAATCACAAAATTTTTTAGAATCGAGAAACATACCAAAATCTATTCATTCCAGATCAAATGTAAAAGTTGTTGCAATTCACATTCATTCACAATATCACTCCAAATTTCAATTTTAACTAGACACGCCATTTTCTTTCGAAAGTTATGCTGAGCGCACGACTAAGTTCAAATTTATCTGGGCGGAGTTATGTGCGCAGTAATAATGTTGACTTGTGTAACGATGAATATGCGCTTGTGTATTTAGTTTGGAATGCGGCATACATTCATTTACGTTGTTTCTTGTAGTGTATTTTGTTTATATAATTAAACCTTAGGTAGAGTAAAATAAATGAGCATATAATAAAAAGGTTACTGCATTTGTATGGGAAAATATGAAATGTTTTTGTCGGAAGGATATACTTCACTCCCAAGGTCTTGCAGTAATCCATCAAAAAATCTCGTTCATATTTTCCCATACAAATATACTAACCTATAAATACATGGTGTTCAGAGATTATGATGGAAGAGGAACCCGGAAAAATCCCGGAAAGAACCATCGACCTACTGAAAGCTACTGACAAGAATTTTACATACGCACGTTGGCCGAGCCTGCGACTCGAAACCAGGCAGACAGGTGAGGTGTCAGTAATATGTAAAGATCAGCGCCGTAGACCACTGCCCCCCCCCCCTTCTCCGGGCTCCCTATGTATATTTAAAAGTTGCTCTAATTGGTTGCATGCAATGATATTTTCATTTGTGACGTCATAATGTTACCCATACGTCATACGCAGAGCTTTTAAGTAGATAGGGAAAAGGCAAACAACAGACAAAAAAATAGCAACAGTGGTCTCCGTTCAAATAAATCTATAGGAAATAACCCCAGTCACTGCATTAAAACTTTGATAAAAGGAATAATATTCCGTTCACAACAAACAACAAGAAATTACGATAGCAATCATTTTTTAAGAAATAAAGTTATTCCTTTTTTATAAGAGCATTGAAGGTGAATCATTTTTGCTGGATGTATTCATAAAGAATTTCTTTCTACAAAGCCAGCATGGTGGAGGCGCGGTAATAGTCTCGTTCTGTCGTACTTACTTATATTCAATTTCGGACGTATGCGACCGACCATTCGACCATATACATCTAGTCTCGTTATGTCTGCAGCAACGAGACATATATAGTCAAACTGCCACCACAAGTTGACTGATGCAACTTTTTTGCATAAAGGAATGCTCTTGTTTTCACCTTAATTTTGCTTCAGGAATGCTAGATAAGCAACTGAAAAGACCAGTTTAAGCCTTAATCCAGAAGATCTAGCACTGTTTTTTTCCCCTTCAATTAATCATCTTTTCCTGCTAAGTTATAGCACAAACATGACCAAAATGTCAACTCAAAAGCTAGGCTGAAATCCTGAGAATACGCCAATCGCCAGCAGACTTTTCCTATATTCTCTAACGTTTTCGCCGAAATTAATGCATGTGATAAGTTAGAAAAGAAATGATGTACCTCATTGTGAACAAGATGGGAAAATCTAAGCCTCTGAGCGCAAGGCTTGTGTTATGGGCTCGATACTATTACTCCTTTAGGGTTATATTCCCTTTCCTTGCCCACACACAGGAGTACGATTCTATTAGTCTGTGCACAGTATCTAATAATACAAGGATTATATATAAAAATACGTGTTTTATATATTTGTTTCTTTCTTTTGCTGCCTCACTCACCATACTAGAGATTGCTGGGAAGTGTGAGGAGACACCATACACACAGGTGGGCGCTACTCATTTTCGGAAAATAGGGTGAGCGAATGCATATATTGTCTCTGCATGGGTAGTGTTCTCGCACACGTTTTATCATCGTACCCGCCAATCATGCAAAAGGAGTTCTGAATATGGGCGAGATACCAGTGAGCTGACCACTAGGCCACCATCTCTCGCAGGTGTGGCTTCAGGGTTTACAGCTTCAGTTGCAACTCCATCTATACTATCGTTTTGAAAGTATGTTGCCTTTTGTTGAATTGCCACTTTGTGATCAAAGTATTATATGAACCGTTAACAGTGAGATGAGTCCAACTGCAAATGCACAGACCCAGATCTGCCTTCGCATAATGCACCGGCAGATTTGGTTCTCGTCAATTTGATTGAAGTAATCAGTAGAACAAACAACATAGACCCTGATCTGCAGGCGCATTATGCCACGTCAGGTCAGGAGCTTTGTTGTTTGCATTTTATGTTGACTTATAAGCGAGTAAAGACGGTTTTCTTTGTGCTCTCTTCATAGATTCCAAAAAATGCACTTATTATCGTCATTGAAACACTTTATAAGTATTGTGAGTAAAGTGCCATGATCTTTCACGATAATTACATGATTTTCTGATGGAAAATCTAAAATAGATACAACTAAGAATACGGCTATTAATTTAGTCGAAAAGATGATAAATAGTTCGCAGTCTTCCCACGTTGCCTTAAATGAGCATCGCGGCAAATTATACAGCAGTTCGTATGCAAAAATCGTATCGTTCTGTAAAAAGCGGAAATTTCAAGGGTTGCAATAACCATCTGAGCATAATCTCAAAAGCACGCATCATATTACCGTTGTATATACAAGTACATTTATTTAGTGCGGTGCATGTATGATATTTTAGCACGGTGTTGGCAAGTGTTTATTTGACGGAAATTGAGATGCTCACCTATTTGGCACCTAAATAATATAATTTCAGGTATTGATGTACGATACGGTTGTACAGTTTGTAGGGAGTTCTGGGTCTGTGCAGTTTGTAGGGAGAACAAAGAAAATTAACCTGGATTTGCATGCACATTATGCTACAGCAGATCAGGATCTTTGTAGTTTGCAGTTTGACTAGACTCGACTTAAAAGCGAGTACATACCGTACATGATGCAATAATGTCCACGAGAAGTATATCACATCGGAGTGTGAAAATCAAAGCCTAGTGAAATAATCAATTATACATACATGAAACAATAAACTCTGCGAGAAGCGTATCGAATATAAATGTGATAAGAAACAGCGCCATATCATTCTCCTGATCCACATCATACTCTGATCCACATCATAATCCTAATCATCATTATACTCCTGATACATATAATGAATCTGATCCACATCATACTCCTAATCATCATTATACTCCTGATACATATAATGAATCTGATCCACATCATACTCCTAATCATCATTATACTGCTGATACATATAATGAATCTGATCCACATCATACTCCTGATCCACATCATATCCTGATCCACATACTCGTATACACATGCTGCTGAGCTCTGTCCTTTAACTAGCCGTTTACAATGTTGAGATTTCAGTTGTCTGCACGTTAAAATTTAGGCAAAATTGAGTGAGAATAAACAAGATATACAGATGATCCCGAATATGTGACCGGTTCATTTGCCAGTATAATCCGCAGGCACAAGGAACTTATTAGACATGGATATAACTAGGCATGGTTCA
Organism: Sinohyriopsis cumingii; assembly: GCA_028554795.2. Taxonomy (NCBI): domain Eukaryota; kingdom Metazoa; phylum Mollusca; class Bivalvia; order Unionida; family Unionidae; genus Sinohyriopsis; species Sinohyriopsis cumingii. The sequence continues at coordinate 116,578,071 of CM068826.1, read as the reverse complement.
CTGAAACAAATTTTCTACACTAACACAATTTTGATTAAAACCCAGACATTTTAAAAGAAACAACAAAAAGAACATTGTTTTATTATGAACCTGAATTAACGGGTCCAAAAAAAATCTGAGGGGAAGATAAACAATAGTTTTTGATGAGCAACCTTGCTAAGATCATTTCACAGTTTTATCCATACCATAACCAGGATGGTACTTTCCATTTTGAGCAGAAGATCTCAGAATTCTATACCATAACCAGGATGGTACTTTCCATTTGGAGCAGAAGATCTCAGAATTCCATACCATAACCAGGATGGTACTTTCCATTTGGAGCAGAAGATCTCAGAATTCCATACCATAACCAGGATGGTACTTTCCATTTGGAGCAGAAGATCTCAGAATTCCATACCATAACCAGGATGGTACTTCCATTCTGAGCAGAAGATCTCAGAATTCCATACCGTATGACTGCAAAATACACGAAGCACTTTTACAAAACATTTCAAGTCAGCAGTCTGAAACTGTCGTATAGAGTATATCGAAGACTAGTTTGTACTGCTTAAACCATCATTTGAAAAGACACTAGCTCGACCAGTTTTTAGTATACCCATCTTCGTCCAAAATAATCGAAGAAACGCAGTCAAATTATACGAGAAAACGTTGGTCATATGACAGTTTGAGTTCCTATAGGGTTCAGAATTGACATGGTTCATATAGGGTAAAGAATAATGAAGGATGATGGTACATAATGCTATGAAAATGTCCATATTGGAACATATACAGGGTATATGCTAATTGCATTTACGGTTTATATTAAACAATTTAAGGTTTTTAGTGATTAGTTGCTGATAATGGTAGGTCGATATTGTGAATACAGTTCTCAAGTCGATTAACCAGCAGACGTCATAATGGAGCAAACGTTACAATGTCCAGTATTCACTAGAATTAACATTAATTTCGTTAAATGGACCCGCCCTAATTTCTTAACGTAAGGAATTCTTAGGATGTTCACGTATAAGTGTTTCGTATTTGAGATAGGAAACAATCTTATGTATCAAGTGTTTGATTTGTATTTATTGGTGCATGGTAGCAAAAGCTTACGGATTGGTCATACAAGTGTGAAGCAAGAGAAACCACGCATATGCAAAACTAAAATTTCATGATGTGTTTTCGTTGGGTGATTGAAGAAAATTATTTGTAGTATTTGCGAGTTTAGGAACCCTTCAGTTGACAATAACCGTCGTCTTGAGGACCAAGGAAATGAGAGAAATATGGACCTTAAACCAGTCTGATTCGCTCGGTAGTCAGATAGTCAGACACGTTTGCGTGTTATAATATGAAAAGTGCTGACGAAGTTAAGAGAACATAGGATGTATTATGTTACGTGTTTAGGTTCGAATAAACAGTAACAAAAGAAAGAGTGAAAACAACAAGATTTGAAAAAAATTAACAAATGATTTATTTCCCTGGAAAAATACTGTAAAAATTACAAAAATAAGAACTTACGGGTTTTAAGAATCAAATCCAAAAATAATCCAAGAGTAATCCACGAATTAAATTTTAGAAGTCCTAATAATAAAATGTTCAAACGAATCAAAGTTCGATTCCCGACGAAGAATCCAAGATGGAAGGCAATGACGTATAATGTATCCTTAGTGGTGTTGTAAGGTCCACAGTTCTGTGTTATTCACAAACAATAGTCCGGTGTTTGAATTTCCCAACAGCATTTAATGAAATTTCTTTGTCCAAGAATTCTGTATTAGAACTAAAATATTTCCAGGAACCTCCGAGAAGTATTAAAAGCACATAGTCCCAGTATGACCTTGGCAAAAACCAATTAGTTTACTCTAAGGATAGGATAAAAATAAAAAGTTGTTTACTGCTCTTACTGATTTCTAAATAAAGGTCGGGAACTAGGTCAGCTTTTGGTGTTTACAACTGAAAAGTCAAGGTCAAACTATTTTCTGAAATAACATAGAGTTTCTAGCATATAAAACTCCATTATTTTGACATGTGATAAAATATATTTAAAAATTTTTTAAAACTTATAAACAATTAAATTAAATCAAATAAAAATTAAATCAAATATACACAACAGATGTATATGATTAATAATGGTTATTAATAAACTAGACAACAAATTTATTTTGTAGCAGAGTAAAAGAACTAAGAGCTGACGCTTTCAATTTAAATTGTTATATCAGAATAAAATTAATTCTCTTTTTTCAACTTATTAAATCATCCTTAACATCATCTCTTCAACGATTGTCGAATATCTAATTCACATCGTTCAATTTCAGCTGGGTGGGGGTGAGGGAGACGTCTACTTACAAATGCTTTTTATGCGTTCCATCAGTGTTGGTCCTTTATTCCTTTTTTATTTTTTTCAGGCGAATATTTCTTTAGCTGACTGAATACCTCAACAACGGCTGCGAACTTTTTCATTATTTCCTGGGACTAGAATTAAAAAGGGAATGGTATCTAAATCATAATTTCCTCTGGAAGAGGTTTCAAAAATTGAAATTTGGTGTTGTTATCGAAGACATATTTGTTTATGGTCACTCGTATTCCAAAATAATATTTTAAGTGTTGTTTTTTTTAAATTGCATCAATATTCTAGAAATTAAATTCATTTTTGTACACCTTTCTATATTTGTAAGAATCCGTATTTAAAAATTAATCTACAAAATTAAACCAAATTGTGTCAAAGTTACTTTGAATCCGAGTTGTAATTTATGTTTAAAATGATAAGAATGAATACAATTATAACCAATTCAATTTCAAATAACATCATTACATTTTAATACCTCTAGAATATAAGCGATACTTGTTTAATTATTCCAGTACCGATACAAAAGTGGGAAAATATTTTTTTATGAAAAGATATACCTTTTGTTGAAGATTATATATTCCAGTCTGCTCAGACATTTCGCTGTCATCGCATTGTTTCACATTACAATTAGAAAGTCAAAATGAATGACATCAGTGCTTTATCAGATATTTTACAACTGTAAAGATAACTCCATAATGTTTGTATAAAAATATATGAAGAGGCAAACGGTTTGCATACCGAGTACTGTAAGATGCTTTGTTAAATGCACGGAAAACTGGGTGGCACAACAGAGGTATTTGATTAGACAAAGACAGATGGTATATAGATGATATGAGCGAGTAGGATACTAGATATATTTTAAGGTTGGACGACAAAAATGTTATTGGTAAAAAAATCGAAGGTGTGCTAGCACCTGTGCTTCATCTAACAATGCCCCTTGATTCTCCTACTCTATTAACTAGTATAACATAAAATTTGATTGTATAACTGATTTAGTGATTGACGGCGGTTTTCATTCCAATTTTTATAATATAAAATCTCGTTTTTTCACTTGCTTTATATATGTTTCCATTATATCCATCTTTCGCAGGGTCCTTATTTTGTAAAAATGTTGCATTATCAGTAAGAATAAAACGTAGACATCCATTTTTAAATTGTTCGTGTGATTATTATCGTGTCTCTTCGAAATATCGCGTCAGGTGTACCCATATGCTGGATAGTGATGTGTTGCCATTAGAACATGACTACTCTGCAATACACGTTGGACCATGTTGAAAGCTAGGTTGGGAGAGTATACATTATACTAACCTTATTTTATTAGCCTGAAAATGGTAATGCTTCTTGATAACATTCCGCTACTGAAAGATAGCTACCATTATTTCGTCTGCTGAATGGAATTTTACTTGAAAGTGCAAAACGTTCTAACGGTGCAAACTAGATTTATCTGGAAATGTTACATTACTGTTGGGACATATTTATTTTGTGTTAGAACGATGTTTTCCGGAATGTATACCTGTAAAATATTGCCAGAATATGCCCCTCTTCATGCAAAAAGATGCCGCGATATATTTTTGGATTTAATTCCTTTCTACAATTCAATGTATTTATTTTATTGTTCATTTACAGGCTGGTCCAATACATACAATCAGTTTTCAGCGTATGTCTTCTGATCTCTCTCTCTCTCTCTCTCTCATTGTAGAGTTTGCCTTTCGTTGATTCATTTTTATTTCCGCAGTATAGTCTTTTGAGGTTTTTTTCATTCTTCATATACAGCGTATATATCACGATAAATAAGAGCAGTTTTTAATGTCTGCCTTTTATGGTAAATGCTCAATTATTCAATTTCGAACTACTGCCCCCCCCCCATTTACTTATTATGATATTGATCTATTCGACCGTGGAATATCAGTTACTGGTATAAGAACAAAAACCACAAAACAATATATACTAACCATCTTAACCATTGTTCCGCGAATTAAACCCGGAAATATACCATATTATTAAATACTTTTTTTTTTCTCCATTAACTTTTACATTGTCAAAATCGTCCATATTTCTCCATACTGCACTGCTTCACACTGCACGACACGTGTGCCTAAAAACAGTATCGTGTGTTCGGAACTACTTTTGATTGTAAACAAACACTGTATACTCAGGTAGCAGACGCAAGAGTTTTTTATTTATTGTCTGCGGACGAGCTAAACAAGCTGTTTAAGCCATTTGAAAACATAAGTGATAAAGTTAATAATGTGGATGTGTCAAGCAAGATACTGAACGTAATATCTGCAATGTCCAGCGATGGCTTTAAGACAAACAAACATGAGACATGAAGTATTGAAAATAAATTCTGATCTTTTAAGCACTTATTTAGGATGATTGTTCATAATTCGCAAATATTAACAGTGCTCCCTAGAATATATACTAGTCAGTCCAAACACGACATTCGAAACAATGCAGCTGAGTAAGGCTGGTTTTGGTAGCAAAGCAACAGCATCAGAACCGATAAGTCAAGAAGTCTTATTCTATACTGGCAAAATGGATCTCACACCGCAACTGCTTTGCAATTTTCCGTTTTACTTTTTAGTTACAAATATTTGGATTTATAGTAAATGTTATTCAGGTCGTGTAGCTGGAGTCCTCCAACGCTGAAAATGCAAGTAAAAGGGCATACAAATATGACATCTACACCTATAGTGTAATAAATACACGAACTTTTTGCATCGTGAAATTCCTAACAATGTACTTTTAAAGCTATTTCTGCTAATCAGAATTAAGGGGGTTACTAAAATGATTCATGGCTGGAAATTGTATAGCATCAGAAGTCACATTCCAAAGTAGAGTTTACTGCACTCCAAAAAGAAATGAATTTGAGATTCCCTTGCAAATAAATTTGAGATGACCTAACAAACAGTATATAATCCAGCGTCTTGTTGAGAATTTAAATTAAGATAATTTCATATTTTGTCCACATCATGATTCCAAACTATCAATGACAGAACAGAAACACGTGTGCATCTTGCATCAGGGACAGTCTCTCCAGCTACATGTATATCGTAAGGAACTGAGATAGTTAAGAACTCCAGTCCATTACAACTAGAAAAACAGAATTAAGTTGGATCAACAGAAAAAAAAGAAAAACAAATATCTGCATTCCATACTAACTGTAAAGGTTGTTTTAAGGATCAGTCATTCACAATATAATTATAAATTTCAGTTTTAAGTAGACCAAAAGGAGATTTCTTTTAAATGACGGACTTTAGGATTGCAGTAAAGCTCAGAAAGATTCGTTTATATTTTCCCATATATATATATATATATATATATATATATATATATATATATATATATATATATATATATATATATATATATATATATATGCTGTAACATATAAGTATTGTCTTCAATATATTTTTTGGACATCTTTTTGGTAGCATTTTTAAGTTATAAATGCCTTAAAACTCATTATAATATCATATGAATATATTGCAGAAAATAATAAAATTAATATTTGCAAGAAAACTTAGGTTGGACTGTTAGAAAATGTTACACTTTCGAGTTAAATTTCCTTCAGTAGGTGAAATAACAGCAGTTTTCTTTCAGCAGCTGAAGATTATCAAGAAACAGTGAAATTTACATAACAAACATTCCACCGTTCTTTCGGTTTTTTTTTAAATATGGTATGCAGTCTATTCAAACTCTGAAATATCTATACTGCCTCCACATCCCGCCCTGCCTTTAAACAGGTCAAAACACGTCACAAAGTTTTGTAGAACAATCTTGTTCAGCATCACAGGACTGTCCAACGAACTTGTACAAAGGACGAATTCTGGAGAGACACGGGTTTGATCTCGTTAGCAGTCGAAAACGATTGATCACATTTATGAAAGGTTGAAACATTTAAAAAAAATTAAACTTGATGCCAGGTAAAAGAAGTAAATAAGGAAACATGTATAACCCGATTGAAAGAAAAACGACAGTTCTACATATAGAAACTGGAGAGTAAGCCGCAGTCATACAATGAGACACAACATCCTACGATGGAGGAAACAATGGTCATTGGCAGAAAATCTCCGACCCTAAAGCACCCTGTTTCTCTACTTAAACGGTTTTTGTCGCCCCAACCTACAATATCTTTCGTAGCCCACTCAAGCATATCATCCAACTAAAACGTCATGTATCTCGTTGCACCCTGAACGTATAATGTAATTTGTTCGAACCACACCTATAACACACCATATGATTTACTATAACCATTGAACTTTCTCAACGTGCCGAAATTAGAATTACCGCTTGGTTGTAATGTAGGTTTTAAAAGTTCTTAATAAGTACAAAATTGAACGGAAGTAAGCAAATTTATGATCATTATTCGGATATGCATCAATATATCCAAGAAAATACGTATGGTATAATTCCTTGAATTAATTACCACATGCTGCCTTGACAACGCTTCCACCTCACTTACCCTTAACGGACGATAACCGTGTCATTGTATACGCTTACATATAAGTCATATAACTATATCTAACACACTGGACTAAATCTGCGGAAGAAATGAGCTTGGCGGCATGGATTTTACTCTGCTCAAATCTTCAATATGTGATCTAGAATGCGGTTAATTACCGGAAGATTAAGTTAATAAAAAGTCATGGTGTAGACTCATGTCTTCATTCTGTGATTAGTAAAATAAGCATTTGCATATATCAATTTACTGTGGAATGTCAACATCTGATATAATTTTGTGTAATTTTCCTGTAAAATATCGACTTTAAAGAAAAACATTTATAAAACTGATGCAATTATAGAAATCACGGGAAACAGTTTTATTAAAGTAATCATGACACAATACGAATAGAATGCGGTGATTTGATGTTAAAGAAGTTTATGAAAGGCATCGTGAGAAATAAAAGATCTAAAGTATTTCATATATGTTTCAGTGCTAGCCATTGCAAAATTCTAAAGTGTCAAAAGGATTGCTTAATTTAGTGTATTATTGGATCAATTAAGAAGCCTCTGGCTACAAAAATGTCACTTTTAAATTTTCCATGGGATCCAACTTGAAACTTCATACTTTATGTCGTTATCTGCAGCATTAAAACGAAGCGAATCAGCGGAAAGTTTAAACATGCAATCGTTCTCTTATCTGTCTTTGAAATATTCGCTAATGAAAATACTGTGATGCTAGTCACGCGCTGAATTCTGTATTGGTCACGTAGACTGGGCTGCTCTTAAATTTCTAAAGGTTTCGTTGCAATCGATAGATTTTGCAAGAATGAGTTTTGTGTTAATATCGTAGCTCGCTGAATTACACTTCGTTTGCCTGTTTTTACACATGTAATGGTAAGCTTTAACAACAGATTGATTCGCATTGATAATGACGGAAAATATGCACTCATACTGTGCATGTGCCAACAGGCAACAGATAAAATGTCACTAAAGTATATAAGTAAAACTAATAGGTAAATACCGATGTCAAAAAAACTATAGAAAAGCTAAAGTCAGTTCTGACTTTTTAATCACAATGCAGATTATGTACCAAGGTTAATCAGTACTAAGGTATATTCAATGTGCAGCCATCTTTTTAAAACCTCTCTAATTTCAGGAGAGTGTTACACCCACTAACTTGTTCAGCTTTATATTTATAATGAAAATGCTTCTCCTGAATAAAGAACAAGATTGTTGTGATTGACTCATAAGCTGTCAAAGTTTGTTGAAGACTGGACGAGATATGTTGCAGTTATAAAGATTTTAAATGTTGTGTTATGGAGCACAACCTCTAGGCAAGCGATACCGATATACTGCATGACAGACCCTCTTGGTTGGGTGGTGTGCAGTGGTGGGGATTTGGTAAACTCGTTCACAACAAACTTTATGATTATATAATTCAGCGAGCCATTGAAATGTCCATTGTGCTATTGTTGGTCATTGATTGTTAGTTGCTTAATAATAATTTCGTCGCACTTTATATCAGCAGACGCAAGAGTATTTTGATACTTTTCGTCCGTTCGTCCGTCCGTCCGGAACATTACTCCTGCTAAGCCGAGGAGTGGAATGTCACCAAATTTTCTACAAAGGTTGCCATTGTGGCAACCACCTCCCAGTGGGGTTGAATTTTTTGCCTCCTCCCTGGGAAGGTGCCATGGCTCAAATATACAAAACTGACCATGTGACTAAACCGTATAATTGCAGTCAGAGAAAGAGGAAATATTAATATAAGAATGGTACTATGCTCCTTGGGTGACACTGTGAGGGATGGTGTTCCTGGGGAACATTGCAAGCCATAGAGGCGGCTCCAGTAACTTTCGTCGTTTTTGACTGACACAATTTTATATTTAATCACTATATTTGCTTATACCTGCTGATGAAAGGGTTAAAGATATAAAACTTTAAAACCAACCCGCTATTTTCCAATATAATCCTTTGTCAAGCTCTGATTTGTTATGCTTGTGGATCAAACTTCATCAGTAGGTTTTTATCTACTGACAGTTAAAACGTATAATAATTATTTGTTCCTTACATAATCTTGTACATGAATTTTACCCATTTTTTAGAAGTTTATTCGATATTTACACGAAGAGCATCTCACATGTTTATTAGAGTTCAATTTATCTGTTTTAAAGCTTTCAGTATAGTCATTTCTTCAGAACTACATATATTTCTCAACATAAGTACGTAAATCAAGTATCCTTTCCTTGTACAAGATTTGGAAAGCTGTACGATATTTCCATCCTGTCGTCATTCGACGCCAGTATCTCCAAGGTTTTGATCCCCACCAGAAGTGTATCATATTTATTCAAGATTCGCTTCTTCAGGAACTCCCTCTACTGCTTCGAGTCATAACAGATAGATTTAGAACGCACTTTTTGTACATTGGTTGTAAACTAACATAAATATTAGTTTGAATTTGATCATCTTTTTTCAAGTTTATGAACTTTATGTTTGATAATAATATCAATAATAATACTAAACATTCGATTTAAGCATCTTGAACATGTGCATTCTTTTCAGCTTTTCGAATTAGCATGGAAGAGATATTTCAAGAAAAAAGTTATTATTATAACGCCAACATACATATATCAATATTTTCTTGAAGTTACCGCCACCATCACCTTATCACAACCCTCATCCCCACCCACATACTGGGCTGCTATAACATTTGGAGAAATATGGCTTTCTGGCTTTTGTGCATTAGGGTGGAAATATGAATAAACTCGGACTGTTGACTTTGTAACTGTAAATAAATAGCATTTTTCCTTGACATTCCACAGCGTACATATGGCTCCGGTTTCTTATGGGGCGAACGAGTAGAAACGCGACAGTAGTCTATTGAACCATCTTAAGATTATCAACTTCTTTCAAGATTTGGCGAACGCAATTCCCGTCTTCCATGGACAATTGTTGGTATGTGCCTTAATATTGTTTCTTTTCTTCTGTATAAACTACTTCATTATGGAGATTTTGCCGATATATTGAGAAAACTGGTTCATACGTGAACGCGTGCGTAAGCCAGTACAAGGAATTATCAGAAATTCAAATTCCTGTTCTCAAAATGTATTAACTACTCTAAACAGTGTACTAGAACTTTAAAGAAACTCTTAAATTGTGGCAAAAAAGCTACACATTATTAAATCCAGTAATTTTCAAAGAGGCTATATGAATATCTGAGGAGTTTAATATGAAAGCAACAATGTTGATATCTGGAGATAAACCCTGTTGATTCCAAAGATAAAACGATATACTAGCAGACTTACTTTTAATGATGATGGCATCATTGCAATTAGCATCAAGACAAGCAGCATCGAGTCAACTAGATCCACACAAATATAAGCGATACAAATAGCATCAAGAACAAACAGCATCAAGAACAAGTCGCATCAAGAACAAGTAGCATCGGCACAAGTAGCATCAAGACGAGTAGCAACAAGTCAAGTAGCACCAAGACAAGTAGCGTAGACAAGTTGAGCTACGATGTATTCAACTGGGAATTGACTGAAAGAAACTGTAATTATTAGCATTTCAGCTTCTTTAATATCCATGGATGACGGTGAGGCAATGGACAGCATTCATGAAGGCATGTTGTAGGCTACCGTAAAACCACATTTTAATACTGGATGGTAATACATATTGGTAGTGTTTTTTTTCTGTTTCAGTTGGTGTTTGTCTGTGGGTAAGATCAATGATTTTAAGTAGCCAGTTTAGCAATATGCATTTACGTTTCCTTTACTTTGTTCGTTGACACCGATTTTCTCAGAAAAGAAAAGTCCATAACCTGTCAGTTAGTGAAATGTAAACTAATTTAAATTGAAGTAATTAATGTGCAATTGCTCGGGAATCGATACTGGAGTTGGTCTTTTAACATCTTAAGCCAAATTCCAAAAGCAAACGACTTTGAGAGCAGAATTACTGCATTTCAATCAGAGTTATAATTTTGTTTCATGCGTAAAACTTTTATCCTATGATAACAGATCATGAATTTCTCCTGCGCAAAACTTAAAGCTTACGTGTAATTAAGGTGGATATTGTTTAGGATTCGCCGTCGCATGTAAATAAAGTCTTGTCATATTGATTTCTGTGTAGGTCTTCTTGTTGTTCCTTGGTGGTATTGAATTTTGTGGTCTCTAAAATTTATGTTTTGTACCGGTTGCATTGTTTTATCAATTCCAAGGAAAGACACAACTTCTCTTTAAGACAAAATAAAAAAAAACACGATACCTCAAGGAACTTTCGCAACCATGTATTATATCACAGCTCTTGATATCGGAACTTTAGAAACTTATATCATTTCTTTGACTTAAAGTGCTTGCAGCATTTTTCTCTTGTTTTTTTTTTCTTCTTTCGACTTTCATTTATTTGCAAGGAAATATGTACATTCAACTTGGTATGATTATACTTCTGGATTACAATACTTCTAAAACCTTTCTAAAATGTCACAAAAAAAACATCAGTTACAAGAAATCATGCCCAGGCAATTTTAACAAATGTGTGCCTCGATAACACGAAGGGTCCGGCACATTCTTTCGATGTTACTGCGAGTAGTGAAAAATAATCTGAAATTTATTTTGATCAATGTAAACAATCGATAAAAAAAACACCGGGAAAATTGAAGATCTAGCTGATTTTCACAGAACAGGCATCGTTTGTAATGAAATGAAAGAGAACAAAAACGTGAATCATTTACGGTGGCTTACCTCATCACTGAGATTTTACAAAAGTATTTTTAAATATATGTTTCCAGTAAGATTGCACTGCACGTTAAGCTGCTACTCCTTCATGAAAACTATTGCAACAGTTGTGGTTAAGGGCACAAATATGTCAATAACAAAGTCACCACTGCACGTGCATTTATTAAACATTTATTCATTTACCGTATACTTGTTTATAAGTCGAGTAACACTGCAAACAGCACCTGCAGATCAGGGTCCATAGTATTTATTGTACTGATTACACCTAAACAACTGTATAAGCCCCAATCTGTGATGGAGCAACAGAGAACTGAGCAGATATATAGAATAGAATAACACGAGCACCAGAATATAAAATACAACCAGTTGATCATTTACGTAAAAACAATGAAATCGAACATAACATTTGAATGATTCGCTTTCTCTCAGAAATAGAGTTACAAAATTAGGCTAAATTCATTTGGCAGTTCTGTTAATGATAGAACAAATTTCATCATATGATCGAGTATGTATGTATGTATGTATGTATGTATGTATGTATGTATGTGTGTGTCTGTGTATGTATGTATGTATGTATGTATGTATGTATGTATGTATTTGTGTGTGTCTGTATGTATGTATGTATGCATGTATGTATGCATGTATGTATGTATGTATGTATGTATGTATGTATGTATGTATGTATGTATATGTATGCATGCATGTATGTATGCATGTATGTATGTATGTATGTATGTATGTATGTATGTATGTATGTATGTATGAATGTATGTATGTGTCTCAGCTCAAGATATGCAGCCTTGCATATGTTCATGACATGTTGGTGCAATGTGAGAGTACTGTCCAGAGTAACACCTAGGTTTCGTACTGATTGTGTGAATTTAATGCTGGTGTTGCTGATATTTATTGTTTGAGGTAAAGGATGTGAATGAGAAAGTCTTTGTGTTGTGATCAGCTTGTTACATGTCATCCATGATTTCATATCAGAAATGCACCTCTCTACACCTTGGATGGTAGGATCAACTTCAGTTAGGTGGCTATATTTGGGTGTCATCAGCGTACAATTGGTGAGACACTGGATGATGATCTATGACACTTGAGAGAGACTGAGTGTACAGAATGAAGAGAACAGGTCCAAGAACAGACCCCTGTGGAACACCACAACATAGATCAACTGGGCTGGAATGTATTCCATTTGCAGATACAAGTTGTGTACTGTTGACCAAGTAGGACTTGAACCACAGTAAGGCTGTATCATGAATGCCAAATACATGCTGGAGACAGTGAAGTAATATATCATGGTCTATTGTGTCAAATGCTGCAGACAAATCAAGGAGGGTGAGGACTGTAATCTTTCCGCTTTCCAACGCAGAGAGAATGTCATTAACTACTTTTAGAAGAGTAGTTTCAGCACTGTGGCAAGGGCGACATGCAGATTGTACATTGCTAAAAAGACTGTTTGAATTTAGATGTGATACAAACTGGGATAGAACAAACTTTTCTAAGATTTTTTTATATGAATAGGAGATTAGAAACTGGGCGGTAGTTCTTTAAATCGTTATGATCTAGTGTTGGTTTCTTCAGCAGAGGCTTTACTATGGCCGTTTTGAAAAATGATGAGAATTCCCCGGATGAGAGACAGGTATTAATAACATCAGTTAGTGAAGGCAATACTGGATCTTAGCACTCAAGCAGCAGTGATGTTGGAATTGGATCAAGTTCACATGATTTTGGTGCACTCTTCATCAGGATTGTACGTACGAAATCCAACGAGACAGGTTCAAATGCTGCTAATGGTTGCCGCTCAAATTCTCTATCCCAACTGTATGGTGACGACGAGTCAATTGAAATTGTGGTGTCAAGCTTATCTCTAATGGTTTGTACTTTGTCACAGAAGAAATTTGCAAACATATCCGGAAGGTCGACTGGAGAGAAGGTAGTTGGAAGTGGTGTAGATTTGTTCCTTTACATTAGCTTGTTGGTAATCTCGAAGAGCTCTTTGCAGCTGGAACTTTCCATGATCTTAGTAGTGTAGTGGGGGTGATTTCGCTGCATGGACTATATTTGTGACATTCTTCTTAGCGGCTTCATAGATTTGCTTATGAATAGTGAGTCTGGTGGAAAGCCAGAGCCTCTCAGCTTTACGGCGGTCTCTTTTAGCAATGCGAAGCTGGTCCCTAACACTGCTATACCATGGAGAACACTTTTGAATTGATACTCTGCACTTAGTAGCTGGGGCATGTTTGTCAAGCAATGAACGCAGGCAGTTATCGAGTTGTTCTGCGGTAGGAGGTAAGTAAGTTGTTAGGTTAGCTTGGATGTCGTGCATTAGTTTGGTTCTATGTATCATACGGAGGTTTCTCTTAGTAGCAGATAAAGGTGGAGGGTTAGGGACAGATACGTCAAGATGGCATATAATGCAGAGGTGATCTGATGCAAGGTCATGGGATACCAAGGAGGACCGTATAATGTTATCATTAGGTCTATGAAGAATCCAGTCTAAAATGTGACTATGTTTATGGGTGGGTTGGTTAACTGACTGTTTGAGGTTGAAAACATTAATGGAATCTATGAGTTTTGATGTATTTGAGTTCCGGGACAGTCAAAGTGAAAGTTGAAATCTCCAAGAATAATCAGGTTGCCACCTATCGAATTTCCATATTCCAGGAGATTCGGAAACTGCTACATAAAGAGAGAGACAGCCAGCTTGTTTTTTCTACTAGGAGGAGGGCGGTATAGGCAGAAACAATGGACTCGCCTTTGCTCCAGTGTGAGTGTGGTTTGGACTAGTTCAAACGATGTGTGGTCGAAATTGAATGTTGATAATACAACTCATCCTGCTACGGTCTTACAGCACGAATGAATAATTTTTTCCACTAGCAAGATTATATAGTCCGTTAGCATTTTCTACATAAAACTAGTATCTAATGGGGAAAAAACCTTATAGAAACTTCCTAATGTTTGCAAAATAAAAACCTAGTCATGGGGACTAAAATTGTAATATAGAATGTGGAATATACCATTTATATTTATAGGGGAATTCTAATAATCTTGACCCAGACCCAAATAAAACTTCTCTGCTAATATTAAAGCCATACACATAGGGAATATTTTATCAGTGTATTAGTTGTTTAGAGAACAAAACAAAATCAGTGGTTCAAGTCAAATAGAAAATGAACTTGATTTTGGACACGGTCAAGTCCAACATAAAAAGTTACATTACAATAGCTTATTATGAAATTTTAAAAATTAAGAAAACTAACAAATGAACAATGCAAACTAAATTTGTCATAACGTGAAAAACACGGTTAAGGTGTGAATATAATATACTAATATACAATATGCATTCGCGCACGTGGATTGTCTTCGTAACACATTGAATTATTTTTATCAGAACTATATTGTACATGTATCCGACAAGGATACTCTCGCTGCATTATAAGAACTTAAATAATGCTCCTCCTTTAATGAATGCAACATATAATTGAATTAAGCCTTTTCTGTTCAATTATATATAAAAAAACATGGTTAACCTGAAACAGAATATAGACTATATAATAGCATGGTATAACGTGATATGGTCTGACGTTCTAGAACATTTTGAATAATATCCCAAACATGCAGTATCTAAAACAATTCTATCGCATAAAGCTGATATCAACACAGAATTCATTTTATATTTCAGACACCTACAGTTGAAGATTGCTTCCTTTAAGTAGGCAGCTTCCTGATAAAACTCGTTGTATTATGATAATATAGAGCGAAGTTTATCTTTTAGTACCCTGGTTAAGTACAAATCCAAGGACAGGGAAGTAGACATAATCAGGGGTTCTTTCCTCAGACTTTATGCGCGAAGATAATGCATAACCACGACAGGTTATTTATATTCCTTTAACCAAGAATCGTCTGCCTAAATTATTTTTCCAAAATAATTTTCAAAGAATTCATATACCGACAAAGTTTTCAAAATCGATTTTGTTTTTACTGTGTGGAATCCTAATAATTCTTCGAAATGGTTTTTATCCTTGCATGCCTCAAGGGACTGTGTCTTTACTACGCTCAAGATTAGGTCATTTCAATTACTTGCCTTTGGGAAGAGAAACAGACACTGGCATGGAGATGATAAATGTATTTGTACCATTGTATGTTGTATCGCTTTTTTATGCTTGTTTAGCATGCGGAAATCAGCTCTATTCTAACAACGAAAATGTACATGAACGATATGTCAGCCTACAAAGAAATCTATTGGGAAATAATCAAGTGAACGTCGCCAAATCACACTAGAAAAATGGGATTTAGTTCTCAACGACCAGGATATGTCAATACGTTTGAAATCGATAAACGCAAGATAGTGCACAACGTTCAATTTACATACATACATACATACATACAGACAGACAGACATACATACATACATACATAACACGACTGCAATTTTTAAAAAGAAGTAACCTGAATGCTTTCGACTCTCACTGAGTCTTTATTATGTCATGAAGTAGAATAGCCACGAAGGAGCTAAGTGAAATTAGAAAATCCACCGAAACCTATAGTCTTGGATTATTAATTAACCTTTCAACATACTGACAAAATGGATACAACAGCTATTCCCAAACCATATTTATGACGATTGTGAGGTGAGTGTTTGATCAACGCCATTTATATTTGCAATCAAACACTAAATTGCAAAAATTTAAAATCGCAGCAACTGAACATAAACTGTTTATGATAGATATTAAAAGGGACAAAGGCCACCAAACACTAACCCACCGTGCTTGACAAAACTAATAGATACACATAACATTATTGACACCACCGAAATAACGCTGAAGATTAGCTAATCCATTTCGATGATCGTCTGGGGGTTAGGAATTGGAAGAATGTCTGGGTCAAAGCCAACATTAAAGGCATGACCTCATATATTTGATATAATGCAAGTGGCGAATACATTTAAAGTCATCTCCAATTAATCTGCTCTAAATATCACGGTTATTCATAATCAGCCGTAAACAATTTGCAAAGAAAGTAGGTAATGTTGGGCCAATATATTTCTGTTTAAACTTAATACGATTCAATGTGCGTTCCTTTCGCATTTTTTAAGCATGCTTCAGGAAATGTTTACGTTTGCCTTGTTTGTATGGAATATGTACATTTTTAGTAAACCATAAAGGCTCATATTCAGTTTAAACAAAAGCGACTACAATTAAGCATTAGATAGGATTAAAGACAGAAAATACATAATTACAATTAGGAAACAGTTAATTACACTTGTGAAAACATATATTGCCACATATACTCATTGTGACACACACACACAAACACACACAGACATACACACACTTAGTCTGATAAAATAGCTATAGTGAACACGTTAGTGTCAACTGTGGACATATCCAACACGAACAACCCACACAGACGGCCTTTTCAAACTTAAATGGTCTGTCTGAAGATAAATCTGTTGCTGTCAATTGTTATTCAATAAGTATAGTCTAACCGCTATCAATAATTAAGTACTGTTTGTCTCTGAAAGCTACGGTGTGAGTAAACCCTGAGCGAAATGAATCATTGTCGAAAGCTAATCGTTCTATTGCATGTAGAAAGAACGTTTCCATTTTGTTTTAAGATCAGATTTGTATATTTCCAACCAAAGCAGCATTATGCCAGGTATGAACAGCAAAGAAGCTCTAATGCTTTAATTTTAGTGCACACGTGTGTGTGTGTGTGTGTGTGTGTGTGTGTGTGTGTGCAATGGCGTGCGAATGTGTGTCCGTGCGTGTGGGTGGGTGTATGTGTGTGTGTGTCCGCGAATGATGGCCGAAATTTCAGTCCAAAACGAATTAAAAACAGAACAGAATCACTGCAGGTTAAATGAACATATGTGTGCGTCTAGACTGATTGATCATGAATACAGTGACGTATTGTGCCCCGAGAGCCAAACTATTTCTTCGGCCCTATTATTGACTAGCTAATAATGACAGCATATACCTAAGTATATATTAGTTACATCTTAGCTTCATATTGATTGGTTCAAAGTGACCTCATAGTTGCCACAAGTAAGCTCAGTTTGTTGACCTCATAAATATATTACTAATTTATTTGACTATTTATACAAGAAAGTCCTTCTTGATTGGTCTTCAGTAGATTAAATTATTGAGCAAAGTCAATTCTGAGTGGACTGTGAATACATCATTAATTTTGACAACAGTGTGATATGATTGAGATTGTGCCTGCAAACGGGTACCCTTGTAGGACCGACCAAACTTCCAACGAGTTTGCTGCCTAGCTTAAATTAATGATCTCATACCTAGATTGCCTAGCTGTCTGAACAGACTTTTGTGAGTCGCCCTACGTATAGGTGTCCAACTATCTAATAGTTTATCTGTGTGTGTGTGTGTGTTTGTGTGTGTATGCCTACGAATGATGGTGGTATTTTCACTATGACGTACCAATAAACACTCATTTAATTTTTCATAAACCAATACCTTCCTCTCTTGCCAGAAAAAAAAACAAAAAGACATGAAAAATAAATGCCAATCATGAACTCAAGATTGTTGGCAAATCTGTTTCCAAATTCAACACCTTTTTTCCAAACCCAACACCTTTATTCCAAACCCAACACCTGACCACGCATTACTAAACCAATACAACATCTCCAGAAATAGCTCTATTTTCATTTCTCACGCTTAACACCTTCCATGACTTTTCAAATCCACTTGTCCGACGCTCGGGACAAGCTCAAATTCGGCTCGGGAAAATTAAAGTTCTGAGAGAATCTGTCCGTGGACATGCTAACCATTTAAGAGACAGGGACATTAAACTAGAAAGAGATAAGT
This sequence comes from Sinohyriopsis cumingii, assembly GCA_028554795.2. NCBI lineage: Eukaryota > Metazoa > Mollusca > Bivalvia > Unionida > Unionidae > Sinohyriopsis > Sinohyriopsis cumingii. Next base: position 116,559,739 of record CM068826.1, on the reverse strand, counting down.
CATGTTCATTTCGTAATTTTTTGTGTTATGCAAGTTTTATACGCTGCAATATCGCCACAGTACACATATGAGTATCATTATTAGGCATTTATATATACCGTATTCTTCTGTTAGGCAACTGTTATAGTTTCTTTCAGCTTTCGAGCTTTTATTTCACACCATATCCTGTTAAAGTCTTTAACGATAATGCTAATTGTTTTAAACATATTTACTGTCGTCTTATTAAACACTATTGAGATGGACACGAGTTGTCTACTAAAACTAGGTCCTTTTCAAACCATTACAAAATGATTAACAAATGACATTCATTTACAAAAATTCAAGTACATAAGAAAAGCAAGGTAACACATTTCGTATATTAAAGAACACAAAATATTTCAAAGGAAAAGATAATAAACAGACAGGTGTGCAGTTAATTAATTAGCAATTATTTATTGAGAGAGAGAGAGAGAGAGAGAGAGAGAGAGATTGCACTGGTTACAGTCACGTTGGTCTATTTCGTGTAGTTGCCAATTGTTTTAGTAAGGATATAATTGTAAGTATTAGAAACGTCTCGTTTCGTAGATATATTTCTGAACATTTAGGAGTAACAATTTTTTTCTTTCAAATTTCAATGCCACCTTTCAGTACTATTTCCAGAGTTACACAACTTATATCTTAAAACATGGAGGGAAATATCTTTGAGTATTAAATAAGGGGTAGCAGAAGAAAGGAAAAAAAAACAGTGATCAGCATCTTCGTTGTCATTGCCACGTGTACACATAGGAAAGTTAACTAAACTCACAATGTAAAGATCGGATCTGAGGTGACCATATGAGTGTAGTTTAGTATGCAGACTATCAGGGTAACTTTTGGCAATATCTTAATACCATGAAGCTGAAACATGTTTTTTTTTATTTCAAAGATATAAGGATTAGTATTTTTCGGATATCTTCTCGAAGAGGTGACGTCTCGAAAAAAAAAATAATAATTGAAATCTGGTTTAGATGGAGCTTTGGGAGTTAGGTGGACAATAATGATATGCCTCATATCTCCTTTGTGGAAGAAGCTCGATTTAGTTAGGTACTTGAGTATTTATAACCAAATACAATATGCATAAAATCTTCTTCTTCTATCCTTGTGCAAGTGTACCAACCAGTTTCTGCATAAAAGCTCTCCAAAGTAATACATGGATACGGCTGTATTGTATGTTTTCTCTCCAATGTGTCCGAATCTTCAATAGAGCAATTATTCTAGACTTGAGAAACATGTTTTAAAATTAACACATGAATAGTATATATAGTGTGGGCAAAACTGTCCTGCTAAGAGAATTTGTTTGTCGCGCAACACAGATATTTAAATGCGTTCTGAATCATCATACTAATATGAGTTCTGAGTCATCATACTAATATGAGTTCTGAGTCATCATACTAATATGAGTTCTGAGTCATCATGCTAATATGCGTTCTGAATCATCATACTAATATCAGTTCTGAGTCATCATACTAATATCAGTTCTGAGTCATCATACTAATATGACCAGTCCATTTAACATTAGAGGATAATGTCGGTCCAAAGTCTTTATGATTTTTAACAAGTAGCAAATGCATCTTGTCAAAAGAGAACTTCCAATAGGAGACTTCGGCCTGTCTGTGTGCGATTAATAAAATGGCTCTTTTCGAAATATTAAAAGTAGCAAGCTTGTTGTTTGCTCATGCATGTAGTTTGGCAAGACAATTGTTTATAATCCTTGGTAGTTGTGAAGGGTGTGTAGAAGGAGTCGCAGGAGAAGCATCATCATAATTAGAAGTTCTCTGTTATAACGCGGACATAAAACGTAATTGTAATAGCCATAGCACGGAACTTTTGTGAAGCCCCAGTAGTTACTTCGATGAGACTAAAATCCGATAGGAAACTCTCTGGTTTCGGCTTCATAAGTAGTTCTCGAACCATGATAGAAGTTTACTTTCAATTACATATTTTGAATCCAAACTGTATGCAAATCTTTACTGACATCAAGGAACGTTAGACGCGTGGTTTCATTGGAATTAAGATAAAACCATATTGTGAGATAAAGTTCAATTATTTCACAGTCGTTGAACGGCTTGAAGGAAATGTAGGTTGATATTCATATTTCAAGTCATTTTCATGCACAAACATGTCTAAATTTAATTATTCCAAAATCCCTGGAAACACAGCTCATTAGGCAAATAGGTATATAATTAGACGATAGCGTTTTCTCATTTCTTATAAATCAGCATGAAATGCGTTATTTTTCACTTTGCGAGGAACATAATGGTTTTAACTGATTTATTGATTAACGTTTACAAGAGCAAGGACATTTCTTCAACTATATTTGAACCGTTTATAACTAATTTATCTGGTTCCTGCGACTTTGTGTTTGCTAAAGACTATTACATTTATAATTTCTTTTTATATGTAATGATGTCAGAAATAATAGCTTAATTTCTAACTCCAAATTCGGTTATGTATTTTTTATTTAGATTGTATGTTTGACCTTTATTCATGACTGAGTATAGAAGTTTGGTATGTACATGTGTTTTGTCTTATTTATAGGTTATAAATATGTTTCTTTCTTGGGTTTGAGTTAAAGACCAAGCCTTGAGTATTACTTTAGAATATTCTAGAAACGAATTTATTTGCAGTTTGAGGTAATTTTCCATTAAGATGATCGAGTTCTTCCAGAACATGTTATTGTGATAAAGGTCGAGTTGGGTTCTATGTTTGTTTGAGATCAACAAGATTATAGATTTCTCAGTTACTTGCAGTCTGTAGACGTCATTAATGTTGTGCTCAGATAATTAGAGAGTAATCTTTTATTTAAAAATTATTAATTGGAATTAAAAAGTGCTCATTGATATTTTGTACAAAAACACCACTTTAGGATAATAGAAGATTCATTACTGGACATTATGGATATGTCATTGTCATACCATCAATTTAACATTATTGCACAGCAACACATTCAATACATTCAGAACACCCAATAATTTTGGACTTGTCATATAAATTTTAGGATTATTTGGGATTTGACTCAAACTACTACGAATTCCACTTAATTTTTCATTTTATAACCTATTGAATTAAATTATTATTTGATTTTACTAGACTTGTTAGGTATGCTTCTTCCTGTTGCATAGTTTAATAGAGTCAAAACGGTTTAGCATTATTTATTACTTATTTGTTTCGAAATACTGCTTCATTGTGCGATAGTAGCATCCCTTTAGACCTTCAATACCGTTTAAGCTGCTAAAATGGCATGCAAGAATCGTGCAACAACTACGAATGGGCTTCACAACTGTGAAATATGGTTCAAGTGTCAAAAATAACGGTCCCTATACGCCCTCAAATGATCAAAAGTAACTAGTCGACCTTGAGAAGTATAAAGTAGAAAAGAAACAATTAAACACGGTATATCTTGAACATGATCTTTTTATGCCTACATTCCCAAAAGTAGAATGCAGACACACTTAACAAATTCAAACATGCTGAAGATGTTAACATTGTTTGGCAATACAAATGTTGCCTACCAAAGGGACACACAATCTTCTTAGAATTGCATCTCCACCCCCAATAGGAACAAATATAAATATTTTCAAGCGTCTCGTGCAATTTATATTGTTCCCGTAACATCGATGAAAATCTCTAAAGACGTTTTCTGATCAAGTCTGACTTCACAACACGTCAAAAATCTCACCATACAATTTCTAGAGAAAGATAATTTGGAATTCCGTGTTATTTAGAGCAGTGTCTCAAGAAAAGGCTTATTCCAAGTTGTCGCCCAACATAAACACGAAATCAGAAATAGCCACAGTAGGTAGAGTTATGTTATTTCACGTGCATTTAGAACTTGATATTATTAAGAAATATTCTCTCTCTCTCTCTCTCTCTCTCTCTCTCTCTCTCTATATATATATATATATATATATATATATATATATATATATATATATATATATATATATATATATATATATATATATATATATAATCGAAAGGTGCGGATGAAATTGTCTGCACATATTTGCACATTTTTCAGAATAGGCAAGATTATCCTCATCAGCGTCAGCCGGTATCAGTACAGGATTGGGGATAACTTATCGGACGAGATGGAGATCACTTGACGAGTGCATTATATAAGAATCACAACTCAGTGGGGTTTTTTTTCTTCTAAGAACATAATGTAACTTAGTTACAATGATTACATTAACAGACAGTGTTATTGCCAAGTATGTTTACAGCATACGGTGTTTTCTAGTGTTGATAGACTGCTTGCGAATAAGCTTATTGTAACAACTGTTATCTAGCCGCAGTATGCAAGAAACCGCTGCTAATGATATGAACATTTTACCAAATTGCCGTAATGGGGATATTCTGGCAGGTAAAACGTTTATTGTACCGAAGATATATTTGCTATAACAATAATGTAATGTGATTTCTTGTTAATGAACGCCATGCTGAACGTAGAATATGTATTTGTCATATATCATACATGCCGCATCAGTGTACTTGGAGCCATTTAGACGAAGCGATGCTCGTTCGTCAAGGTTGAAATATATTATCTACGAACATCAAACTTGCTCTTTCTCTGGAAGAAAAGGTTCTTTAAATATTACATACTCACTTTTTAATTGAAAAACGACCAAAAAAGTGTTCTTTTCATGTGATAGATAAGTTTGTAATTACGTAAGATATTCTGATAAGGAATTTGCAAGTATAGAGACTTTTGAAGAATTTGCCTGTAAATAGCACAACTCATTTCATCGAAACAGGTTTTATAAATAATAGTTCGCTAAGTGTTAAATGGCAGCCATTCAAGTTTTATTTTAAATATATATCCAGGGTAAAATACTTGCACTGTCAACGCTTGGAATAATGATATGACGATACTTTGTGATTAAAATACAACAGTACTAAAGAGAGGAAAGGTTTCCATGGAAACACGAATAGTGCTGAAGAGAACGTTATAATTTTCCACCAAATATGGCTTTACGAAAATAGACAATCAGTATTTTTATATTTTCTTTTTCTTTTGGACCTAGAGCAGAGGCGACTGACTTTAATTATTAAAAAGCACTCGACATTGCAGTTTGATATATATTGCACAGCTATCAATAACAAATTATCATTTTTAGCAAATGACTGAATTTACCGTGGTCTTTAGCGGTAATATAGAACTGTATCAAATATCAAAACGACACACACACACACACACACACACACACATATATATATATATATATATATATATATATATATATATATATATATATATATATATATATATATATATATATATATATATATATATATATATATATATATATATATATATATTGTATATATATATAGTTGCGTAAGTCTTCGAAACCTTATTGATTTTCACAGCATGCGGATCGGAACCTGAAGACTTGTATAAAATAGTCGGTTTTGTCGTAGTAGAAGTTATCGACATTGACGTCAGGCAAAGCATTTTCTGTTTTATATCTTAATGTACCTAACGTATTAAATCTGTATTTACCAATGAAACATATTCTAGCTTTTTCCATTTCGGACAATGGGTTACATGGGTTTAATGTCATTACAAAGAAACTACCAATATTATTTTGAGGTCAGAATTGTACTGTGTCTAAATCTGTTTTTGTATGATTACGAATAGCTAAGTTTTTTGTATTGTACTACATCATAGGAAACAAGTATATGAATCAATGACGTGCTCTGGTTTTGTAAGGAAATAGCCTGTTTTTTTCTACCAATTTATGTCGTATGTCTCGCACCATTCCCAAGCGCCTCACAAATAATATTTTCCATAATACATGACCCTGTGGCGTGATTCAAAGAGTTTTTGCTTCAAATCGGTACCGAATTAATTCTCTTAAGTATCATCGTAATCTACTGCTTTTTAGAGGTGGTAGTTTTTCTATGTGGTTCATTTTCTCCTCAAAGTCATCTGCTGATAGGGATTTCTTACGATGAGGCGCCATTTATGTCGTGACAGTTTGTATATATTTTTACATGTATTCTTCGTGTCTCACTAGGTGAGATACGCGACATTCAACTAATCAGTCATTACGAAACGACTACAAAGACACACGTGCGTGTGTATGTGTGCTGATCAGGGATTAGTTGCGGGCCACTAATTGTGAGGACTATTTCATTAATTATTGTAAACAGTTCTTGCCTTTAGTGATCCATAATAAAGACCCGAATATGATCAATATGTTCTGTGCTGGAAAGAATGCTAACTAGACATTGTCACAAGCAATCGATCGAAATGATCGAGTTATTACCTCTGCTGGTGAGATCTTAATAAAGAGAGCGAAGATATTGTGTAACGAGGAAAGAGCTTCTTGTCTATATGCATTACGTCGAATATTTTCGCCACCATCTATTGTGACTTGAGCTTTTGTTGAAAACTGACCAAAGCGCCCAGTGATGGGTCTTGAAGAACAATGAACTGGAGGAGAATTTCGCGTGATGGAAATAAATGTTATCCGAATACGTTTATGAAATCCATTAAAGACCTGTCTGCCAACATATGAATGCTGTTGCTATCAGATGCATCATATGTAGACACTGCATGATTGAAAATAAATGGCTTGAAAAATCGATAGTGAATGCATTATCCTGTGAATAGCAGATTCAGTAATGGAGTTGCTATTCACGCAGGAATGTTTCAAGGATGCCCAAGATCATGGTCCTGACATACCAGTCGCAAACTCATCTTTGACAAACAAAATCTGAATCATAGACTGTAATTCAAGGTATGAGCCATACCTTGAAATCTCTATGGTCACAGTGGAATTGCCTGGAGTTTTATCAAGATTGGTTGCTCTGAAATAACGTTCCACAGAATAATAGGCAAGAAATTGTGCCTTGCTGTTTACAAGGAATAGTACAACAGACTTGGCACAACAATAATTATTGCACTAACGAAACTCTGGAGATCAGAAAATCTCAAGGGAAAGTTCGCTTGTAATGTTAGTTATATGGATTACGAGATTATGTACAGCAGCGAATTATATCATGTGAAATGAGTACACAAAGAAAATTGCTAGGCCGGACGAAAAGAGTACATCTCGTGTTTGCTGGAGATGGCTGTCCTTTGAGGACTATTGTCATTGACATTTTGGGCGGTATTCTAATCGGGCAGGGGTCTCAAACATGCGGCCCGCCAAGCTGTATCCTGCGGCCTGCAAAATGATTGGAGTCACAAGGTGTCATGAGAGATAACAAAGGTGGTGTTGCCCTTGAGTCATCAAAAATGCCCTCGTGCAGCCATCGGGGTGGTTTGAGTTTGAGACCCTGTAATAAGGGAAATCTATACATCAGAGGCATTACTTTAAAAGATGGAAATAGGCTGTGGTTGTTCTAAGTCCAGACAAAAAGACAGTGGGACAATCTGGTCCTCGATACATAGTTCTAAATTATCTATGTTCTAATTTGGGATGGAAGTTTGAAAGTTTCGGTATATCACGAAGTGTACAGACTTTTTTTAATTGGTAAAACCCTTGCATCACCCATTCACACTGAGTAAAATTGGAAAAATTAAACAGTTTAACCTTACACTTTAACCATCGCTGAGCGTTGTCGCGAATGAGATTCATTCAGACTATGAAATTGAAGTTTTCAGTCCAATATATTGATGCCCAGTCGCGAACTATCGAGGTGAAAGCCACCGCGCTCTTTACAGAAGAAGGGACGCGCACTTGATTTTAAAGTTAGCAACACATCTTTACGTAGGAGGAAAAATAACCATAACATGTAATTTTCATGGAAACTTTTGGTGACTGAGACAAAGTTAATTTAAGTCTTATTTTCGACCTGGAAGATCCCTAACTCGTATAAGCTTTTGGCAAGTCCATATTTAGTTAAAGGGAAGGTCAGTGACTCAGCTATCTCATCAGGTTTAGCCATGGAGGCGATAAGGTGATTCATGTGGATCCGGTTAAGTCCATGATAATCAAGGAAGCTTAACAACAACCAGATGAAGAAGAACCGGTGTAGAATCAGTATGAGATGGGTATCTTCTCAGGGCTCCTGATCCCTTCTACTCCAATGATATCCCTTCCCATCATCAGCTGAGCCCTGCATCATATCTTCTTTATTTTGATTACGTTTTGTCTTTCAGGCATTGATTTTATCGTAAACATATTATGGTAAATTAAATTTTATGACTCATATATAGTTTCCTCTTTCAGGGTGGCAATTACCAAGAGAAAGTGACGGAACGCCAATGTGGTGAAAACGATTAAGAAGAGACACCGATTCTAACTTGCGTACTATGGCCATACATTCTGACAGAAAGATGGCGTACGTCATCACTTAAGGATGAAACATTAAGAAACACCGACGCCGGGAAGAAATGAAGACTTTAAATCAATGGCAGTGAAAAATGGCTTCAATTGGCTGGATCAGAACCCTTTAAAGAGTGACAAATACCAAGAGAAGGCGACGGAACGCCAATGTGGTGAAAACGATAAAGTGTGTGTGTGTGTGTGTGTGTGTGTGTGTGTGTGTGTGTGTGTGCGTGCGTGCGAGCGTGTGTGTGTGTGTGAGAGAGAGAGAGAGAGAGAGATTACATTGTAAAAAGCAAAATCTTTAAAAGCAATGGATAATTACTCTCAAACTACATACTTTGATACATTGAAGAAAACAGCTGTCAGACTTAACTTCAATCCATTTTTATTCCATATTTCTCATGTTATGCACATTCTTTCCTGATCCTAGTAACGATATATGAAGTGTCTACAGCCAAACCTTTGTGATTTGTTGACTAACTATAAAATAAATGAAGGTTTCATTCATCAGCCTTTACAGCAAATGATAATTTTTATATCCATATTGAATGAAGATTTAGTGCAGAAATAATTAAAAGTTTTACTCTCCGTGTGCGTAGGTACAAGAATGTGCAATGATGCCAAATATGTTTCCCTTATCACAGGGTTATTGATGTTAGTATGAGAGAGAGAGAGAGAGAGAGAGAGAGAGAGAGAGAGAGAGAAACTGATCTATCATAAAATGCAGTTCATTTGTATCCATTCCAAATAGTATTGTTTAAATCTATATTAGAAATTTAATGATACATAAGCGACCCCAAAATTAATCTTTATTATTATTTTCAGGTATTATCCATGACTAATTAATCTCTTTGTTAATTTTCAGGTATTATCCAAGACCAATTAATCTCTATGGACCAGTGGGCTGCAATTAATTGTCACTAATCCAGAAGCACTCTGCACATTTCAAATTTACCGCCACGATGACTGCAACATCAAGCAAGGCAGTTGTAGCGACCAGCTTTAGAAGGAATATTTTCTACTTATTTTTTCGTCATTGTATCTTCGATTTTCATTGACGTATTGGGTCATTCTTGTGACCTTATATCAGTATGACTAGATAACTTTCCACCTGCTTCAACAAAATTAGTACTGTTCACTGCCGAATGAGAATAACCCCACGCACGCGAGCGTTTCCATGTGTGTATGTGTGTTTGTGTGTGTTTGGATTTTAAACGTAGCTTTACTAATTTGAGTCATATCGCTTAATGTCTGCAGTGTGGCAGTTTGTAGTAATGTCTAGCACTGCGACATCATGTCACTGACACGTGGCATCATGTCCCAGTCACTTATCCCTGACATCGGGCCGACCAACACTAACCTCTAAATGCTGAGTACAAGCGAGTATTTGGCATGACTCGACCTGGGTTCGAACCAGTAATCTCCCGCATCCGAGGCGGATGCTCTAATTACTTTGGCCGCCGGATTAGTCTCGTTTCCATGGCAGTACATCTGTTTCATTCATACGATGAACGACGTGTAAATTGTTCATTAAAACGTTAAAACTATTTCTATGCCATAACATAACTATTAATATGGTTGTTGTTTTATATATATATATATATATATATATATATATATATATATATATATATATATATATATATATATATATATATATATATATATATATATATATATATATATAATGGAATTGAGTACTACAGAATGTTATGTCCTTCCTCATTCTGTGCCACATGACCTCGGGACCATCGCTTTTCAATATTCACTTAATAACCTTTATTTATCTTAAATCATTTCTCATGGGAATCATGTATAAATTCTTCTAAGAACATAATTCCTGACAAAGATAGGTTTTCATTGGATGATACAAAGTCACGTGATTTGTGACAATCTCCTTATTATATACTGTATAAACTATCCCATTAGCTTGACATTGTTGCCGCCAGGCCATATCCAGCGGTGTTGGCCATAGTTAAGTAAAATAATTAACCTCTTTCTTATATTTCAAGCACCTGCCCGCATACGATGTACTAACTAAAATGGCGATATGTATCCTTCGAGCTGAATAAAGAAAATATGCATACATCCAAAGACCTAAATTACAAGGAGAAAAACAATTATATAATTTATAAAAAAAAAAAAAATATTGCAAAATGGACGGCTAGCGATCGCTTGTTGCAGCTATGAGAGAGAGAGATAGGGAACGAGGGAGGGAAGAAGGGAGGGAAAGATATACTTTTGATACAATGCATCGGTCAACAACTTCTCTGTCATGTAAACATTGCACTTTTATCTACTCTGAATAGAATTGGTTTATCCGGCACTAGGAATTTTATGAAACAAGCGAATCCGAAAGGAATCTGTATCCTTGTTTTGAGGAATTATCCAAGACAACACTTATCACACACACTACACTTTTAGATTTACCAGCCATCATGTCAGCAACAATAATAACTATAACCTTAGACAGAACGTTCCAGTCTAATCTTTACATGATGGTATCTTTAATTTTCATTGTTGTATTGCGTCTGTTTTCCTAAATCTCATTATATGGATATATTTATTTGGCTACATGACATTCAGTCCGTTACAACAAACTTAGTAGAGTTATGGTGAAAATGAATATAGATGTAGGATAAAACGTTTTAAAATATATATGTACATATATATCAAGCCGAGATTGCTCTGATTGTGTGGAATGCATTGTATTTTTGCAATTCTTTCCACTTAAACAAGTTATATACGCCCGTGAAACGTCACTTCCGTACGCGTTTAATTGGCTACTAATAACTGCTTTGAAACGGGAGTAACACTTTAAAGCACAATATCCCTTAACCTAAGCGATATAAGTTTATAAAACCAACCAGTCTGCAGTATTCTGGTAGGAAAGATATTAAACTAAATGCATACAGAAACCTCAATATTTGAAAGGTAAATTTCAAACTTTTGTAATGATTCATTTAATAAAACAATTAAATTCTGGTAAATATGAAATTGTATTGCATCGGTCAATATTAGGTTTACTTGTTTTTAAAATTTCATATAAACCTCAAAAATGTTCTATAACTGAATAAGCATTACTGACAAAGCCATGCCATTATCAAAATGAATGTGTTACTCTCTTGTCAGACAATGATAGCTTTTATCCTCATGCAGCAAAGACTATCGAATTCTGATAATGGTATGCCATTTGCCATTTTGTAATAGAGACTATTTATTTCAGAAAACTACAGACTTTTGTAGCTCACAAGTGGAAACATTATTTGTATATGTTATTATCAAATAATGCTGATTTATAAAAACAGGATCCAAGCAAAACGTTTACTGGCAACATGAAAATTATCTAGCACTCATGCATAATGTACACAGCGTATACTGCTAATTTATAAATATAGTTTGACGAATATCAGTGTAACATACAATACAAACAGCAGCAAACATTAATATTAAATGTATTTACTTATATATTACGGAAATAATTAGAACTGATATTTCGGAAGCTATTAAAACCTTGATCAAAACGAAAGTGTCCACTTGCTGGTCTAATACGTCAAAAATGACTCTGATAACTGTCATGTGATAGTGATATCATAGTAGTATATGGGGTGAGATTAGCGACAATGGGAATTAGCATTACAGACCCCCCCCCCCCGGGTAAGATTAGCGACAATGGAAATTTAACATTAACCACCCTGGGTAAGATTAGCGACAATGGAAATTTAACATGGGCAAAAAACCCTGGGTAAGATTAGCGACAATGGAATTTAACATTGGAAGAAAAAGACGTTTGGGTCTGTCTAGGGACAAGGGGAATTGAACATGGGGAATAGAGTTTGGGTCTGTCTAGGGACAAGGGGAATTGAACATGGGAATAGAGTTTGGCCTTGTCTAGGGACAATGGGAATTGAATATGGGAATAGAGTTTGGGCTTGTCTAGGGACAATGGAAATTGAACATGGGGAATAGAGTTTGGGTTTGTCTAGGGACAAGGGGAATTGAACATGTTAGAAAAAACTACTTTAGGGACAAAGGGAATTGAACATGGGATTTTTTTAAAAACAAATTTTTTAAAAAGGGGTAGGCAATCGAAAGTCAATCTCTTTTCGAGAAATGTGGGTGGCCCTGAAAAGGGCCTTTGGGATTCTTCTTCTTCTAATTTCTTCTATTTCTCCACCAGCTTCTTATTTTCTGTCCTACATTTTTCTCTTCTTTTCTTTCTTTTCTTCCTCCTTTTTCTCTTCTTTCTGCTTCTCCTCCTCTTCTTTCTTCCTCTTCTCATTTTCTTCTTCTTTTTCAATTTTTTCATTCCATTTTCTCATCCTTATCCTTTCCTCTTCATCCTCCTTTTCCTCCTTTATTTCTTTCATTACATCACTTATCATGTCCTTTACTTTTCTTAAATTGTTAATCTCCATCTTCACTCGATGGGGACTATAAGAATAGTGATCCTCGTTTAGTCTCACTAGCATTTGTTCCATCATGCCCAAATTGTCCAGGGAATCTTGCAATGTTTGCAATTTATCGAGGTGGTTTGAAGCCATCTTCTCTGTAGAATGGTTTGAACGACGAATACTGTGGGTTCTTATACGAAAAGCGCGGACGTGATGGAAAACACCCCCCTAAGACATAAAATTGATATTACCTAGATCATGACCAAACAACGCGCGGACGTGAAGGAAAACATCCCCTACTTTTCTCATTTCATATAATATACTATTCACATAAGTGAATCAGCAATAAACTAACCCCAAATTTACTATCCACACAATCTTACGTGATCGGTTACAAAACCCAAACTATACTCTCCACATACGATAAGAAACAATAAACAAACCCCAAATCTACTATTTACACACGCAAATCATTAAAACAAAATCCATAATCTACTATCCACACAATCGTACGTGAGTGGTTACAAAACCCAAACTATACTCTCCACATACGCTAAGAAACAATAAACAAATCCATAATCTACTATCCACACAATCGTACGTGAGCGGTTACAAAACCCAAACTATACTCTCCACATACGCTAAGAAACAATAAACAAATCCATAATCTACTATCCACAAAATCGTACGTGAGCGGTTACAAAACCCCAACTATACTCTCCACATACGCTAAGAAACAATAAACAAATCCATAATCTACTATTCACACAAACGTACGTAAGCACTTGCAAACACAAACACACAAACACAAACACACAAACACAAACACACAAACACATACACTCACACTATGAAAAAGAGTCAGTGTTTATATTCACACTACTCTACCTTCACACATTGGCAAATCGATTGTTATTTCTTTTCTAGAGTATTGGGTAGCCCTGAAAAGGGCTGTTGGTTTTTAACTCCAGATGCACCTATCTAACGCTGGCACCTTCCTGGCCTGGCGCCACACACACATCTTCTTCACCAGTCTCTTTTCACTCTTTTTGGGGGGAGAGCAGAGGCGGGATAAGTGGCTTCAGAATCCCAATTTTCTGTCTCTGGGATTCTGAAATTTCTTCTCTCCTTTTCCTCCTCTTCTTTTTTTCTTCTTTCCTCCTCCCTCATCCTTCCCTCTTCGACAATGGCCTCCGCGGCCAGTTCGTTTAACAGTAGCCTGGCATATTCCAGGTGCATTTGGAGTTCTAGAAGCTTTACAATTCTGGTATTCATTCTCTTCATCAATCAACAAGGCTAGCTAGACTGCCCAGCGAGTTTCAATTTATACTGAAAGCGCGGTCGTAATGGAAAACATCCCCCTAAAAACATAAAATTGATCTTACCTAGATCATGACCAAAACAACGCGCGGAACTAAAAGAAACACTCACTCACTTTTTTATACTACCCATTACTATTCTAAAAAAAATTCATTAATCACTTCAATATACTATCCACATACGCAAAGCAATCCAATCAAACCCCCAAATTTACTCTCCCCACACCTCAAACAGCCAAAAACATGATCTTAATCTACTATTCACACCAACGTACGTGAGCACTTACAAACACACAATCCTATACACAAACACATACCCTCTCACTATAAAAAAAGAGTTAGTGTTTATATTCACACTACTCTACCTACACACATTGGCAAATCGATTGTTATTTCTTTTCTAGAGTATTGTGGTAGCCCTGAAAAGGGCTGGTTTTTTTTTTTTTTTTTTTTTTTGCTATGGCAATCTTTTAGTTTCTAAGAATGCGACGTCCTCTGAGGATAGACTTTCTGACGATAGGTCTGCTTCTTCGGAAAGAGAAGAAGAACTCTTTGGTGTCGATACGACAATCGACAAAGCCTCTCTCAGGTTCAGGTTCCTGCTGCTGCTGCTGCTGCTGCTGCTGTTGTTGTTGTTGCTGTTGCTGCTGTCTCTGAAGTCTGTACTTCTCTGTCCATTCTTCTTTCTCCCTGTTCACTTCTTCTCTGAAGAGCTCTTCTACCAGGTCTTCAGTGACTTTTAGCATTCTCACATTCTCTATCTCTTCTGGCTTCGGTATCAGACTGTGTCTGACCCTGTGCAAGTTCACGTAGGCTTCGTTTAGCTTAGCTAGTTTGGAGCACATCTTCGTAGGAGGATGACTCGACAATGGATGGTTAGACTGGAAACTGCCCCGGTTCTTAAAGTCAAAGCGCGGACGTGAAGGAAAACATCCCTTCACGGTTTTTTCGAGCCGCAACGTTCAATGAGTGTCATGAGAGGGATAGTAAGAAGTCAAAGAGCATAAATCAACATTCTTATAGCCAAACAAACCACAAAGGCATTTTTTTCAAAACACAACATTTTTATTCAAATCACTTAACACTAACAATTCACAATTTTTTTCAACAATAATCATTCAATTTAACAATAAACATTTTTTCAACAATAATCATTCAATTCAATAACAAACATTTTTTCACACTCTTTTAGGTAGACAACATGGTGAATGAAATTGACATTTCCACTGTTGCAAGTCATTGAGTCATGGATGGACACTACGTTTCCTAGCTGAAGACAACAAAATAAGCATACTAGTCACAAAATCAACGATTTACTTTCTCATCGTTTCTAGAAAAATCACGATCAAAATAAGTTACTAAATGTTCTTTTGCTGATAATAAGTGATCAATTTCGATCTCGACTTTCTCTTTGAATTTGTCAAAGAGGGCTTTGATGTAATGGATTTCTTGAGTCGTTAATGGAGGACAGAAATGTTCACGCAAGTCTTTATACCACCAACGTAACACTTCTTTTTTAAACAGACTCCAAGCTTCGTCCAGATATTCGTTGAATTTTTCTTCTTGACTGATGTTTTGACATCCATAGTAATCATGCTTCATCCATATCGTAACTGTGTCTGCCAGGTATGTAGCACAGTAGGAGACCAATTGCTGTTCTTGTTCTGGACATCTCGACTTGATCATGATGTCCTTTTCGTCTTTGTCTTGGGATTCTCCTTCCACGGTCTCCTCACATTTCATGTCTAAAGTTTCTCCACTAGGCAAAGAGGGATAACAGTCTTCCATGGCTTCTAATAGTCTAGAATGACTTCTCTCAAACTGTTGATTTCTATGGTATTGTCGAATTCTGCATACACGAGGACGTTCATTGTGTGATCTAGAAGTGGATTTGCAAACTGAAGTTCCACACGAATCTGGCCCGATTTTATAGGGTGGAAATGTCCCTCTTCGCTGCCATGGTCTGGAGTGAAATCAAAACCCCACAAAGCATAGCCTCCTGCATAATCGTCGTACGAAATACCGTGACTGGTGTTGGTTCCTAACTGTCCCGTGGCTTCGTACAGGGACAAGTACGATCTCAAATAATTCTTTGCGACACCAAAGTTGGGCTCAAAGGGTCGGGTACACAAGGTCTTACCGTCGCGACTGACTTCGATCTTGGACACATTGTAATGTTGAAACTCAAAAGGATTTTGATCGTGGGTTCCGTTGAAGGCTGAATTCCTGACGATACCAACACTCAAACGCTTGGGTAACTGTCCTTGGAACAGATGATCTTCGATCATAGATCGCTGTCCAGCGGGAATGGTGAACGTTTTCACTTCTACGTGTCGTATCGGATACTTGGCGGTCATTCTGCTCAACGTCTGACTGACGTCGTTTCCCACTTTAGGTAACACTTCCACAGTCGGGTTTCTTGAATGATAGTTTTGTATTCGTTGGCATGGGCCATCAAATGGAAAGCGGCACTGCTACGATTCAGTCTCAGACGGATATCCACCCCGTTCAGCAAATACTTTTCTTGTAACCACATGTACAAATGCAAACGATCCATCAGTTCTAAACTTCGCCCTTGAAGAATTTTCTTACGACGGTCGTTAAACCCCACATTGTGAGGATTGTCATCTTCTGTCAGGACTGTATCGCTAAACGTGCCTACACCTGCCGTGTCAGGTTTCCATACCACGCAAGCATCCAGATGAGTATTCTTGGCTTCTTTTCCGTACGTCAAGAGATTTTCCAAGTAGGCACGATATGGGAAAGTATCCATGCTGCTGCTGACCAGTTTGTTATTCAAGTACAAGTCCACTTCGCTGAACAAGGAATGCATGAAATTGTTGACAGGAGCTACTCTAGCATCGCCTCCTGGATTGGTGTTGTCCGTTTTGATCACTTTCACTTTCAAATACAGGTAACTGCTATTCAGATCGATGTAATCTTCGGGTTGTCCTTTGATTTTAAACTCGATGGGAGCGGAATCCGTCAAAGAGGAGACGGGATGAAATTCCACCCATTGTGATTCTTGCATCGTCATCATGGTAGGGGGCATGGCAAACAGATCCAGTTCCGACTTGGAACAAGCACAAGACTCTCGGTGCATCATTTTGTTCTGTGTCTCAATAATCGAAAACGTCTAAGTCTCGAACGGTTCTTCTTTTCTTTGTCTTTCTCGCTTTAGACGTGTGAAGTCTGGTGAAAGGGTGTTTTCTTCGTCGTCTCTTTCTGCCTTGTCCTTGCTGAATGCTTGACTCGGTAGCGTGCAGGGCATTTATAGGTGTTTCGCGTCGGTCCAAAAGGTCTTTGCCCGTTTGCAGCAAGACATATTTGCCTGCCCTCATGAAGGCTTCTTTAGGGTTTTGTTTGTCGATGATGACATTTTGGAGAAATTCTTTGCCTTGCGTCAGTGCCGCATCTTTCAAGGCGTGCAATCCGCGTGTCACCATCGGTTTCAACACCGGGGCCACCGAACGAAAAGCCGATTTTAACATATCTCCTAAACCGTGTCCTCGCTGTCGAGCAACCCCTCGGTACACTGGATACATGACTTACGAGTCGTGAGAGAACCGTTTTCGAAAATGGAGTTTCACCGTGACTTTTCCTTTGGTGAATGGAATATTTTGTCCCAGATCTCCTTTTATAGCAATGTTGACCGTGTCCAAATACGACTTGCTGACAGGCAAATAGTGAGGATGGACAAATTCGCGGTGAACGTGATAAGTGTTTCCACCTTCCTCGTCAGTGACCGTGGCAGAATCCACTTTGAAAGGAATGACACGCAGTAACGGCACAGAGGTGTGTCCCACCACGTTGTACTCCACCACATCGGAGTACACGAACATCAAATTCAGTCCTTGATTCAGTTCTACCGGGGCACGAAATAACTTGCTAAAAGACTCGTTGTCGCAAACAATTGGTAATTCGTTTTTCTTGAGCATGACCATTCTCATGTCCATGTTTCCGCCCAACATGTCAAACAATTCAGGACAAAATAAAATGGACAGGATTTTACTCCCGTCAAATTTCATCGAGAAGCGACGAGCTGTTTTGTGGTATTCCATGGTGACACTTTTTTTGACACTCTCCAAAGCTTTCAGAAACACGACATTAAATCTAGAGGCTATGGTGCTAACCAAATGTTGACCACTAAAATAATAGCCTGGAGGAATAAACAAGTGATAGGTGGTGTACTTCTGATTTTTTGTGCCAGGGGTTTTCTTGTCATATTTGCCATAGGTATCCAAGTACTGTTGCAATTGTTCGTCATGAATTTCTACATCAAAAACATTTTGATTGGGAAGGACATTGAGGACTTGGGTCGGGTGAATCATTTCTACTAAAGCCACTTCCCAATGGGCTTTGTGATCTAAGGGGATGGTCTGAGGTAATTTGGCCGTGTAACAGCACAACGTGTTGTTGGGAAACACCTCCATGGAACTGTCACTGGGTAAGGTTAAGTAAAATTGGTTTTGGTGACTCATAATTCCAGAGTTCTGTGGCTGTCCGAGGGGTTACTGAACGTCAGAGGCGTGTCTCCGCCCAAAATGGGGTTCTGGTTGTTGTTGGAGTGGTGACTGGCACTGGCACTGGACACAAGGTTCCCGTGGTTCCCGTTGGAAGAGAATTTCAGGGAGGGATTGAGAAGCAGGTAACCGATGCAACTGCTCAATAAAATGGTCCACAATTGTTTGTCTCCTTGTTGCAAAGTCAAATTGGCAATGGCTGCCCCGATGACACAATACACCACGAAGATTTGGCAGAAAAAGACGATTTGCGTTTTAGGTACACGTTCTCCACACCACACCCACAAGGGTTGTTTTTGTAAATCTTGCACAGAAGAACTGGGTGAAGGAGTGGTCGACGTAGCTGCGTCTGTGTGAAGGGGCATGATGATCACTTCTTTTTATAGTCGATGACTTGCGAAGCGTCGATCCAAGAATCAAAACTGGGTGGATATCCTTTCCAACGTACTTTGACTTCTTTGACACGTCGTTTGCCCACTTTACGGGTTCTGCGTTCGAGAATGCTTTCGATGTCGTACACGTCGTCTTCGTTTTTGGTGACACGTTGTAACTCGGGCAAATAAAACGTTCCTTTGAGCACTTCTCCGTTCATGTCTTCCAATTTATAGACGGTAGGATGACGGCCATGCACTCGTCCAGTGACACGAAACAATTCGGTCGTCCAGTTAGGTAAGTAACCTTTGTCGAAAGTGCGTTTGGTTTTGCCAATGCGCACCCAATCTCCTACGGCCAACTCTCC
Organism: Sinohyriopsis cumingii; assembly: GCA_028554795.2. Taxonomy (NCBI): domain Eukaryota; kingdom Metazoa; phylum Mollusca; class Bivalvia; order Unionida; family Unionidae; genus Sinohyriopsis; species Sinohyriopsis cumingii. The sequence continues at coordinate 116,540,464 of CM068826.1, read as the reverse complement.
ACTTTTCTTGGGGACAGCCCTCGTCGGGGACGTACCAAACAGGCGCTCAAACACCAGCACTTCGTTCTCGGGAGTCACTTCTTGCGGGGCACGTCCAATGCTTCGATGGTAAGATTGGTTGTACGCTTGCACCAGGTGCGGTAAGATGTCGATGTACTTCAGAGTGTGGTGATGCGTAAAATATTTCCACATGCGTTCTTTCAAAGTGCGTTGAAAACGTTCAACGATGCTAGCTTTGGTTTCGGGATTCTCGGTGGTAAAAAAATGAATGTCACATTTCTTTAATTCTTTTTGGAAAGCTTGGTTCAGAAATTCGGTGCCTTTGTCCGTTTGCCATCGAAGAGGGTGACGACCACTTTGTTTCAAGACCCGTTGCAGGGCTCGCACTAACTCGCTGCTTGATTTGGAAGTCAAGGGCACGACCCAGGCAAATTTGGAAAAGACGTCGATGACACAAAACAAATATTTGTAGCCACGATTGTAGCTGGCCAAATGAGAGACATCGGCTAAATCGGCTTGCCATTGATGATCGATGCCTTCCACTCGGGTGCGACTTCTGGCAAACTTGCGTCAAATGGGTTTGTGTAAAGTGTAGGTAGCTTCCTCTTGTAACCATCATTGCACTTGAGGTAAACGGAGACTTTTTAGTCGAGTTTTGGCAGCACGATACAATTTTTGAACTCCTGCGTAACCTGCAGGATGGGAGGGATCGTAGTAAATGCTGGCTAAGACTTTTTCCATTTTTTGTGTTTGTGTGTTAATAAGACACCCACTCTTGGAGGATGCTACTCTTTTTCTCCTTGGGGTACTTTCTTGGATTGCAATGCTTTGCGTGTGCGACCGGCAATAGGTGTTGAAGAGGACGATGTCTGAGCGGGGGATATCGGTTCTTGTTTCACTTCTGTCTTCACTTCTGTCTTCACTTTCTTTTTCTCTTGTGATGAAGAAGGGGTGACCATCATCTTTTTAATCCATCCAATTCTGGAGGTAGGTGGTGTTGTTAACTTGCGTACTTTTTCTGGTGGAGTTTGAAACCCTTCTTCTTCTTCTTCTCCTTTTTCTGTCTTGGTCACTGGTAGTGGTGGTGGTACTGGTGATGGTGCTGGACTTTTCATCAAGGTCTTAAAATCTTTCAGAGTGGGTAGAGCTGTTTCGTCTAAAGCTTTCTGGTGAAAGAGTTGCAGTCGTTGCAAGAGTTGACCGTACTTTTGCGATTTTTCTGTTTCGGACAAATCTTGGCGATCCATCAAGGACTGCAATTCGTGTTGCAACTGGGACATCTCGCTCAAATGGGGATTGGGAGGTAAATGCGGGGTGCGTTGTTCTTGCCAACGATGGTATTCCATCCATCGTTTGTAAGGCACTAAAGCTAGTTTTCGTCCTTCCATGGGGTTGTCAGGGGTCGATTCTGAGATCTTGGGACTTCCGATGGCCTTTTTATCTTGCTCCCACAGTCCTCCCAACATGGTTCCCAAGACTCCATTCAGTAAGGAACCTAACAAGAGGGGTAAAATGCCTCCACGTTGGACCAACATCTTCTTCTTTTGACGAAGGGGAATTTTCTTTTGAACCATTTGGCGAAGAACGTGACGATGTTTGCCTAAGCATTGTTTCTGGTGTTTGGACAAAGGGATCGTGCCTTTCAAGACGTTCAAACAGCATTCGCACACGGTATCGATGACCTCTTTGGAGGCCGATTGAATGAGTTTTTTTTGCAGAGGTGGAGAAGCTTTGGACAGGACAGATAACATGTCCCCATGTTTGACTAAACGAGGAGGCAGTCCTTTCCTTTTCTTTCCTTGGGGATGTTTAGAAGAGGGATGTTTTCTGGAGGGTGACATCTTTGAGTCTTCAGGAGCACCAAAAAAACACTGATACACTACTTGGTCACACACCTTTTTTATACTGGAACGCGTCGCCACTGATTGTCTTTACGTCGTATCAATTTGAGGACAGGCATGACACGTCGTGCAGGGGTACGCAACGGACTAAATCGAGCCAGTTCTTGCTTGGACAAATCCAGTAAACTTTGTAACATGCCCGATCTTTCTTGGACTTTGATTTTGGGAGAAGGTACTTTGTGAGCAGCAGCCACTGCCACTAAATTGGAGGGTCCTGCCACTGGGGAAGTTCTTCTTGGGGTCATCAACGGAGAAGTTCTTGGTGTGATCAACGTCTCCAAGTACTCTTCAGTTCTTGGTGTCGTCAACGGAGAAGTGGATGAACTTGAGGCTGCCGGAGACACGGTCACCGCTGTGGCAGGTCGTGGTTTGCGAGTGTAAAGTTGCGTCCTGGCCGAAGTGCCTCTCTTGCGACTAGTTTTCTTCTGTGGACTTTTCTTTTTCTGGGGGCTTCTTTTCTTTTTCCGGGGTGGCGTCTGGTAAGAGGAGGGTCCCGCCACTGGAGAAGTTCTCCTTGGGGACCTGGTCTTTTTCTTCTTCTTGGAGCTTCGTTTGACTTTTTTCTTGGGGAGAAGTTTGGGGGCATTAGGATCCCATCTTAAGAGAGAGCGAATGATGACCCCTCCTAGAGTACCACTCCCTCCAGGTTTCAAAATGATTTGTTTTTTGGTTTGAGTGTCGATGCGGGGATCGGCCAGATGGGTCAAAACGACTTTGTTTCGATTAAAAAAGCGTTTGGTTTGATGAGGAATCTGAATGATTCCTTGGAGTAATTGACGTGCCGTCACCGTGAACCATCGTAAGACTTCTTTGAGACTAGCTTCTAAGACACGAGCTCGTGTTTGTGGATTTTTTTCTCGACTGATGCCATATAAGGCACGAATCAATTTGACGGGAAGATGCGACTGAAGGGACGTCATGTTCAAAATGTGTTTGAGACAGACGAAAAGGGTCTGAGGTTTTTATAGATTTTTTTTGTGGAGTGAAATTAAGTCGAGGACGGAGACGTGTATAGGACAGGCCCTCCGTCTTGGCCCCAGTGGTGAAACAAGTGGGTACGAAATCGCAAATCCTCAGGGGTAGTAGGTTTCAAATCGACGAGTAAATAGACGTGTGGAGTTTGACTGGCATCGTCGCACGCCTGAGTCAACCAAGGTGTCCCTAACTGTTTGGCTAAAACTTGCACTTGCGATTTATCTCGAGGACTTTTAAACAAGACCACGTAATGCGCATTGAGACTGATGGTGCGATGGGCTTTACTTTGTTGAAACAAATTTTGGGTGATGTAAATGACACTGGCATTACGGTGATGCCCTTTGCGCGTGAACCACAGTTTAATTTCTTCTTCGTCTTCTCCTAACATGTCGTCAAAAATGACCAAATGGGTTTGACGGGAGTCAGAGACGATGCTGTCGTCTTCTTTAGGAATGCCTTCCACAAACACGATGGAATCACCGATTGCCACTCTTTGTAACACCACACGATCCGCTGAGGTGGTCGATCGATCAAATGATGTTTATGTTCGATCAAACGTTTGACGAATTCGGTTTTGCCTCAACCGCTAGGTCCGGCAATGAGCATGTTAAAGGGATGACGAAGATACAAAGCCTCCCAACTGGCACGATCTAAATGTTCGTCGATGACTTTGACAGTGGAGGAAGAGGGAGCAGAGACAGCAGAGGTAGCCATAGTGTTAGAAAGTCACTTGTGACACAAAACAAACAAGACGAGAGTTTATATCCTTTTTTTCAGAACACGTTTATTGAATGTTTTAAACATGAATACGAAAGACAAAAAATACGTAAAAGCCAAAGGCTTAAGTACAAGGATAAAAGGCACATGATAACCATCAACGTGGAATAAACACAAGTGTCTGTACAACATGTTTTGGGTAATGTTCTGACCAGTTCTATAGGGGGTAAGGTCACACAAGTGTCCTCCCGAAAGGGTCTTTCAGGGATGTCCACGACAGTCCTGTCCTGGGTGACGGGTTCTTCTGGTACTGTCACTAACACAGGTTGAAAAGTCGCAAGACTCACAATCGCATTCTACTTCAGAAGCCCCACACTTGAATTGTGCCTTTCTAAACTTGTTTTGTGTTCCTCTGAAAGTATTCATCTTGTTCACTTGGTCTTGGTAGTCACAATGAACTATCGATCTTGCCTAGGGTTCCTTTTTATATACAGACCAATACCGACGTGTCCATACGGTAAGGTGAAATGATTGGGAAGTCGCACTCGCTTCTGGTACACGATTTGATAGACTTTTTCCAAGGGTCGACTGACGATGTGGTGAGTGGGTAAACGTACAATCTTGTTCGGTTGATAGGTGGTCACTTTAAAGTGTTCATCCGCTCCGGATTGCAAGGCTTCTTTCAATACCCCAAAGTTGACCACACGACTGGTACGATAATTCAGAGTCAATCCTTTCACTTTGCACGTCGTGTGCACTTCTCCTTGTGGGTCCCGGTATTCGTAGCCGTAATTTTTAGGACCGCCACTGACGAAACTTAGAATCTTGTCGTCGGGATGCTCGTCTGTCCAGGCTCCTAAACGGTCTCCTTCGATGTCAGGGTGCTGTTGACTCGGGTGATGGATGTAAATGCAACTGTCCGTGTCAAAGTACAGGACACGTTCCCCTAACAGTTCTAAAGCTTCGTACAATTTTAAGCGAGCATGAGATGTCACGTAAGCCGCAATGATGACATTTCCAAAGGGGTCGTCTTGTACAAAGTCCAGATCTTCTTCGTAATTGACCAAGATCAAATCCTCGCGAACGACGTCCACGTGTTTCATGTATTTGGTTTTGTCGTGAATCATCTGGAAGTAGCTGGAAGGTTCTGTCAAATATTCCTTCTTGGGTAAACAAGGTCGTTGTGCCATTTTACACCACAAGCAATTTAACATCACTTTGGCAAACGATCGCCTGCTTTCGTTTTTCTCGATGTGGTCTAAAGATATTCCTTCTTGTTCATAGTATTTCTCTTTGAATGCCTTTTTGTCTTCGGAAGTGTGACACCAGGAAGGATAGCCGCTGACTTCTTGTTTCAGTTTCAAAAAGGCATCCACGTAGTCTGCGAAAATGCCTTTCTGCGTGGGTCACCCTTGTGGTATTGTTGTGTCTTGGGAAAGTGGCAAATTTCGTACACTTCTAACTGTTGGTATCCCATGTCCAGAGCTTTGAACAATTCTACGCTGACCCACGTCCCCGTCAAGGCCCGTTCTTCCTGGGTGTGCTGACAAGGTTGGTCTTGGTTGCACGTTTCGGCACAAGTACGGCACAAAGTAAACATCAGTTTGCCTTGGCAATGGTGAGGTAAGATGGGATGGTACAGGTTCATGGGAGGCAAAACCTTGCACTTGATCAAGCCTTCGTATTGTCGAATGTTTTTCAGGTCGATGTGTTCCGTCAGCAATTGCGGGTGCCCTGCAGGAAAGTGACAATATTTGCACACGTAAGGATACAGCGAACACACGTCCAAGTATTTGATTTCTTCTCCTTTCTCTTCGTCGGCTTGGTACAGCAAACAGGTGGCATTGGTCCTTCCTCCGTACAAACTATCCCTCGGGTTCAGGGGGTCCATCAGCTTGTAACTTTCCACGAGGCGTTGAAACTCAGGATCGGTTTTCATACGGTGATCGTACTCGTGTTCCCACATTTCCACCACCTGGTATCCTTGCTGTTCTAACTTTAGGCGTCGCTGACAAGTGTCCTGGTACAAGTCTTCCATGGTTCGTTGTAAAAACTGATTTTTAGTGCTACGATCAGGGTAACAGACGGGACATCCGTGAAATAAGCAACCGTTAAACTCGTACACGATCTTTGGGTTTTCTAAGTCCCAGCCATCGACCGAATACGTTCCGATGGTCTTTTCACCTCCTCCGTTGCGGGCATGCTGAATCCATTTGTCTTCCTTGTCGCACAAGTAATGTAACCAACGTAGGGCTTTGACCAAGTACTGACGTTTGACAAAGTGGGTCGTTTGAGGGCTGATGACAGCCACGGTGTTTTCAGGCATGAATCGTTGTCGATACACTAAGGAACACGCTTTGGCAATGGTGCAAGCTTCTTTCAAAGGATCGACCCCTCCGTGTTCCATGAACAGTTCTCGAAATTTTCCACAGCAACGCCGTAAAATGTCCACGTCGGAACGACAATACTTTAACATTTCTTCCTGAAAGTCGAAAGGGTCCGAGGCGTGAGCCTGGTACCAAGCGTAGAAAGCTTCTCGTTGTTCGGTACGCATGTTGTCGGGGTCGTAATAGTGAGCCTCAGGTAAATGGGGTAGAACGGCGTGTTGATTGGCTTCCGTATTGAAAAAGTGTGGAAAGTACCCTTTAGCCATTTCTGTCATTCCAAACGTTTTAGGCATTCGACTCAAAGGCATGGCCAAGTAACTCATCGAATCTTTAAACTGCACTTGTCCCACTTGCATGAAAATGATTTTGGCTCCGTTCAAAGTGACTTTAGGACGTTCGATGCCTTGTTCCGTATAATACCTCAAAAGAAACTGTCCATCGTATCCGGAGAAATTGTGAGCCATCACTGTGGCATGACGATGACAATCTCCGTAACGTTCGATGTCCTCTTGGCTCCACGTCTTGTCGATGGAGTCTAAGACCCATTGGGCAAAATCGGCTAACGTGTTCGGTCCTCGAAAGATTTTTTCCCGTCCTCCAGGAATCTTGCTGCAGTGAGGGCAATGACTGAAGATAGGTTCTTGAATGCACTTCTCGCACGCTCGATGAGCCACGCAGAAATGCCGGTCTCTTGCATGCATTCGAAATCGAAAAAGATGAAATTGCCTTTCTTCATGTGTCCATCCTCTTTCTCTGGTGGGGGTTGGTATTGTTGCACGTAGCATTGATGTTCCAAGTCCACGATGTGGTGACAAATGTGACATTTTTTTTCCTGAACATACGTGTGTCTTGGCACTGTTGGTACGTAGGCCTTGTCCACACGTAGGGCACAATCGCAGGAGTTGACAAGCACATTTCTGCTGTGAACCTTGCGTCTTCAGATGTTTTTGGTAACAGGCAGGGCTGACAAACGTGCGCAGACAAGCAGGACAATGTACTCTTTCTTGTCCTTCGCTCAGACAGGGTGGAGAGGCCAAACATCCTAAGCATTTCCATCCGCAATGTTTGTGTTGCTCTCGATTGTTATAGCCACAGTCACATTTCTCACAGTAATAACTGTATCCCAGGAATCCGGTGATAGTGGTAATGGTATCGAAATGGTCATCGTGATAATAGACATGAATGTATTTTCCGTCCTTAAAGTTTTGGCCTCGAAACAACAGAGGTCCGCGCATTTCTTGAGGGTGCACTTTCAAGGTGTAGCATGGAGCTAGGACATCTTGCAATTTTTGCATCTCAGGAATGCCACAGGGTGTGTCTTTGGACAGTCCGGCTTGTTGTAACAGGAGTTCTGCATCGTTTCGTTGTTTGGCTCGGTCGGATCGTTGAATAGTTTTCCAGGCTCTTTTCCATTCTACCGTATCGTTCTTGTTGGCATAGGTTCGTCCCACCACGATGGCTCGGGCTAAACACATCTGGTCTTGAGAATTGTGAATTTGGACGAGACTCTTTTTGGTGCTGCGAAGGTCGTTCACCAATAACAGCTTATTGCGTTGTCCGGTCCCTTGAGGAGGAGAGACGTGGGCCATTTTCAGTGTATCTTTTCCATCGGTGATGTCAAACTGATCATTAGATTGTTGTACGTGTTGAATCTTGTCCATGACTTTAGAAGGGGTTAGTTCTGCGGGTCTGCTAAGCTCGATCCAAACAGGGGATTTCAAGCTGTCGTGATCTATAGATAGTGTCAAGCGATCGTCTTCTTTGGGTTGACATTGTCGCTTGAGTGCGGTGAGCAAAGAATCCCACATCTCGGTGATAAACCCTTCTGCTTTCTCTAACGGTACGTCGGACTTGAAATCTTTAAACTTCACTGTGTAGGTGTAAGCCGTGGTTCTAAATTTTCTAGAGGAGCGCTTTTCTGTCTCTCGAATGGAATAGTACTTTTCAGGGTTGACTAAGGGTGGTGAACTTTGTTTAGAGGGTTCAGATTCTGGTTCACTCATGTCCTCTTCAAAATCACTGGCATGAATTTGTGCCAAGACTTCAGCTCTGGTACGAGGCGATAGATCACGTTTCTGCCTCTTACTTTCTTCTTCTTCTTTCTTCTCGAATGAATAGGATCGTTTCATCTTGAGTGCAAAACGTCAAATGACTCAAGTTTAAACACCATAGACTAATTTATAGTCATGGCAAACCAGCGTATATAAAAAGGGTGCGTGTCTTGTCCTTTCACTATTCATTTCACTCTCAAACCGAGCACAACGATGGAAGAAACTACCCAGATGGAACGTTTCATCAGAGCTTTGCGAGGGGTCATTAGAAAATTCTCTTCAGACCAGCCGACGGACTACTCTCCTTCCTTGCGAGATAAAAGTCAAGATACTTGCTATATCTGTCAGAAGAAAGGGCATTGGTCTTCAGAGTGTCCAGACCGTCAAAAAAGAAAAAAAAACAGGGGCTAGAAAAGACAAAAGTCAAGATACCTGTTATTATTGTCAAGAAAAAAGGACATTGGTCTCCAGATTGCCCAAAAAAGAAACAAGAGGAGTCAGAAGAAAAGAGGATTCTTCAGAAGAAGAGAGAGATTCTTCAGAGGAAGAAAGCAGCCAGGTGAAGAAAAAGAAACAGGAGAAGAAAAGAAGAAGGGAAGAAAGTGAGGAGGAAGGGGAGGAAAAGACTGTGACGGTGAAGAAATTGAAAAAAAGAGAGAGTAAAAAAAAGAAACAGAAGAAGTGAATGTAATTCATAAAGTGTTCTGTTGTGAATTGTGAATTGGATTGTAACTATGGAGAAAAGAATACATTAACTATATAAGGTAAGTGTCTTTGAGTTTTGATTTTAAATAAGAAGCTACACTCACGCACTCATACACAGACACGTACTATAAGGGTAAAATGGTTTTTTTGTTGTTGATTTTTGAGTTATTGGCGAATTGAAAGGCTATCTCTTTTCGAGAGAAGTAGGTGGCCCTGAAAAGGGCCTTTTTTGGTGTAGGGGTGAGTTTAAGCAATCAACTTTAACTGGCTTAAGCCTTTGCCACGGCCGAAGCCTACTTCTGATGATGATGATTGGGTTGAAATCACTAAGGGTGGTACGATAGGCTTAGTCACAGGGTTGGCGTGTTTAGCTCGGGAAGGTCGTATTCTCTTCGGTCGTGATAAAGAAGTCTGATACATTTGTTTCAGACTTCTTAACTCCGCTAAAATGTCCAACAGTACCGTGGCCGTTTGATTTTCACCCTCTTGTTTCTTTGCTGCTACTTCTTCTTGTTGTTGTTTTTTTTTTTTTTACCTCTTCTTGTTGCTGTTGCTGTTGCTGTAGGAGAAAAGCTTGTTCCGCTTCCTTTTGTCGTTGCATAAATTTCTCCAATTCTTCTTTCTGTCTCTGTCTAAAATTCTCCACTTGCGGTAATGAAGAATGAGACGAAAGTTCCGGAACAAATTCTTGCGAGGTAAGAAAATCCACAAAATCCCAATGTACCTCTTCTGAAAGTAAGTCCGAGTTCCCTTGGGCGGTCTCCACTGCTGGTGCACCCCAGTGAATCGTTTTCTGAGTTTCCGTCATGTTGAATCACTGTCGCATAGATTGGCTGCACACAGGCGCTAGCGAATCTATATAGACCACGTGACGTCACAGACTGCTCTCTTCGGATTGGATGCGGGCTAACTGAATTTTGTCACGCGTGTTTGGATTGGTCAGTGAACTCAATCCGTTTCAATCCTTCCTCTCCCTATAAATAAGCGCAGTTCAGTGCAATCACTCACCTGTTCTCGGAGCCTCAAGATGTGGACCGACGTTCAATCTTCCACCCTTGTGTCAACAATGATGTTCAGGACGGACATACCCATGTATGTCCGGTCCAAGTGGACTGTTGTCGATAGGACAGATACTAGTCTATGGATGAGAAGAGTTTACATAGAAAGACAAGGATGCCTCAAGAGGGTACTTGTGTATGGACCTGCAGTTAGAAGGAGTTTAAGAAGAAGAAGATGTGACAGATGCCGTCTATGTAAATATTAACATGAAACCAAAGGCCCTTTTCAGGGCCACCCACATTTCTCGAAAAGAGATTGACTTTCCATTGCCTACCCCTTTTTTAAAATTTTTTTTAAAAAAAATCCCATGTTCAATTCCCCTTGTCCCTAAAGTAGTTTTTTCTAACATGTTCAATTCCCCTTGTCCCTAGACAAACCCAAACTCTATTCCCATGTTCAATTCCCCTTGTCCCTAGACAGACCCAAACTCTATTCCCCATGTTCAATTCCCCTTGTCCCTAGACAGACCCAAACGTCTTTTTCTTCCAATGTTAAATTCCATTGTCGCTAATCTTACCCAGGGTTTTTTGCCTATGTTAAATTTCCATTGTCGGTAATCTTACCCAGGGTGGTTAATGTTAAATTTCCATTGTCGCTAATCTTACCCGGGGGGGGGGGGTCTGTAATGCTAATTCCCATTGTCGCTAATCTCACCCCATATACTACTTATCATAACTGTTTAATAGCGAAATAACATTTACTCGCCCTTCTGCAATCAAATGATAACTAAACGTTTTCACCGCTGTCTCAGTATCTATATGTGTGAGCGTTCAGAATTACTGCTGCGGTTTTAATATATCCACCTGAGATTACCTACTACTGACGATGTAGTTCATTGCATTAGTCACCGTATTACTAAACTGACATTATTCAGTGTAATATATTTTGGTTGCAAAAGTGCTACAGAAGACTCGGCGTAAGTTCATTTGTGATGGCACATCTGTATTTGTTTCTGAATGTCTCATATTCAATGTTATATAATGACTGCATCTGTTGCAATAATTTACTACCGTAGTTTTTGATGCTTGGTTTACCTGAATCTGTGTGAACATGCGACATTGTTTAAGGTGAGTTCTTAAACAAGGATTATATTATTCACTTTTGAACTTTAAACATTGCATTGGTAAGCGATTTCTTTAGGAAACGGCCCCAATAAATCCTAAAATTAACTCCCAATGTCCACAATAAATAATGCAATTAACTCCTAAGGAGTTCGTGTTTTATATGTTCAAGCTTTACTTATCAAAAGTTTTGATCTTACAATCATTTTAAGTCTGTCTTGTAATATCATCGATTTTGTGTTGCTGGTTGCTACCAAAGCTGATCGTTTTCCTATAGTATAAATTTCTGGTCTTATATCCTGAATTTTTTCTTCCTCGGGATATTTGAGAACAATGATTATCTGGATAAACTTAGACTTATTCCGGTAGTATGACTGTTGCAAATACTACGAATAATTTGGACACTTCGATTTGGGTTGTTTTGAAAAGAAGAATATCTTTTTCTCAAGAAACAATGCAGTATCTGCTTGTTTTCCTTACTGGAAAATATTTCCTGATTGTTGAAAAGTCTGCTTTATAGCGTAAAAGCAGTTTGTTAACACGCAATAACATCAAGTAAAAACGGAGTAAATGTTTTGTTTTGTTTTTCCCTTGAGGAAATGTTAATGTCAAGAAGACGTCTTAATCTGTTTACATCTAGTCTATTTACAGGATGACCTTCACTTGTTTATTAATAGTACAGTTGTTTTGCCTCTTCACGCTAGACACCGGTATTGCTTTTCCTAACATTTCCATTCTGCTTCTTATCTGCAGTGGGTGCTATAGTAACATCCCTGGGCTGTGCTATTTGTATTTGCATCATAGCTTTGTTGGACTTTACTGATTATTTGTTTGATTATGGGGAATCGATATTGGGGATATATTTCTCAAAGTGAGTAATTCTTCGAAATATTAGGAGCAGAGGTCATAATGTACGGTATTAAAGAGACTATGGTATCGCGGATTAGTTTCCTAAAATTGACTCTGTTAAATTTCTTAACATAAGACGTTCTTGGTTTAGTATCCCATATACGTGTTTAGTAATTTGAGATTTAAATAATTATGTGCACTGTGTATTTGGAACATGTTTTGAAGAACATAAAATATCGTCTGAGGGTTTAGAAACGAGTACTAATAAATAACACGAATTGAGAAACAAGAAAAGCTATACATGTATGAAGCCAGAGTCTCGTGAATGATTGATTAGATGAAATTTATTTTCGTATTAGCGCGTTTACAAAACTTCAGCTGACAATGAATGTTGTTTTGTGGTCCATGGAAATAAGGGAAACGTTGACCTCAAACTTGTCGCACGACATTAGTTGTTTCGCTCGTCATGAGGTACTTTTAGTCCCCTGGCGACTTGCAATATATTCCACCAAGTTACCGTTGCGCTGCTTCAATGATATTCATGCTACAAAGTATGCATAGCTTTGATACCGTTGAATCCTATACCAAAACTTGTGTAGAAAAAATAGCAATATAGTTTGTCTTGTGACTGTTTCGTGAAAGAGCTTTAAATTCATTTGCAACTGCGAGATAATGTATTAAATAGCAAATGATGTCATATATGCCAGCCAACGTCATCGATCCACTTCACGGTGATCCTTCTCGTACGTAGCTAGACTTTACAGAAATTATCGCACCTCTGTATGTTTGCATGCAGCTGAAAAACAAATAGAAACAATCAGATTGCCTCTTTCATTTACCTAGGAAGATAGTTGAAACTATTCACGTAACTGCCACCTGCAACTTTCTCTGATTTAAATCTTTCACACAAACGTTTTTTTTTTCGAGTCCAGACATGGTGACATGTAGAATATCTCCATATTGGATCCAGACATGGCGACAAGTGGAACATTTCGATATTGAATATTTAACAAGTCCCACAATGAGGTCTCTCACTAATCGGATTGATATCTCAAGGGTCAATGTAGAAAGAAATGGATTCGCCATACTTGGCCTGTGAAGATGGGTTATGAAAGTCTTTGTAAATGATGTTTTTCATGGGCTAGACTAGTCCATCTTATCCTAGCTATATAAAGATTCATCTGTTTCCATCGTGATGCCATTCAAATATCATGCAAGGTGTCACTGAAAATAATGAATCTAATACGCAGGAAAAAAAAACATATTCCCCGTGAATGGACACCTGTAGAATACGGAAATATAATCCTCGGTTAAGAATTATATCACAGACTCTTCATACAAGACTTGTCCCTAACACACCTCTTATTACCTTTGAGCTAGAGTTTCCTTTCTTGCCCATGTAGACGTGAAATAGGAAATAGTCTGTTAGTCCGTGGGCGATGAACTACGCTACAGGAGGTACGAAAAAGATGAGAATTGTATTTCTAGCAAATACTGCTATGCATATTCATACTTTGGATTGTTGGCAGATGTGCAACCTCCTCTTTCTCGTATGCCAATTTTATGGCCATTCTTCCACAGAGATGTGGCAGACTTAACACGCTTTTTTTAAAACAATTATTTGAAATTATTTGGCAAAGTTAAGGTTTGTGATATGTTTACAATAGCTATATAAGCAGCATATATTTATTGTGCCTGGCCCCGGATATTTGGACTCGGGTCACACTTATTACCTCCGGTTCAGTACGCACGAATGTAGCAACAGTTAGATTTGACACTCAGTATTGATTCAAAGTAAATTGTTTATTGTCTAGAATACGATCATTATGGTTGCTTGTATTCTTTATAATATGAGCACTATGGTTTGGTTGTCAGTTTGTATTTTGGTGACACAATGAGTCATGAGGCACTGATGCTGATTCAGAAGTTAAATCTGTGATCCATTGCACGTTGCTTTGTTTATAGTCCAGCCTCTCATAAACATGGATTATAACCTGTGGCAAGAACTTCACCGTGCGTTTATATCATAAGGTCTCACTAGATAGTTTCGTATTTTGACCCCCCCCACCCCATTTTTAAGGTAGAAGGCATGAACCTAATTATCACAAGCCTAGCATTTATACATTCACACATAAGCTAAATCTATAATGTGGTTTAGATTTACTTTGAGTTAGGCTTGGAAATGGGTTGGCTTGTTGGTAACTGCCTGTCACAGTTAGATGAGCATAGGAGATCAAATTCGTAACTTGGGCTGCAAATGAGCAGCCGACTTGGCTTACGTATTTACGTGTGTCTGCTACAGAGGTAAATATCTAAACATCTAGATGGTTGAGGGTTGATGAAAAGTATGCTAATATGTTGTAGTACTAGTGAACTTTATTCATGCATAAAGCACATACTGATTCTTTTAGCTGCCTAGTCACAGGAAAATATTCAAAATAGATATTTCTTGTCAAAAATGAACGTAAAATTTAGAGGTTGGTGGCAGTGTTGGTTCAGTATAAAAACCACCAATTGAATCAGGAATTAACCTGATTACTGCAGTCAAAATCTCACATGTATGCTTTCTACAAAAATCATTAGTTTGTTTTTATTTGTATCTTCAGTGTGAAATTATTCTCATTTTTCTTTAATTAGTCATTGTCGGATGAAAATTCACCAGATAAACTGTTCAGTGAGACCTAATATGATTTAGTGGGATTTGGATACAGTGGAAAGTTCACTACTGAAAAACAAATGTTGCGACTAAATAGGAAAACTAAGATGAGTAAGAGATGAGTAAGAGATGAGTAAGAAATGTTCATTTTATCTTATTCCACAGCGGCATGCAAAACAAATCGAAATATTGCTATTGATATACATATATAACCTAACTTGCCATATATATATTTTTTACTAAATTCGGCAGTTTTCCATTAACGCTCTTTAGAACCAGTTCTTTAACAAACCGTACCTCCATACAGTGTCAAAATTGGCAAATGCAGAACATATTTTTCCTGCTTGAAAATTTCCATTAAGTGCTCATTGGCACCAGAGTATTACTTTTCCATACTAAATGTTGTGCCATTGTGGAACCTAGTTAAAATGACTGACTGACTAATGATGACTGCCTTACATTGGTGACATATCATTTCATTGTACACACAAGCCTCCCGTTGGTTAAATGTGATGGGGCTTAGTGTAAGATAATGGGGAGGTTTATATGTAGCATGAAATGATATGTCACCTAGTTAAAATGACTGACTGACGGTGACTGCCTTCTCTAACGCAAGACTGATTTTCCTTGAAAATATAACTCGTCTCTAAATACTTCAAGCACTTTTCCAAAAACAGTTCATTAGTGACCTAAGTCTGTAGCTAGAGGTAAAATTTGTATCACGTTATTTATACATATTAATTGGATTAATCCAGTAACCTAAGGCTTTGGGATAATGCCGCTCTAAAACTAGATTTAGAAGGAAGCTATATATGCAGAAAACAAATTCATTAAACGTTATATACCTATGTATGATATCATTTGTACCCGCGGTTTTATTATTTTGAGATTAGCAATAGCCTTGTGTACTTCTTCAACAGTAATAGGTCTATTTAATATCTGATAAAATGGTGGATGCGTGTTTAATATCTGGTTCCAAAGTTTTTGGCTTTATTTACAGTCTTTATTTAGTGTTATTTTATATACAGGTATACTTTCCACAGTCGTTATTAAAATGTTATATCATTTTTATGCAAACAAAACCTAAGTAGTGATGTCGAAAAACGATAGATGTAGTATACTGCCTCGTGCAATAAGGAAGTTTTACTTACGTGTTTAATAGATTAAATTAGAAAACGCTGTATATTTTAAGGTTCAACCTGGATTTAGATCAAGTATGTCTACTTTTGATAAATTATTCAATTTTCGAGGACTCATTGTACGTCAGATTAAGTTCAGATAAAATTATTGACTGTATTTATTTAATTAAACACGGCATTCGATTATATGGTAAGACAATTACATTTTAAGCTGGTTAAAATTGGTACCAGAGGTAAAGTACTCAATACAATTCAATCCATGTGTGCTACTGAGAGTAGTATCGTTAAATACAATCATGATCTTTAATATGAATTTTGTTGTACAAAGGGTGTGCGACAAGGAGAATGCTTAATACCTTTTAACTTTCAATTTTTTGTGAAGAGAAAACAAAGAGAAGGATGGTGACTGGATGGGCAAGATGCTCGTAATACTGTACGCTAGCGTACAGTAATTGTTTTGAATAAGTAGTAAAGGTTTGCAAAATGGATTAGAACGACCGTTGTTTGAAATGGTAATGAATCAGATATACATACAATAAAAAGGTTAAAATTATTTCGGAAAGGTAGTAAGTTGCGAATAACAAAAGAGCTTACTACGATGGAAATGAAATTGAAGGTGATGGAAGATGTATATGTTGATGAATTGCTTTAATGACAGGTGGCTCTTTTGTGGCAGCTCAGAGGACGTCAACAGGACAAGCAATGAAATATGTGTTTACTTTTACAAAGCTCTTTTATATATGTGCCGCGGAAGAATTTATACAAGTTACTGGATATTATTATTGCTCCAATTATTTCATAACATGCAGAAGTGTCGGGATTTACACAAGGTAGTGTCATGTTGTTCTAAGAGTTAACTTTGTATGTGTTAAATATAGAGTGGTATTCTATGCGTTGAAATGAAAGGGTCCTCTTAAAATAATTCGAGCCATTCGGATTACCAACTATTGGCTAAAAGTGTGATATTCTATGAACATGACCTTTGAAAAAGTGTGTAGGCCCTTTTATGTGCAGAAGTATAATGAACCCAAACAAAACCTACTGGGTTGCAAGATAGTAATAAATAAAATTGGTTTAAGAAACATATTGCTGCAACAATGTGTATGTAATGTTGATGTGTTACTACAAGTAGAAAAGCAACGTTTGAAAGATAATTTCGTTCTTAATATAAGTTCTTTGCTTGAATTCTCAGGAATAGCAAGGATGAATATTCATCTGGCAAACAGTTTTTCAATTAAAGAATGCGCACTTTTATTAGGAATTTTAGAATAGCAGTAACTAAACGTCAGATCATATACTCCTTGCTCAAAACGTTAGTGATAGCCTATGAAAATGGAACATAATCTGATAGATGACGTTCTTTTGTTGTATTATAATGTCACTGTCATTTGGTATATAGACGCAAGTACATGCCTATGTGTTATTAGAGTCATACAAATTTGGTCCATTGTATTTACATACCTTCAAGTGATAATCAGAAGATTGCACGATGTTTATGCAACCTTGTTTTGGGTTGTTTTAAACTTTTCTTTAAATGTTTCAAGTTTTCCCAATAACCTTTCTAATACTGTTGAATAAAACGACATTTAATTACAAAACACTTTCTCAACCACTGGATAAGATTGACGATTAGTATGCATCAATGTGATTACATTTTCCTTAATTTCTGAAGTGAAGTTTTGTAGTTTTGTTCCTTTTTTGTTTCTTCTCCAGCTTCTTTGTTCTTTTGTTGCAATTTAAACAAAATTAACATGATACACGTCTAAATGTTTTGTTCATGAGTCATACTATATCATTTTGTATTAACTGTGTGTTTTAGAAATAATGACTTTTGTGCTGTATATTGTTTCATACATGTCTGCCGTTATTTCATGTTGGCATTAATTCATTTTGAATATTTACATGTTTGCAAAAGGCCGATGTACTAATATGGAATATTAATATGGAATAAATAAGTCACCACTCTTCAATGTGTATCAGCAGACACTCTCCAAATGTCTCTGTTTTTCATCAGACATAAATAAAGTATGCCTTTCTATGAGATTGAAAATATTTTTGATATTAACACTGCTCTTGATATGTGGTACGGACTTTTATAAATGTTCTTAACAAACAAACACCAACAAAAATACAACGCATCAAACTTCAACATCAATCTAAATGGATATCTTCTGAAATAAATGAACCTAGACATAAAAAGGGATAACATTCATTTTTTTTTAAAATGACAGAAAAATTATAAAAATGGCGAAATAGAGTGTGTGTGTGTGTGTGTGTGTGTGTGTGTGTGTTGGAGTATTAATGTAGCTTCAACAAATTTTCAGTCATATTGCTACAATATCTTCAATGTGGCAGTTTACAGTGATGTCTAGCACTGGGTTATCATGCTGCAGACACGTAGTATCATGTCCCACCCGGTCACATTATCCTGACACCAGGTCAACCATTCCTAACATTAACTCTTAATGCTGAGCGCCTAGCGAAATAAAGTAAATGCTTTAATAAATGAATATAAGAAACGTTAATATGCAACATGTGTTAAAGAAAATAAAACTTCTAGCTGATTGTATCCGTATCTGAATGAGCTCAATCCATCAAAAAAGCATTCCATTCAAACTCAGTTGGGCTCTAATAGCAACACTGCTTCTTCAATACAAGATGTAACTGACATGTTTAACCAGTTCCTTGCCAGTTTAGAAAGTACATATTATGACAGGGAACAAAACGGTAGTAATCCTGACTTAAACGACACTATATCTTTTGTAAAGGCTCGAGTTCCAGATGATCTACACGTTGCCCAAGATATTATCAGTGAAAGTGACGTTGTGTGATACAGATGAGATCAGACCAAAAGTCATTGCATTCTATGTAACCTATCTGATTAATTCGGATGTCTTCCCAAATAAACTAAGGTATGCTAAAATTACTCCTATTTTTAAGCAGAGACATAGAGGTGATCCTGAAAATTATCAACCACTTTTTGCACTACCAACTTTATAAAAAGTTTTGAAAAACATGTAGCGAAGCATGTTCATAACAACTTTAATGCTCTTTTCTTTTTTTGTAAGGATAAATCATGATCCCGCAAAGAAGATTCATGGCAAACAACTCTAACCAAATTAACTTATCAATGATTGGATGAAATCAATAATGGCAACCTAACTGACACACTATTTCTAAATTTGAAGAAAGCCTTTGATCGAGTGTCGCACGATATTCCCCTAAGTAAGCTACATTGTAATAGATTTCATGACCATTCACAATAATTGGTTTAAGTCATATTGATGTGATAGGAAGCGACAATTCTTATGGGAAATGCCTAAAAGGCTCTATACGGGGTTCCTTTCTCTTTCTTGTATTTATCGACGACATTCCACTCGGTACTCAACATACAAATACTGACATGTTTGCAGATGATTCAATAATTTATTCATCAAGTAGCAATGCATCTACCTGGAATGCAAACTGAGTTCAGACTTTACGTTAATTGACGAGTGAATGTAAGACTAAAAGTGTGTTTATGGTTGCATCTAAAGTACTTTCGAAGTTAAAGAAGAAAAACATATCCATTATTAATGTTAGTTGAAAATGGCAACGATGATAAGCTATTAGGAGTAATCATTGACTGAAGTCTTAAGTGGAAAAACAATCAGACAATGTTTGTAGGTCCCTCACATGTATAATGTCATTGCTTGGTAGAATAAAAACAATTACCTGATAATGATTCGAGCATTGTTTACTCTAATGCATATATACTTTCAAGAATTGACTATTGAGGACAAATTGTACTATTTCCCAATTAAACATAATTCACACATGAGCAGCTCTGCTGATTCCTGATGTCCCCATTGAAGCATCATCACCATCAGACACGTTCACAGAACTAAAATGGTTCAAAAAAGATGAGAGAGAAAAAATTCTGAAGGCACCTCTGGCTTTAAAATGTATCAAAGGAAATATTACAGAGAACATGGCTAAGTTATTCTTCTCCCTATAATCTAAGATCGAATTTTAACAACAATTTAGTATAACCAAACCTTTGCATTGAATAATTCGAAGAAAGTCTACGGTATTTAGTGGTTAAAATAAGGAACTCATCTCCTGTTCACATTCGATCTGCTGATTCTGTTAAATACTTTATAAAATGTGCATGCAGTATTTCAAACATTCGTATTAAAGAACTAGAAATATATAAGTTTTAGAATTGGGATTTTTCATGCTACTCTTCAGATTTATGACTTGTTTGTTTTGCATCGTTTCTATCAGCATATTTATAAAGGTTTTTAAAAATGTCCTATATATAATTTCCAGTGAATGAACATCTCTATACAATTGTACCTAATGTTGTTTTGTGAAGAAAAAAAAAGATAATAGAGATTAAATTTTACCAATGCCACATTTTAGCAGCTGAAGCTACAAAGTATATCCAAGAAGAAGTGATCATTGACTGCTTAATGTACATGAAGATGTTGTTGAAAGTCATTTTCAAAACAGTTATTGGAGAGACGAAATAAAATTAAATATATGCAGCTAATCGTTTTGCTCTCATAATGTATTTTAGTATGTATTTTTTTTTTGCTTACTTGCAAAAAGTTATTTTTATGAGATAAACGTTTGTATTGAAGTTAAATGTATATATACTTCTGTATTATCTTTTTGTATAGATGACCTCAAGGGCGATTTGTTTTATTTGTCTAATTGAATTACCCTCTTTAGACATTATTCTTATTCTTATTATTCTTCGGAAAGGCGTTAGAATATACATCATGTATATGTCTGGTCATTAAGAACCTATATAATGTATGTACCTTTGCAATTAAAAAACTGGGCAGCTAACGCGTTACAGTTTTAAACGTTTACAACACTGAATAAAATGCTTTTACTTTTCAAAATAATGATATACTTTTCCAGTTAGAGTCGAATATAGATCAAATTCGTTCAGTTCTTATTTCCAACAGAATGCTGATGCTGCGTAGTTTAAATATATTTTTATTGTGGTGCGTTGCGTTATTTCTTTTAATGAGTCACATTACTGTCCTTTAAGACACTTTTTTCCGTTTCAGTTTATATTCTTCAAAAGCAGCTTGGAACTTAACCCTAATAGCATGAGCTTATTTGTACAAAAGTGTATGAGTATCGTCTGCATATCGTCATATAACTCAAGATTTTGTTAGAAGAGAATTATAAAAATGTCAGATTCAAAAGATATTTGTTTCAATGACATATCATAATAAATGAAGCTCACAAAGGTGTCATTGGACTGCATTCTTAAACCAAGGACTTCAATATGTCTATAATATCAAATAGCTTTTAGAGTGACCGCACTTTTTAAGTAAGGAGACGGAATTGAGTGTCGATAATTTTAGACCTGTATCAACTTACCTTTTGTTAGCAGACTCCTTAAAAGTCAGTTTTCAATTCACTTCATGGCTTTTAGCACATAATAATTTGATTATCCAATGTCAATCAGGCTTCCATCAAAATAATCCATACAAGACAGCATTCACTGGTTTTGATTAATCACTAGGTAAAGACTAGAATTTATCCTTAGATCTATGCAACGTTTTTTTTTTTTTTGTTTTGTGAATCACATAATTTTCCTAAATAAATTATCAGAATATAATGTTATAAAGCTATCAGCTTGTAATATTACAAAGTTATCAGGATATAATGTACAAAGTTATCAGCATAAAATATTTCAACGTTATCAGCATAAAATGTTACAAAGTTATCAGCATAAAATGTTACAAAGTTATCAGGATATAATGTACAAAGTTATCAGCATAAAAATTTAGAACGCTTTCAGCACAAAACGTTACAAATGCCTGATTGTTTTGGTTTTAATCTTATCACAGAAGTAGATTACAAGCCGTGAACTGGAGTGCTACTATTTTGGATTTTAAGGAAATAACCAGTGAGTGCCCAAGATATTAACTTTAGACCCCGTCCTTTTTCATGATATGTACAAATGCTTTTCCAGCGTCTGAAACATTTTTCGTTGTCTATGTACGCAGATGATGCATCGCATTATGTTTGTGTTAAACCCAATAAAAGTGTTGATAGCTAAATATAGAGAACATTTGCAATGAACCATGAAATGTGTGTATAGTAATCAAAATAAATTTAAAGAAAACTCTGTACCTCCGTTTCTATTCAAAACAACGCTTAACCTGATCTAGAGAATTGTTTTCAGAAATAAATGGCACAATAACTGAAGAAGTCAAAAGTGATCAACTTTCATGTTTCCTTGTCGATCCAATTTATTCTCATCTAACCACTTTCAAACACTATTTATAAGTTTCAAACAAAGTAAGGATTATGAAAAGAGTATTAACCTTTATGTCAGATCGGTTGATCATAAAGTGTATAATACAGTTATTGTTCCATATTGTGTTCACTGCTGAACCGTGTGGGGAAAGTCTCGCAACTAGTTTTACATCCATTGCAGACAGGATGATTTTATATGTTAAAGATATTTTAACATTAACGTTAATTCTTTGTAACCCTTCGTCAAATGCCAATTAAGTATTACATTATATTTAGAAAACATGGTCATACTTTCATGATCTTAAACAATTTAACACCAGATCATCTTAATTTTTTATTTTGTTAGGAACATTAGCAAAAGGAATAACGGCTCGAGTGAAAACAATTACATCTATACATACAACAATTCGGATAAAATATTTTAAGAAATCTTTAACTAACCATGGACCTATCTTACAGAAAATTTACAGCATAATATCAAACAAGTAATAACAATTTACAACATAAAATCAAGCAAGCTATAACAATTTACAATATAATATCAGTCAAGTATATAAAGTGTCTGCTTTGAAGGAATCATTACTCTCCAAGGTTCTTCGTGAGCATTTAGGAGTTTTATGACTGGATACCATGTGTACATGGTAGCTGTGATCTATCAGTGAGATATTTCCACTACATTCGTTTTATTTTATTTTAGTGGAGTACAATTTTAACTTGTAGATGTTCACTAATTCCATCAATATTTCTTCCAAACATGGCGTATTTATAACTCATCATAAGGAGGTGAGTTGCATACCAGATTAGAGATCTTATATTCAAGGTAAAGATCGAAGCGTCGTTACTTTAGATGTTATTCACACTTCCATTTTGTTCTTTAACTTCAGAGATGTAGCCACTTTTATGCTACTATAACAATTTATTACATGTCGTATACATATTATATCATTAAAAGAATGTGTGTCGTATACAGTGTATATTAGTTATATCGTCAATGTCAAGGTCACATGTAAGAAGTGTAGGTTTTAATAACTTTTTCCCATTCGCTCTTAATTTAATAATCTTTGCATTTTGATATATAGCCAATAGAAGAACTGTTGCATTCAACATTTGGGATCCTGTCTTCAAAATCAAGGTCACAAGGCAAAATGTTCACCATTATTTCATTTCTGCTCGTCCCAAGTATATTCTGGAACATTCACATGCTTTAATTTTCGTGGAGCCGTATCTAGACTGCATGTTGCTTTTATGCTGTAGTGTCAGGGAACTGTGTGGGATAAAATGTTTATGCATAATATAGCCTTGGTTATTTCAACTTACTGAGTTCCTGGGGTGTGATACTCATTACATCGAGTTATCTAGTTGTAGATTTGACTACAACTAAGGTACCTATAGCCTAACATTATCTATGTATGATACAATACAACGATTTTCGTCAGGAATCTGTCCACTTTGTGGAGGCTTCTGAATAAAACAAAAGTCTGTAAGGCAAAATATCTTACAGCGGGATCTGCAAAACCAAACCAGATATTAATTGTGTGTTGAAAAATACATACACCAGTAGCCTTTATGAAAACAATCTTCGGTTGCAGAGGCACGTGAAATATAAAATTGTATCCAATTATGATGTCCGTTTTGCGTTATATAGTTATATATTGGCTGTTTTCAGAATTTGTTCTAAATTTTAGAGTCGGATCATATGTCATACTATCAGATAGACTATAGTTATTTTCAAGTTAGCCATTTTTATAACTGAGCAGAAAAACTGAATTCAGTAACATGCTGCATTTTTAAAGACCAGTTAATGTTAGATTTCTCATTATCCAGTGAGATTATTATGACTGGACACGTTCATCTAGGAACGTGGTAATTATATTAATACATTCGTATAGTAGATCCGATTAAGAGATTTAATGTGAAAGGAAATCAATTCATATGCGCGAGTAGAGGATTAATGGCGGCTTTTTCTTTCTCGGATTTATATAGGTCACGGCCTTGTATCCCACATGAAGTTTTTTCGTTTAGTAAAAAAAGGCTACATACTATGTACAGCCCTGGGAGTGATAATCCACTCAAATGAAGTCGCTAAATAAGTGGCCAGAGTCATGGGGTATAGAAGGCCTGGCCTATATGAAACCGAAAAATACAAAACAAAATGCCATTATACATCTACTGCAGAGTCATGAAAGATACACATAGTGACGTAGATCAGTAACCGGCAAAAACTCTCCTCTGACATTACTATGGTGGACACGATTATTTATTATTATAATACTCTGCACGGTAAAGATTTTTTACTCAGATCCATATTATTGATTGAAACTATGCTTCAGAAAATATTATTTCTCTGCAATCAAGGTTATTTACTTTTTATAACACAGTGTGGGGGAGCCAAATTTCTGGGGCAAGAAAATTGTGCTGCCTAAGATATTTTATACTAAGTATAGCCTGGAATATAGTAGAGATTATATTGAAAAATTGCCGTGGTTTATATATAATGCAGAAAATGCAGAAAATTCTCCGATCGACGCTCATAATATTTTCAAAGAATTTATAGAGATCTCAAATAACGGCATCGATTTTCCAAAGCCTGGCAAATACAGAATGAAGCACATAAGCTTAAATCACTGTTTTGTGTGAATGCATCATACAGGTTTAACAAGCGGATCCAAAGATGTTATATAGGTTTGCAGACACATAAGTTGGAATATATTAACAACTTAATTAACTAGGGAATGACTTTAGAACTGCAATAAGCTTATGAGCAGAAAAAGGTAACAACTTTATATGATATTGTGCAAGAACTATTGATGCCTCTGACATTGCCTTCACCTAATACGTCTGAATCTGGTGAATACCCTGATGTTATGAGTTAATATTCTGGCTGTAATGAAGATCCCCAAAAGCCAGTCACTTACATAAAAACATTTGATATTTATATAACAAAGGCATACAAATTAACCGACCGTGAAAAGTACTACGAAAACAAATACCACGTGCTACTAGCAAAACGGCTGGCACTATTTGATAAATTTACCAAGGATACTAAATTTCATCAAAGAATGAAATTCATGGATTGTTTATATAAGTTTCAGCTCTCGTCTGAGATTATTGGATATATAATTTACGAGTTCGTGTGCAACTTTACACTGGAAACTGAGATGTACTTGATGGCCATGATGCAGGCTTGGAGGAAATTATATCTGAGTTAGGACTTTACTTATTTGGCCCGCAACGTGAATATGAGCCAGTTTATTCAGCAGATCTTGACGAAAATTAAATATCACTTTCTAATGAAAGAACAAGTGTTGTATAGTTCATGACTATAACTATTGCTGCTGTCGTTCTATGCCACTCGCTATAAAGGATTGAATAAGAAAAAGACGAACTATCAAGGCAATTAAAAAGAAAACTTACATATATACGAACCTCAATGGCATTTGGACGCAATAACCGCAATGGAGTATGCATGGAAAATATTAATTATGCGGTAGAATATTACATTATTAAGAGTACTGTAAATCACATTTACTCGCTCATCGTGTTAGTACAGGTGCTCGAGCATGTCTTAAATGTTGTATCGGAGTCAAATCACGTAGTCAACTTTGCCTGCCATGTGAGTCTGTTCGTGAATACTATCACGAAGATTCTTCTGATCCTGTCATTACACAAATACCTGCGACCTGTGCACCAAAGTCTGTGATTGCACAAACATCCAAATCAGACTTAGAAATGAATAATAGGAGGATGGAAGCTATTGAAGTTTCTGGACTTGGATGAGTACAGAAATTAAAACAAGTCATTGACGGACTTTTTAATTAGAGAATGATTTTCCTTTATCTAAGCATGCAGACTGTGCATCAATTAAAGCACAACGCGCAAAAGCGACGGTACAATATGTTAAAACATTTTGCACGTGAGCGTAATATACGAATGCCAAAAGGTGCAAGAAAAGCTAACACACTTCCATTAATAGAAATGTTTGAGGATGAACAAAACCGTCGCTGTACTGCATCGGATATTGCTACTGAAGCCGCTGTGTATTGTTATATATATTTAATTAATTTTATTGTTGATTTAATTTAATTGTTTGTTTGTTAGTTTTTTTTTAAAATTATATATTTTTATTCCATTGCATGCTATTGTAATGTAATTTTATTTACTGGATTTGATAGTTTCCAGAAATTCAGTATAGTTTTTTGAAAACCTAATATGAGAACTTTCTATCTTAAGCTGACCTAGTTCCTGACCTTATTTCATGATTGGAAGTAAACAACTTTTTTTAAAATATTCTTTCTTAATGTAGGATTCATAGAGTGCAATCAAGGCTGTACTGGGAGTACGTGACTTTATACATGTAAATAGCTTCTACGTTGTTCTCGAAACATGTAGCAATTATTTCGAAATTCTGGTTTTACCGGAGGTTTGACCCTTATCCGGGCGTCTGATTTACGCGGAAGCCAGATCTAGTAGTGATGTTTTGAGAAATAATTTCAGTTGAGCTATAAACCATTAACACTTAAAGGTGTTTTGTTGTGACAAGTTTGAGTTGAAATTCTATTTCATGGAATTATTAATTCTTTTCCATGGGAATATTTAAGTGCTCATACAGAATACTTAGACAAAGACACTTTTTGAAATTTTATTCGGAATTCAAAACTGGAATATTATTTTCTGTGGTTCAACCAAGAACTGTTGATACTTTATTACTATACTGACTCTGGTATAAGTCATCGCCTTACATTGTTTTTTTTCGTCGGGAGTCAAACTCAAATTCATTAGAACATTTTATTACTAGGACTTCTCATTTTTAATTATTGGAATATTCTTGGATTATTTTTGGATTTTATTCCTAAAACCGTAAGTTCTTTTCTCATTTTACCTTGTCATTCTAGGGAAATAAATTATTTGTTAAATTTTACAAAGCTTGTTGTCTTCACTTTTTTCTTGTTACTGTCTTTGAGAGCCTAAACACGTAACAGTATGTTCGTGAAAAAGCACAACGATTACAAGTGCTTGAATTTAAATTTCAACAGCGCAGTGGTGAGTTAGAAAATAAAGTGACAATTACAAACCAGGCATAATTGCTCTACAACTGCTATCAATTATGATTCCTGGAATTATATCGGCATGGCAGCGCTTAGCTATCTTAGGAATTAAAGCGGATATTGTCCTTAATGCGCATTTAGTTACGCCGCTTAGTTTTGACAAGGATGCGTTTAAAATCGCAACACCGTGGATTCACGGCGGTGCTCGAAGACTTTTGAATGGTAAAGATACCAAGGTTATTAATGATGAAATCAACAAAGGAATTGTAAAGATTCTCGAGACGTCGGAAACATACACTAATTCTAGACCTGGATGAACACTTGACAGACTTGGATAGGTCGAGGTACATATTTCCCCATATCAACTTTACGTGGATGGAGTTGCATAGCAACGCCGGTGTGTATTCCTAGTGTTTGCTACTAAAAATGTTTAATTCTACGTAATAATTATTTTATATAGACAACTAATTCGCATTACAAGAAACTTCGCAATAGATAATCTCAGCTGTCAACAAGGTTACGTGGGTTACACTAACTAAAATATTCAAAAATCGCTATTGACAACAAAGTAGAAAACACGGTGTAAGACATGGCAGCGGTCCTCATGATATCATACGAATGTAGAACATATCGTAAACATAAAGTTGTAACTACGACACATAACAACAAAACCTCCAACTATAAAAGATACGAAAACCATCGAAGATAATAGCAAATATAATAAAGAATGCAAATGACGACGAATCTAGCATATTTAATACAGGTAAAACAATATACTGAATATAACTAAAAAAGACAAAATATGTGATCGCACCCCCAGCAGTCATCCTGACTGTTAACAGAAACGGCCCTATATTTCCGTCAGCAGCGCGGAGCCCAAGGCGGTGGCCTCGTTCGCCTCGCCATAGGGCCTGGCCTGACTTAATAATGGGGACTGAGGATGAAAATCGACTGTACTGACAAGACATAAGGCGCACTGGCCTGAAACCGAGAAAAGAATATATAGTCAACATGTGGTTTCTCATGGTCTAATTTAGTACAATATGTCATTGGTAGGAGAAAGAGAGTTAGCTCAACGAACTGTCCATCTGTGCGTGTTTCGAAAGACTGATCCCATGTCCCGCCATTATGTCCTGCCTCTGATCCTCTTACTGCAGCTGTCAACTAATGTGAGATAGCTCAGTTTGTTCATCAATTAATGTATTTTGACATCCACGCATTGATTCCAGTGGGCAACATTCCTTTGGAGATTAATATTCTATCAAAAGAATTTTAGCACATTAGACATAGTGATATTGCACAAGAGCATTTCATGCATGCATACGTCATGCAGATCAACGGAGGCAACCGTCTCGTCGGCCACCTACAAACCCACAGACAATTCGTTCCCGCTAAAACACTGGATGACTAAAGTGGTCCTGATCTACTTGATGGACGAACTTTATAAACACGTACTATCACTTGTTTGAACTTCATATGTGATCTACCATTGCCAAAGAACCCCGCAACTGCCGAGAGGGTGGAAGGTGGCCCCATAATAAAGTTTTGAGGACGGGGAGGCAGACTATTTTGCCACTTAATTGCTTGATACTATATATTTTTTTATTCTTATACGTGGAATATGATTTAATATTACTATAGACCTTCCTGAAGTCGCTGCATTTGAAATCACTGTTTCTCTGTTTACTAGCACTTAAAAGTTGTGGACAAACATATATACGAAATTAAACGGAAGTAAGCTTATCGTGATACTATTTTGGAAGACAATTATACTCAAAATGAAACATTTCTGGTAGGATGTATTGAGGTACATAACTTAATTATCACAGGTTGCCCACGACAACATCTCACCTCACTTCTTCTTAATGGTCAGTCAAAGCGTCGTTTATTTGCTTATATACAATCCGTATCTAGAAAATTGGTCTGAAATTTGGAGGAACCCATGGCATGTGGAGGCACTCCTTAATGTGCATAATGCTTTGAAAAAGTCAAACACAAATATGTTTAGTAGCTAACTATTTTCTCAAACCTTCGCGATGTGATCAAACTTCACAGAATTTCTCTTAATGCCATAAAGCTTGTCAGTAAAATAAAAAATTCCGTGTAGCTATATGTCTTCGTTCTGTGGGTGGTACCATGAAGGCTAAATATATCGATGTATCGTAGATGGCCAAAAACTTAATATATTTTTTGTCTCATCCTTTATATATTTGTCTCGAAAAAAAAAACAAGATTTGTATTTTTTTCTAGCCCTCTTCCGAGGCAAAATTCTGGATATATTTTCTGTCGAGCCTTTTTCGTATGCTAAAAGCTTGATATATAATTTGTCTCGCCCCATCGGAGGTCCAAAACTGAAAACATAATTTCTGCCTCGCTCTTTTGGAGAAAAATATTATATATGGGATCTTGGCGTCGTACTTTTGCACTGTTAACTCAGAATTAAAACACTTTGCAACCCGTTAAAGCTTTTGTGGAAACTCATCTCTCGAAAGAAAAAAAAAGGCAAAGCAGTAATTCAGGAAACCCTTGTATGTCATGTCCCTATAACAACGATGAACATTATTTTAGTTTATGTTCTATTTTTTACAGATGAAGCAAATACTAAAGAAATCTGAGCAACCTTTTAATCTAAATCGCACATGACCCAATACTAATAATGCATGGACAGTTGACGCTTAAACATTTGTGGATGGATCTCTGTTTGCATTTAGCAGATTGTTCTGTAGCAAGTATACATGCAGCAAAACAAATCTATCGCATGAACAGACATTCATTCAGTATGATATAGGATATGTGCTATTTACGCATCCTTTTATAGTTTTTTTATATTTGAGGATTTTTTTAATTGATTATGGGGAGACAGTCATGGGTACATATTTCTCAGGCGGAGTAATTAACCAGTTCTAAGAGCATACGTTATGTACAGCAATCACTACTTTATGATAGCATGAATTAGGTTCATAAAATGGACCCTCCTTAAAATAAAATTTGGAACATGGATTTATCTGGATAATTACATGTAATTTAAGATACTAATATTTTTGTATTGGGCGTTGTTTAGGTCGATTATTTTATTGCATGTAGTGAAGTACTAATGTTTCGATTAGAAAAGCTTACTTATTAACCATACAAATGTGAAAAAAGAAAAACCATGCAAGTGTAAAATTATTAGTGTTTCGTGACTTGTCTTTAGGTGATTAAAGATTCTGACTTGTAGTGGTTGCACGTTTAAGAACCTTACAGTTGACAAAGACAGTTTGTGGACATTTTTTAAAAAAACAGACGATCCAAGCCAGACTCATGCAAAAGTTATTTCGTTCTCTCATTGTTTAGACCCCATGCGTGTATCAATATTTACGCATACATCACATATCCACATACATATTCATGCGTGCATACATATACACTCGCGCATTATACTTGTATATGCACATACCAATACATGTGCACACGCATATACACACAAATCCATTTATATTTATATCTATAATGTTTAAGTTTGCAGAGCTGATCAATTTTTTAAATGCTACAAACGTTAAGAATGTTTCAGCCTGCATATCAAAGGCATTTACAAGTAGAATCAGAATATGCAGTATTATAAATGTTCACTATATGTTACAAATATATATATATATATATATATATATATATATATATATATATATATATATATATATATATATATATATATATATATATATATATATATATATATATATAATTTTTTTTTTGGCGAATAACACTCATCTCAAGTGCACTGGATCCAGCAAGGTATCACGTGTGTCAGGGATTGATTAAGATAAATGCAATAAACTGACAACGAACAGTGTCGAACCTAGTATCTAGCTAGTCTGAGCGCTTACTTCGCTTTAATGTCTTTTTCAAAGGCAAATACAAAACATAGACAAGACAAACGAATAAAACAGAAAAACGGTTACATTTGCGAAACTATTTTACAAAGCGTGCCACTTTTTCCGGATTAATTAAAAAGATGAACGAGTACGTGCCACAGTAAGAGGGTAACACTGTTAAAATCGAAATTTCCTTCAACTTTACTCTAAGGGAAATAAATAACTCGAGCTTGGACATTACACCCATTATATCATTTCCGCATCTCAGCTCTCAACAGTAGCCCTCCCAAGGACAAATCGACCCCTTAGAGCATCAAGGTGCTATGTGCGCTTTTGGTTAATCTTAAATTTTGCTAAAAAAAACACTTAAAATATTCACATCTTACCATAAAAAATGGACACTATATTACATCAACACCTATATGGGATATTAATATCGTCGAAGTCAAATCTGCATAAAACGAGAAGACTCTAAGCACAAAGGTCTTATGTGCATTGTTTGCATGCATCAACGTTCTATTGGGTAAATAGCACCTTGATGCATTTAATGAATATGCTTATTTCTACAACATAGATCTGTAGCGGTTTTGTTGACATACTCATTAAGGTAAACTGACCAGTCTGGTTTCAAATTACATATTAATAGTGAGGTGAGAAACCAGGTTTATCAATAGGGCACTGAATCTATGTGATCTTCTTTTGCTGCATCAGCAAATTATTTAAAATAAACTTCTTTAACTTGATCACAAAATTTATTAATTATTTGTAAACTTCTTTTGCTATTTCACACTGGTTTTGCAAACTAAATGGTTGCCTTATAGAATATGAGTCAGAGAATATTATGGATATTTTAAAGGTAAGTACTAAAGCCTACGATTCATTTGTATTTACAAAATATTGTTACTCATTTATATTAAATCAGTATTAATGCAAGAAATATAACATAACATTCATTTGTATTTACAAAATATTGTTACTCATTTATATTAAATCAGTATTAATGCAAGAAATATAACATACCATTCATTTATATTTTACAGAATATTGTTACTCATTTATATTAAATCAGTATTAATGCAAGAAATATAAGATACCATTCATTTATATTTTACAGAATATAGTAACTCATTTATATTAAATCAGTATTAACGCAAGTAATATAACATACCATTCATTTATATTTTACAGAATATAGTAATTCATTTAAATTAAATCAGTATTAATGCACGTAATAAGGCATCCCATTTATTTGTATTTGCAGAATATAGTAACTCGTTTCCTTTATATCAGTACTAAGACGCTCCTGTTGTTTTTACTTCTAATATGTTTAGCTGATTTCTTTAACAAAATAAAACCAACTTGAAAAAAGGCAATGGTAAATTGTCAGACTAATGCGTTTCTGAAGCATTTAAAGATCTACCTGTATTTGCCATGTAATGATTACAATATTATTGTAATGTTACGACATTTTATGTTACATGCAGGTATAAAATTATGATAAATCAGACAGTGCAAATAAAGCTGTTATTTATGAATTGGACACATAAATGGTGAAATGAAAATGAGAAAGCACATCCTAAAAATGATTCTAAAAATCTCATTTATGATGAGGGAGATAGCTTGGATAAATCTTTGGCCGTGTTTCAGAGAAGGATAGGGACTATTCTTGAAATATTCCAGCGTGAAAATATGAATGATGCCAATAATCGTACAGATTACCACCATTCAAAACATGATTTCAACGCATCTGATTCAAACCTGCCAGGGATCTTAACAAGTTAATTAAAGACATATCAAAATAAGCATGGAAGAAAAGGGCAGGAAAGTCAGTAAAGATGAAAGTATTGAAATCCAAACATACACATTTATATTTGTATATATTATTCATTTTTTCACCAAAGAAAAATCAATGTTCCCAGTGTACAAAGTTCAATATCAAAATGATTGAATGAAATGCTGACAGTACTCTAAAAGAAATCAAGGTTCCCATTTGAGGCGTAAGGATAATTCACGATTCACGAGAGCAAAAATATAATGATAAAACAAGAGCAAAGACTGTCAACTTTTTCTATGCTGCAACTTTTGATTTGCATGCAGTATTGAATACCTTTTGGAGAACTTTGCTACAAACGAAAACTCTCTTGTTACAATCTATCATTTTACTCAGTAGAAGATGAAAATGGCACCTGCTACCTCTAGGATGGAAACCAGAATGGAAGAGGTTCATGCGAGATTGTAACTTGCTTTACAAACGTACATTAATTCCAGTGCAAATAACCATTTAGTGAAGGAAATAACATTGTGTTCTGATACTTGCGAAGAACAGAAAAGGAACCAATATTCTCTATGTCATAAGCAAAGCCAACACAATAAAGGCCATCGACCATATATTAATTGAACCAGGCAATTCTCTAATCGAATTGGACAGAATGCATGCTGTCATTCAAGTGCTAAAACGAAAACATTGGTATATGTTCCATATCACTGGCATACTGTCATTTATCTTGCTCGAAGAAATAAACATTACATTTTCGTGCCAATGAAGGATACAATTCTCTTGAACCTGAAGTGATTTTCCCAACAAAGTGTTGTCCAAACATGAATTTCAGCACCAGCAATCCAAGAATAAACTGGTTTAAATTGTCTGAAAACATAGAGAAAACTTCTTCAGGAACTGCATTTCTTAATGAAACATTTGATGTAAATGCCTTTATGGAAATTACAGTTTCATCAAACACAATGACAAGAAATCAACTGCAAACTTACTTTCACAAAGTGACTTGAGAGCAAGCTACACCGAGAAAATACCAATATCGAACATTAAGAAAACAAATTTACTTTCTATTTGTCACAGTGGGTTCATTCTCGAGGAATATCATCCATATTATAAATGAATACCAACATAAAACATAAACGAGATTGCCTTCAAATACCAGATATAACAGAACGTGAATATTAAACTGACGATGAATAAGTGACATGTGACTGAAGTGCATCAATAGCTTTCAATGGAAGTCAAAATAAATAGAGATAGTTACTCTTGTACGTATCTGATTTAGAACTGCATGATAAGTAGCGTAAAATATACAATGCCACGGTTTCCTGAATATAAGCAATAAGTCTTTTCACTTTATTAGTGTTCTCATATTTAAAAGAAACACTAGTTTAAAACTCACAAGTTCGTTTAAGTATTGCATATTAAAATATGTATAACACAAAGAAAACAAATCAGTAATACTGCACCTCAAGCGTTTATAATCGATGATTTATTTTATTGCGAAAGGTCTATTTAACAATAGCATACTTTTTATAGCAACTTTTCTGTAAGCACCAAGGTGCCGTATGCCAAATAGCACCCTGATAATCGAAAGGTTTCATATGTTATGTGTTTGCATCAAGGTACTACTGGACAAAAAGTGACATTAACGTATAAATATCCGAGTGTCTCAATATAAGTAAGTAGTAAGATGGGCCACTTTAGCGTCAATGAAAATCCCAGTCAAAAAGGTCGTGGGCAACTTTGGCGTCAATGGTAATTTAACACGGGGAAATGTAACATGGAGTGAATGGTTAATTGAACATAGCGACATGGGATTGGGCCACTTTAGCGTCAACGGGACCTTAACGTTAAAAATGGGTATATCAAAATTGGCATCAATGGGAATTTAACATGGGAATGTCACCTGGAGGTCAATGGGGATTCAACTTTGGTGACATCAATACTATTTATAGGCTGAAATGTACTTGTAGAGTGAAATTTACTTGTAGGGACAAAGAAAAGAGGACAAAGATGTTCCAAAGAAAGACTCACAGACAGAATAGAGACTCCAGTAGGAAAAGTCTATTTGATGGGTACAAAACATTTATTAAAGTATATACATGAGCTCTCTGGCATGTGTTATGGTCTAAACACTATCCATTTAATAATACAAATTTGGTCATGGAACAAACCTTTTCACATATCTATTGACAAAGCGTGAATACTATACTTTCGAGACCTTACTTCAAACGAGGGCAGCCAGTGCAAGGTATGACGATATCTGGACCTGCTCTACCAGTTCTGGAGCTCGGACGATAGTCTACGCTTTCTGCCAGGTCGCTGATTCTGCTTTCCAGATTGTTGCCTGCGCTTTCTAAAACGCTCGCTATACTCTCAGCATCTTGAAAAACAAGATAGTCTGGCGGAACAATTGTCGTTGCGTAGATAGGTTCCCACGTCGGGCGATGTTTTGTTGGATGCTGCGTATGTGCCTTTATTTCTTTTTGTTGTCTACCGTATTGATTAAAAGTCCGACGAAACCGACAACAGAAACCTGGGCTAAACGTTTCTCCCTCAAGCTCGTCGAGTCTCTGGCATCTTTGTTTCCTTGGAAAGCGAAACAGGATTACAAAGTCGTGGCAAGAGAGAGACACCTTTCTTTCTTTGGTTGTATCCAGAACATCGGGAACCTTTCTGCCGCTGCTTGGAAAAGCCTAAAAAAAAACCCGTCCACAGTCTCGTGGATTCAATCCAAGGCTGCCTTCTCGGGTAGGAGCCCGTAAAGTCAATACACAGATTTTAAAGAGGAGCACTCCCATTTAAACACTATGTAGTATATTGCTGACGACGATTTATGCCTCTAAGTTTGTCCTATTTGCTACCTTCCACATTATTTCTAGGTATACTTCGTCAATTCTACAACAAACGTGTATTCATAATACACATTCAATGGGGCTTCGTTCTCTACACTTCCAAATGTACCACCAACGCTGTTCTTGTCCCAGATTGCCTTCCAAACAAAGGTAATGTAGAATCAGGATCCGTATTCAGGCATTATTCGGCATATGTTGTATTAAGTTTCAAACAGTCTTTAATATCTGCATTGAATGAAACATAAAAATCTAAGATAAAATGTATATTGATTTACTTTCCGCTACTAATGGAAAATACGCAGGCTTTAAAATTTATTGCCATCATCAGTATTTTTTGTGTGACCGCTCCGGTGGTCTAGTGGTTAGAGCGTCCGCCTCGGATGCGGCAGGTCGTTGGTTCGATCCCCGGCCGAGTCATACTAAAGACTTTAAAAAAATGGTATTAACAGTTGCCTCGCTTGGCGCTCAGCATTAAGAGGTTAATGTTAGGACTAGTCTGCCTGGTTGTCAGGATAATGTGACTGGGTGGGACATCATGCTACATGTCTGCAGCATGATGCCCCAGTGCTAGACATCACTATAAACGGCCACACTGCAAACATTGTAGCGATATAACTGAAAAATTGTTAAAGCTACGTTAAAAATCCACATCACACGCAAACACAGTAGTGTTTTTGTTGTTACCGTTTTAAAAGATTGTTGCGTAAGTGAAATCAAATTCAATTATTTATCTTTCACGATAATGTAAAGAAGCATGATTCGAAATAGCTTCGCCTTTTTTAATATTTTAGAATCATTTTGTGCACGGTTTTCCAAGGTTTTGTTTTACTTGGCATTCAACCACTTTCTTCAGGAAATCGGACGTTGATCTGTACAACCAATCTATCAGCCAAAATAACACACTAAATGGAGCTTTTGTCCTGGAAAGCAAGGCTAAATTACCGATTTTATCCTGGATGAGATCGATATATATATAGGCAGAACACAACAATGCAGTTCTAATCAGCAATCTATCGCAAATTTGCTACTAGTTATGCATGCGCACGTATAGAGAACCTACGTTATATATGCCGCGAAGCGGCGATAGTTCATTTTAATAAAGCCGAACGAATTGCCCTGGGTATCAGATACACAATAACATCACGTGCCAGAGAAAATAGGATTGTGACTAAAAGGTTCGTCTCCATGGTGTAAGAATAGTTTTTACTTTAACAAAGAACTCAGCTTGGTGATTTTTCATGGGAAACTGGATGAAGTTCGAGCTCTGAACGAACATTATAATTACGTTCTTCGCCACATTTGTGAAATTTGGGAAATAATATAAAATGCGGTTAAATCAGAATCATGTTTGAATGGAATGTTAGCATATACTACCGCAGCCATTGCTGCCCCATTAATATTTCTCTGTGAACTCGATTGCGGTGCAAGGTTATATCGAACCTGTCGTGTTAATATTTATTTGGGAACTCGATTATGGTGCAAGGTTATATCGAACCTGTCGTGTTAATATTTATTTGGGAACTCGATTATGGTGCAAGGTTATATTGAAACTAACTTATTGGGATTTCTCTGTGAACTCGATTATGGTGCAAAGTTATATCCAATCTGTCGTATTAAGATTTCTCTGTGAACTCGATCATGGTGTAAAATTATATCCAATCTTTCGTATTAATATTTCTCTGTGAACTCAGTTATGGTGCAAAGTTATATCCAATCTGGCGTATTAATATTTCTCTGTGAGCTCGATTATGGGGCAGAATTATATCCAATCTGTCGCATTAATATTTTTTTCTGGGACTTCGATAATGGTGCCAGGTTATATCGAATATGTCGTATTAATATTTTTTCTCTGAACTCGATTATGGTGGAAGGTTATAATGAAACTGACCTACTGTGATTTCTCTGTGATCTTGATTATCTTGATTATTGTCCAAGATTATACTGAAACATCATATTTTAGGAAGATTTTAGAATAAAAATGTACAATAATCTCTTTAAATTTGTCGCAGTGCATGACTTTAATTTTTTTTGTTCATCAATTAAGGAACACGTATTATCAAAGAAGACAAAGATATCTTGATTTCATGAGAGACCCAAAAAAGCATTATGAACGAAGAGATTGTCATGTAACGTTTTATAGAAATAGCAGTGACAAAGTTCCAAATCGGTCTCGAAACACTAAGTGCCTTGCTGAAACTATAAAGAAACTAACACCACAGTATTCATATACCCTTTCTTTAAGTGTCTGGCAAAAACATGGCAAATGGTTGATGACCATTTTGATTATCATCCTCATGTCCGTTTAAAACTGCATTGTTTGAGAAAAACCCTTTACAAATGAATTATTATGTTAGGAAATGTATAAACTGATATGAGAACTAATTCATTCAGAACCAATAGAGCGATAAGGCTCCAATGCGCCAGACTATCAAGCTAGATCAGTATTTCAGTGAACTTATCTCAGCTTCGAAAATTAAATGAACTTGTATGTGGGATACTTTTACAGATTTTAAAGGGCGGAATTGATTAGTAAATGTTTATTCAACTTACATGGTCGAAACATTGGTGTCCGGGCCCATCTTCACTTTGAAATGCTATGTAATGTTTACAGCACCGATGTTTTAAACTTAGACAAATACAAATGTTTAATACATATTTATTGTCATTCATATGTTGTAAGCGAAGGTGTTCTCTTTGGTTTTGTCAATCAATAGTTGGCAACACGTGTAATGTTTAGATTGGCCATTAAATACAGCCGAATTTGGATATCTTCTATACATTGTGCACAATGTAACAACATATATTCGCTTATCTGAAGCGATCTCAGCTTTGCAAGTCCCCTCCTATGCTACTGATGTAGGGAACGTGGGAGCTAAGATTAAGGTTAACTGCATCACTATTTTCAGTGTATTTGCCAGATCCAGCTGAACTAACACTTGATACTAGTCATGCGACATTTCATCAGCTATTTTAATCCAATAATAAGTCTTCTGTACTCAACGACCGTTTTCTACTAGTTCTTGATATTTTAAAGGGTACAATAATCCGAATCCCACTGTTTCAAGCCCTATTATCAAGACCACGTTTACAGAATCCCAATGTTTCAAGCCTTATTATCAAGACCACTTTTACAGAATCCCACTGTTTCAAGCCTTATTATCAAGACCACGTTTACAGAATCCCACTGTTTCAAGCCTTATTATCAAGACCACGTTTACAGAATCCCACTGTTTCAAGCCTTATTATCAAGACCACGTTTACAGATCGCAGCAGTAAACAGGCCTATGTTAATCCAACGCTAAAAACAGGAGGTTTCTGAGCATTTGCACCATGAAATGTTCGAAATTAGCAGAAAATGTGTGTATTTTATACACGGTTTTCATTTGATTGAAGTCGATGCATTTGACCAGAGCTACGAAGTCCCCCGCATGACCATCAGTAAATATAGAAAGGGGCTTCTAGAGCAGAGGAAATCTTTGCTTACCTGGTCTGTAACGTTGGTACTCACAAATGAACTATCATGGTTGCGATCTAGACTTAGTAGTCAATGATACAAAATATTGTGAGTATAGTTAATATATCATATTTGCTGCATATTTCTCAACGAAGACGTCATTTTCCCCTGCATTAATTGTAATGAGGTACCTTTGTATTTTACGTACTTTTACGAGAATAAGTTCATTCCTTTCGCCTAATTAACCTCATTTTTTATGGAATTTATGCTCGTGAAGATACAGAATTAAAAATATCAAAAGAATAATAATGTTATCATCTCAGCGAATATATATATATATATATATATATATATATATATATATATATATATATATATATATATATATATATATATATATATATAGCGAATCATTTCCTTACGCAAGGTGACGTAATGACATTCCGTTTCTGCCACTGAAATCAAATAAGTAGTCTCAAAACCTTTCTTGCCTGCGTTCTGGAATGGCGTTATTGATTATTCAGACCATTTATGAATGATATACTAATTAATTAAACACTATTTTCCATATGCATCATTAAGAATCCTTTTTGTTTGCTAATATGTTACTTTTAATTTTGTATCGGTATATTTCTACCTATAGAGCATTGCCGTGTCGTCGATAGTCAATAAAGCAGAAAAAGGAATTAAATATAAAATACATACTGGCTGAACTCAACAATCCTGCCAGTCATTTCAATGCAATTTTGTAAAGTAAGGCTGGAATTAAAGAGGTGGCAGAAAATTGTTGCTCAGGTCCAGCAAGGGGACAAAATCTAAAGTGTGCACATCAAGCTTTTAACATGCTTATCTTTCTCTGTTGAATCTTTGTCCAGTTCTATCATATTTTTCCATAGAAAATTTCCGTCAGGTTGCTGCTCGATTTATAAAAAGTCTATCAATTAACACGAATCTCAGTTTTTTTGGCAAACTGATATTACAAAATTCACGAAAGTGTTTTGCTGAAAATTCATATTACTTGTTAAGTGTAAATTGGAGTATATGTATGATTCATGAACTCTAGGCGATAGTTGAGGGTGCTCGCTTAGATTCCTGCTTAGAACGAGTTATAGCTCTCTATCCTGATTGAGTATATATATATATATATATATATATATATATATATATATATATATATATATATATATATATATATATATATATATATATATATATATATGTGTGTGTGTGTGTGTGTGTGTGTGTGTGTGTGTTTGTGGTAGGTACGCTGTATCATTGATATACCACGAGATGTATAAACTTTTCATTAAAAAATGAAGAGGTTTGCAGAGTTTCCTTTAATGAAACATTTTTACAAGTGGTATGTGAAAGATACAGCGTATATATTATACATATACTATTTATTTCACATACAAATACACAAACTTCCATTTCCAACGGAGTTAAGATTGACTTCAAGCAACTCTGTATCTATGAAGTGAATGAATCCTTATATCTCTCCTCACTGTGTCCGCTACAAAATGTTGTTCTGTATCTTTTACGGCTATTCGCAATTGTCTTTGTACATTGATAAGTTGCTTCTTTGTGGCGCTTATATTTTCATTCACATTATATAAATAAATATAAGACACACCTGTGATTTAAACATGAAATATGGTTTAACCGAAGAAAGTAGAGCAATACAAACAGCGCATGATTAACTTATTGAATACTGACCACACAGACATTGAGTCACAGGCGAGTATACTGAAACGCATGGAGAATACAGACTAAGCGAAATGACAAACCAACAAGAGGTATTTCAAACATTCAATTTTATTCACAGTTGATTTGTGTTATTATTATGCTTTAATTAGCATTTCTACTGACAATAACATGGTTTTTATTCCTCGTCTCTTTCTTTCCCCTTTCCGTTGGTCGTTTGACACAGGCGAAAGTCCGCTACACTTATTTTTCACGGATTTTCGCCCTAATTTGCGACGATGATCCAGAGAGACAGACAGAAAGAGGGTGATACAATGTGGAATGTGGTGTAACTTTGCTATGCTGACTGACGAAGCAAGAGAGAGAGAGAGGTGGAGAGAGAGAGAGAGAGGGGGTGGGGGTGGAGGGGGTGGAGAGAGAGAGAGAGACTTGCCATAAGATTATTTCTGCTATTATCCATCCCCATGTTTCTCGGTTGGTAGATGAGTCTGCTGCTGACCAATCAACACAGTAACAGAAAGAGGGAGAGCGGCCCAAATATCCTAGCTACGTCACTGCTCTCCTAAGAAGATGAGTTAAAATGTTATATCCTCTTTCTAAGTAATTTGATATGGTCTCACTGGACAGTTTATCTGGTGAATTTTCATCCGACAATGACCTATTGCAGAAAAATGAGAATAATTTTACGCTGAAGATGCAAATAAAAACAAAATAATGATTTTTGTAGAAAGCATACATGTGAGATTTTGACTGCAGCAATGAGGTTAATTCCTAATGCAACTGGTGGCTTTTATACTGAACCAACACTGCCACCAACACCTAAATTTTACATTCATTTTTTGACAGCAAAGAGCTATTTTGGATATTTTCCTTTGACAGGGCAGCTAAAAGAATCAGTATATGCCTTATGCATGAATAAAGTTCACTAGCACTATAAAACAAAATTAGCATACTTTTCATCACCCCTCAACCATCTAGACTTTTAGATATTTACCTCTGTAGCAGACACATGTAAATACGTAAGCCAAGTCGGCTGCTCATTTGCAGCC
Source organism: Sinohyriopsis cumingii (assembly GCA_028554795.2). NCBI lineage: Eukaryota > Metazoa > Mollusca > Bivalvia > Unionida > Unionidae > Sinohyriopsis > Sinohyriopsis cumingii. Next base: position 116,498,962 of record CM068826.1, on the reverse strand, counting down.
CAAGTTACGCAGTTAATCTCCAATGCTCGTCTGACTGTGACAAGCAGTCACCAACAAGCCAACCCAATTCCAAGCCTAACTCAATGTAAATCTCAACCACATTACATATTTAGCTTCTGTGTGAATTTATAAATGCTAGGCTTGTGATAATTAGGTTCATGCCTTCTACCTTAAAAATTAGGGAGGTGTCAAAATACGAAACTATCCAATGAGACCTTAAGAGTTTATATGCCAGTTGGATTAGGGGAAACACTTCTCAGTTTCAAAACTTTGGGCAATTCTGAATAAAACGTAGCCTCAACACGTATAAAATTCACAATCGTCTGTTTCCTGTGATGTATGGCATTTGTCGATGATCGAGAGCCATTATATAGAGCAACAGTTATGCGACACCTTCATACTTTCATTTTACATATAATTTCCTTAAAACAAGTCCATGCCATCATTTTTCATAGCTAATATAGCGTGTAGTGTTAGTGCCTGGTGATATATGTGATATTTCACAGCAAAAATAGTGCTGTTTATGAAATCTCAAAATGTAAGGAATAAAAGATGTTTAAAAAAAAGCCAAACTGATTCTCCTGTAAAATAACTGATACATGTGCATGCTAAGTACTTAACAAGATATGAACGATGCACAGCATATATAAACTGACCAGAACTCTCTCATTGATTTCATGAAGAAAGTCAAATCTATACTAGAACAGAGAAATCTTAGGTAGACTGTAAGGGAAGCAACTCATCAGGTAACATAAAATGTATGGACCAATCTTTGTAAATTGAACCACATCAGTTTGGAAATTTAAACTATGAAATTCTATACACAGATTCATCCCATCTGTTGATAAAACAATATTTATGGATAATGTATTTTAAGAACACTAAGAAGGTCACCTTTGCATCACATTTTCACACTAGCCATCACATATTATTGCTGAACCTGCAGCTATTTAGAGAAGTTTGTGTTGCTAGTGATTTTAACCTGCATATAATCAAATGTATTATTGACTTGATCGATATCTTCTAATGATGGAGCCATCATCTTGATTTATTCTTTTTTGAAAACTCTAATGAACGTGCTCTAAACTTCGACAGCTATACACCAACAATGACCGCTCCGGTGGCCTAAGTGGTTAGATCGTCCGCCTCCAATGCGGTAGATCGTGGGTTCAAAACCAAACCGAGTCATTCCAAAGACTAATAAAAATGGTACTAGCAGCTGCCTCGCTTCGCGCTCAGCATTAAGAGGTTAGTGTTAGGACTGGTCGACCTGGTGTCATGATAATATAACCGGGTGGAACATGATGCTACATGTCTGCAGCATGATGCCCTGGTGCTAAACATCGCTATAAACTGCCACACTGTAGTGATATGACTACTTTTGTTAAGCTACGTTAAAAATATAAAACACACGCACGCACACACGTATACATCATCAAGTCCTACTGGAGAAAAGGTATTTACAGAGTAAATGTCAATAGTTTTAGAGCCTGTATCTTTCAGTGTAATCCTTAATGTATTTATACTCTTTGTGTGTGTGTGTGAGAGAGAGAGAGAGAGAGAGAGAGAGAGAGAGAGAGAGAGCTATTGTGTATTAATATAATATGGACTGTACATCATATTTGTTTGATTATGCTGCAAGGGAAACAACCTCTACAAACCAATGTAATTATACAATGATCATGGCTGGCGACTATGGTTGACTGATTTAGGACTGCGAAGGACTATTGGAGTATAAGATAGAAAATAAAGGCCGTTTGCATTTCTTATGACAGGAAATATATCAAGAATAGTTTTCATCATTCAAAATAGATAAAGAAGCAATTTGGGTCGTAAAATGTAAAGTGAAAAATGCGTACTTTTTGTTTCGTATATAATTTTCAATTCATACTCTACGCAGATTCAAACCCAGGCCCGCCGTAAACGGCTCCCATTGTCTTGCCTATATGTATCAGTCTCTATTCCATCACGACCAAGCACAGATCAAAAAATGATGTTATTGAGTCGGTGTTGTTTGACTCGTGCGTAGCAGACACGCTCGCAAAGCGACATAGTAATTAATTTTGATCTATCTACACATTAATTCCGGATTCCAATGAAAGAAATCAAGGTACTTATGATTAATTATTGAGAATTACAAATATACACCAAACAGATTGGAAAGTGCTGTCCCTGGATACTACAGGATAATGCTTGATAATGCTAGATAGAATAAATATTAAATGCAAATAAGACTATATATCAAAACTTGAATCCCTTCACCTTTGATTTAATGGTGTGGGGGGGGGGGGCCGAATCCCACAAAATATTTTGCTTAACAGAGCCTTCTATCGAGGACATTTTAGACAGAGATGTTATTTTCACAAAATAAACACTTCAAGTCAGAAAAACATGACATAATGGCTTTCTCTGCTGACTTTTAAGTGTTATCTCATGAAAATATCTACCTATACAACTATTTCTTGATACAGGGGTATCTTGCGAAAACACTCGGGGGTGTTTAGCCCCTTCTGCTGCTCTGTGAAAGTCCTGGCAGAGTTTGCTTGTCGTCGCCGTTTCTGTTGCTGTAAATTAAAAATTCAAGTTAACAATAATGGCCAACATTGGAGAAGCACATTCCGCTAGACTAGCTCGAGAGCGACTAGAAGCAATAAAAAAATTTCTTCCTGTACGAGATAGTGTAAGACAAAATTTACAAGCGCGGCAGCAAGCACAAGTTGAATTTGCGACAGGTGCAGAAGAATTATTTAAACCCATTACAACAGCTACTGAAAAAGCTGCGGCGATCACTGAAAGAGCTTTATTGGGAGATGAAAAGGGTATTCTTCCAGTGCTAAAACAAACCGCTGAGCAGACTGAAAAAATTGCTAGAAGAACCAAACAAACAAAAAAGATTTTACGAGATCTTCCAACTGATATAGTTGCAGCTCAACCTCCGCCCGTCGGCGAAGAAATACTTGAAGGTATTGGACAAATTCGTGCTGAACTCGCGTCTAAACCAATAAAGGAAAATGTTAACATGATTACAAAATTTAGGGAGGGTTTTGCTGAAGATATTAGAAATACTAAAATAGAAAAATTGCCTGAAAAAATATTAATTAGTATATTTAATAAATCTAGTATCTTAAAACCCGATATCGTATATATAAAAACAAAAAACAAGCCAGAGATGATGATTTAGAATACAGAAGTCTTGATAAAGAAGTAAAGAGACTTTATAAAGAAAAGCTGAAACAACTAGAACAACCCTCCCAGCAGGAACCTTCTACACCTTTGTAACAACCACGGCGGAGGATAATAGACACTGAACTAGTCCCGTTAGGTGAATATGAGGTTGCATCTGAACAAAGTCCACGTCGTCAAAAATCGGAGCCAACTAGGTCGCCGATAATTGGTTTAACAACATCTCCTGAAAGTTTACCGCAAGATGTTTTAACCCCGAGAATTGTACGACCAAAAACTAGAGAGGGTTTAAATATTTGTCCTGATAATATTATCAATGACGTATCACGGTTAGAAGTTCTCATCGGAGGAAGACGTGCCGGAAATAACTCGCCAGAAATAATTAATGAAGCGGCTGATATCTGTCAGCGATTATTTCGCGGCGGCATCATGGATACTAGTATCTATCGAGAACTTATTGATGAACTCACGGACAGCGATTAGAGAAATAACAATTAAATAAAATGATTGTACACAATTCTCATCGTAGACCAGTTATGGTCAGGGTTGTGAACTCACGACTACCAGTATACAGGATGACTTATGGAAATGGACTGGGCGATGTTGTCAGGGGTTTATTTGCGAGGATGGCACCTAAAGCAATACCGATCGCAAAACAATTATCAATGAAAGCTATTGATATTATCAAAGATAAAGCTACTGGCGCTGTTGGTAGCGCTGCCAGTAAAGCATTTTTGGCAATCAAGGATAGACTAGCGCGATTAATACGCAGACCCCAAGGGGGTCCGCCGGTAAAATTACCAGCCACCGCAGACATGCCTGCAAATGTTAGTAAAGTAATAAATGAAGCTAACAGTCTTGATAAATCAAGGGACAAATCCTGAACAAATAAACACAAGTTTGGTGGCGGGAAGTGGTCTTCGTTTTAGATGATAACTTTTATAATAAAATGTTTAAACGGGAATCCGACCCAGCATTCGACATAGACGAACCGGCCCTTAAAAATTGATCATTGCGTGATTATCAGTATTATTCTTATGACGCACTAGAACCAAATAAACGAGGACGAATTGAACTTCAGGTTCAAGATACAAGTAGATATTTCCTGTTCGCTGAAGCATTTATTGAAGTAGAAGGAGAAACTATAAAAACAGATGATACAGTATACGGGGATGTGGTTAAAACTGGCTTTGTCAATAACGGAATTATGGCCTTGTTTGATAGTGCTATCTACATGATTGATGGAAAAAATACTGAATCGATTCAGAAGGATGTCGATGTTGCTACAACAATAATTGGTCTAGCAAGATATTCTGATGATTATACAAGATCATCTGGTCCATCAATGATGTTTGCCAAGGACACTTCTAATTTTCCTAACAGTGCTCAGTACAATATTAGACGACCAAGAAACGATACCAATACCGCTGACGCTGCTGTGTGGCCGGTGGTTCATGGTGCTAATGAAGAATTTAATTTGGGTTTTTATACACGTAGACAAATGTTGAAAGGTAATCGTAAAAATTTTTCATGTGCCATTCCGCTGTCGCACATCTTTGGATTTTGCAGAGATGTCAGAAAGGTAATTTATGGAGCAAAACATACGGTCGTGCTTGTTAGAAAAGCCAACGACAATGATGCTATATGGCGACCTCTAGGTGACCCTGGTAAGGTAAACATAACAAAACTATCACTGTGGATGCCGGTAATGACTCCTGCAATTGCTGAAGAACAGCGACTGCTTTCTTTTATGGATCAAGGTGGTAAAGTGTTGCTATCGTGGCTTACAACAACTACAGATAGTGTCCAAAGTGCCATCAATGGTTTATTCACATGGCATATAGCATCACAGCAGGGGGTTGCCCCGCCGCGACATATTTTCATTGCTGTTCAGGATGTTTCACGGGTGGGTAGTGAAACACGTTCGCATATGATATTTGATCAGCTTGGTATCACTGACGTTTCTCTGAGAATAAACGGACATCAAGAACCGTCCGAAAACATACTGTTGGATTTTGGTAATAATCATGTTGCACGTGCATATCAACGATTGACAAAATATCTAGCGCGTGATCTAAATATCGATACTGGTTTGCAAATATCACAATTGGATTTTATCTCTCATTATCCAATCTATTACTTCTCGTTAGAGCATTTTGATTTAACCAGACAGTCTGTCGTTGATATACACTTTCGGGCTACCGTAAATAAAGACCCGCCACCAGCAGGAGCAGCGGCTATAGCTAATTACAGAGCAATCGCGGTCATACTTTCCGATAAAGCAATGTTACTTGAAGGTGCTGGCGGCCGAATGAGATTCGTTGATGCACCAGTGGAAAACATGTAGCATTGCTAAAAGCAATGCAATTAGATCAATCGTGAAGTTATAAGAAATGTCATACAGTCACGTTAATGTCACTCTGACTCCTGGTCAGGTTAAGAAATTACAATCGAAAAATGCGAGCACATGTGGGGTTACAATAACACTAAAAAGTGATCAGATTACTGGCGGCCCAAACAAGCTATCGCTGACTAAAACACAACTTAATCATTTCAATAAAGCAAAACAAGCAAAAAATGGGGTTCATCTTAGTTTTGCTCCAAAAGCTGTCAAGGACATGATTAAAACCGGTGGTATATTTCCTCTTCTCGCCGCGATACCAGCACTGATAGCTGCTGCTGCCCCCGCTGCCGCGTTAGGAGCTGTTGGAACCGCTGCTGGAATGGCACTAAAGAAAGCCACAGGGGGATCCAAGGGATCTGGATACAAAAAAACGGGACGCGGGCTAAGACTTCCAGGAACTCCACCATCATGGTACCCAAAACGGTTTTGAAAACCGCTAGCATGTTTACACCAATGTCCAATTTTGATTTACTTGATGCTGTTAAACAATTAAATATAAAAAATTTCAGAGGCGTCTTTATGCGAGATCAATTACCACAACAACCGAATAATCCAGAAACCGGAATTATTAATCTTGATAACAGCGATGGTCCAGGAACTCACTGGGTTCCTTACGTGATTGATCCACGTGGAATCATCTATTTTGATTCGTATGGGTTAGCACCACCAGTTGAATTTCTCCGATATACAAAAGACGTCCCCCTGACAAAGTCAGGGACAAAGTCAGGGAAAGTGTGATACTCAACACTGCCAACACAAACACTGACCGATCCTCCGTTATGTGGCCAACAAGTATTGAATGTTCATGATACGATAATAGCGTCAACCAAACCACCTCACAAAGTTGTGCACGAGTATACCACGGGTCAATTTAAACGGTTTCCTATCAAATAATGGTTGATATCTACGGAAGATCTCTTCTCGAAACAAAGACAAAAAAGCGCGCCGATGTGGTTTTATCAAAATATACGACCAAAGATGAAATCGATAATCTTTTAAGTCTGACCGGGATAGACCCAGATGAGGTTGTTATTTTTCAGGACCGGCACGGAAAACTAAAAACCAGCGATATCAAATGGCATGAAATAATTCGTAGGGTTATTGGAGCTACTCCGGGTAACATCCCTGTGTTCACTGACAGCGGAAAAATCAGAGATTCGCTCATATCAATCGCGGCGTTGCGAGATGATATGCACAAAGTTGCAGTAAAAAAGACCGGTGATACAATGACAGGTGAACTCAGCATGAACGGAAACAAAATAACTGTGTTAGCGGATCCAACATCGGCGGAAGATGCCGCAAACAAAAAATATATTGACGCGTTATTTACAACCGTTGCAGGCATACTCGTTACTCGGCTAAAAAATACAGGTGATACAATGACAGGTGAACTCAGCATGAACGGCAACAAAATAACCGTTTTAAGAGATCCAACATCGGCGAAGATGCCGCAAACAAACAATATGTTGACGCAAGCGCTAGCGCCGTTGACAGTAAACTAACAACGTTGCGAGCCGAGTATGATGTTCATGTAAACGCGTTTACAAATCTCCGTAGAAACTTTAGAAAAACTAATGAAACCGCAGAGGAATTCTTTGGTACTCCGCACACCGTTGATATGAAGCTTTCTGATATCAAGACCAACATTGATATCAAGACCAACATTGACGCGATCAAACAAACACAGCAGGATATCGTATCGGGGATTCCTGAGATCGTTAACAAAACCAGTTTGATTAAAGTCCCCACTGGAGTTACTCCTGGGCATATTCCCAACATAGTATACACGGTATCATCGGGATTTGCAACATGGTCTCGACAAAACAACACCATCAAATATACCGCAGCAGTCACAGGCGTGTACAGACTGTCTGTGTTCAGTGCCGCTAAATTTGAAATCTTCACAACATATCCCTGGAGACATTCCACCGACAAGTTTTCCGGGGTTGTGACTATCATATTAAATAGCGGAACCGAAGAAACATTTATACTGGAATCCGCCGACAAGAAATTAACCGCAACATCTTACTGGTGGTGTTTGGAATTTGTAGCTGAAACGCCTCAATTGGTTACTGCGTAAAATAATAAAATGGCACAACAATACAGATACGATCAGGTACGCGAATGGCAGTCAGAGTTAAAAAATACCATCAACGAATATACAACAAAGGTAAGAAAATACAAGCGGCGTGTAACCGTGTTAGACACAATAGTATATTCGGTGTCAGCGATAGTTGCATCCACGGGTGTGTTATTATCAGCGTTAACACCAGTGACAACTGCAATCGCGGTCACAATTACAGTTTCAGCATCAACGACAATTGCAGGAGTTGCTAATATCATTGCGAAAAAAATATCTTCATGCGCGCTGACAAAATTGCACGAGTATGAATAGTTAAACAGCGCGGCCACAAGCACCTACTCGAAATTGTCTGCGCTGATATCATCCAGTCTTGACGATACAACAATATCAGATTCCGAATTCGCGCAAATGGCAGGGGTGTACAACGATTATACTCAGAGCATAAAGTACTTCGATTTGAAACGACAGCAGATAAATAACAATGTCAACGACAGTGACACAGTCACCAACGGAATTACTTCAGCAGATAGTCGCAAATACAAGCCCGGCGCGAACATCTTTAATAACAGTAACCTCAACTAAGCCACAATTCAGTATTAATTTTCCAACTGCGATTCCAGTAAGCGAGATCGCGTTAGCACAATTACGAGTATATCACAGCTGGCCCAATATCAGATCAAGATCGTTTGTGTTTGCATATAAAAATAAACCTGGTGCCGATGGCACTAATGGCACGCCAGACTGGAATGTCATTGGGTTACCGACCGGGTCTTATCAAATCGAAGAAATCAACGAGGAATCACAACGTCGAATAAAAAATATCACAACAAAGGAATCCAAAATAGCAATAACTGTTCATGAGCCAACGGTGTCACCCGCGATCGAAATAAACACCCCAGACTGCACCATGGATATATATAATAGTTCAATCAGAACAGTGTTAGGATGGCCTGAAGTCGCTCCACCGACGCCGCCAACGCCGCCAACCCCGGTGAAGTCTGACTATGTCACAGACACGCAGTCATACCACGAAATTACACCATTGTACAAAGAACATCTGGATGATATAAAAAATGCAACGTTGGGTGGTTGGGTTAGCTTCCACAGCGCGGGTAATATTCAGTGGTTCTTTAGAAGTAAAAAAGTCCTTCCGGGGTTGGGAAATCTGGGTATAGATCTTGAACTAGGTCAAATTCTTGAATATTTTAAAATCATTAATCAAGAACATAAAACACAACTAACGCGGCTACGGCAGCTTTTCCAAGAACATCTTTCAGATACATCGCTACGTAGTGAAATCATCACGCGGATTGAGATATTAAATCAGCTTGCCGCCGACATGGAATATATTAACCAGCTAGTAATCGAGGTAACAATCAATTACGATGACGACGCACGAACTAAACAAAAATTTCTAACTGCACATTCACTGACAGCAGCTACGTTGCCGAATTTTAAATTTCCCGGATATAACGTTCCCGAGCTAAGAAAATCCGTCACCTACCTCATCAATGAGTTCTTTGATGACATACTCGCACAACACAGAAAAGCACTACCGGAACCAACTGTCCTCAGGCACAACAATAACACCGAAGGGCAAGGCCGTCATGTATCCCCGGGCATCGTAAATATAACTTCAGTGGTCGCGGTCAATCTTGTGTGTGATGTCATTGATGGCAGTTACAGCACGGACAAGACAGTATCAAATCAAGCCCAGCAGGGATTTATTCTTTATTCATTTACTCCGAAAGAACCACCTGGATTTCTGATTGTGCAAGAGCCGATCAATCCGGTCTATCTACGATGTCATAATCCATGGCTGACCAGAATAAATTTCACGCTGGCAGACCAGTCTGGGAATCCTCTTGATTTGCGGAATGAAACACTACATATTAGTCTCCTGGTAAAGTCCTAAGGACTTTCAATCAGGTTGAAATCCTAGGGATTTCCAAGTCTTTTCAATTAATAATATTATATTATATTAATGTCCCTGAATAAAAAATGTGATGATGATAGCACTGATGTCGCTGATGATGATGTCACTGATGTAACTGACAACGATGATGATGATAGCACTGATGATGATGTCACTGATGATGATAGCACTGATGTAACTGACAACGATGATGATGATAGCACTGATGTAACTGATGATGATAGCAGTAATGTCACCGTCAACATAAAAAATATTTCAATAAATTATAACATGACTTGTCAAAAATAAATCACAGGAGATTTCCACAATTAATCATCGGGTATTATATAACGTATCACCGCGTGAAATGTTTCATACATAATAAAGAACTTCTTGACAGCGCTGTCAGCACCGGAAAATTTACCCCGGAAAAAATAATCATTGATATATACGGGAATGACGATTTTATACTGACTGATAACCAACTTCAGATATTAAACAAGGATCATATTGTGATCGCGCATTGCGGTATACATCAAATCCTCGAATATATACGCGTATTTAGATCTTAGATTAGATTAGATTATATAAATCTCAATGTACCACCACATAAATGTTTTCGTGTATGACAAACAAGCGCTCGAGCAAGCAGTCAAGGCTGCATTTGCACAAGAAGAAATTAAAGTTAAATTGCTTATTGATGAATACGGAGACGAAGACTTCCTACTAACACAGCAACAGTTGGATAATCTCAGACGCGAGCATATTACCGCAATAGTATGCGACAGAGATCAAATTCTCAATTATGCACACTCCTGCATTGAACCCAACCGATTAAGGGAAATACTATCTAACTCGGACTGATGCAAGTAAAAAAAATATACCGTTTTTTTTTTACTTTCAATTTCACTTCCAAGTACTTGACTTCTAAGTAAATCAGCGTGAGGTATTTACTTCCTTGATGCTTGATTTCATCCTTGATAAAATCAAGGTGAGGTATTTACTTCCTCGTCGTCCTTGATTTCATCGTTGACGCTGTCCTTGACTTCATCGCTGACTTTGTCAGCGGACTTACAATTTTTTAACTTCCTTACCCGGGTATTTATTATCTTTTTTATTTCATACTCGCCCACCAGTGCCAGCCTAATCTTTTCAATTGCACGAGACAATGAAACAAATTTATTTATTTGTGCTTCTTCTATGTGTGGCCAGCGATTTATACAAATTATTTTGAATTCTTTTTATAAACCGATACTGAGCAGGAAGAATATAACGCCCTGCGCATTTAGCTTCATGTAAAGATTCAAAATCAGACATGATTGTTTCAAAATTTAGTGATATTTTAAATCCGCGCTCTTCTAATTTTCTAATAGCAGCAATCACATTATTGATATTTCATAATTCATATATATATATATATATATATATATATATATATATATATATATATATATATATATATATATATATATATATATATATATATATATATATATATATATATATATATATATATATATATATATATATATATATATATATATATGAATATTGACCCTGAAGCATATTTACAGCATTGTGTATTTACACTATTTACAGCATTGTATATTTACACTATTTCCAATTGCATATATAACTTATCCTAGGACGGTACAGACATATAGTACTTACAGTAAGACTGCACAGACAGATAGTATTTACAGTAGGACTGTACAACATATAGTATTTACAGTAAGACGGCACAGACATATAGTATTTACAGTACTTATCCTAGCGGAGTCATTTTCTACACTCAACAGGTGGATATACCATCCCGAAAATCAACCCCTGGATGGACGCAAAAAGCATCCGCCATGAGCGGATATGACGGGGCGGTATTGATTGCTGTTGAACTGCGAAGACTCCGTCTTCTAATAGGATCATATCGTATATAAACCGACTGGTACCTAAAGGTTCAAAAATAGCTCAGGCGTGATTTGTTTAAAATGTTTTATTTGTTTTTCTTAAATATGATCGTGTGGAAAATACAAATGTACCATAAACCCGAACAGGTGTAATAAAATAAAGATTTCATCTGTGAAAAAAAAGATAAATAGACAATTACGCCTTTGTCCCTGACTTTGTCAGGATAAAATCATTCTTGACGCTGTTAAGAAATAAAGGGAAGTTATTTACTTCCTTGTATACAGAAAACCGTCTGATCGTTGTGTTACCTGTAAACGATTTACCTCTGTAGTGGTAACAGACAGTTAACAAATTCTGAATTGAAAAATATCTGTGAACGCGGAAGTGTTACCTGTAAATAATATACCGCTAAGTCGCGTTGAATAAATTTACCCACAATGACATGCACAAAGGGAGGGAACTAATTGCATGAGATATGCCTAACGGAGTTATCTCCGTTTGGAAATCCTAGGATTTTAGTGATAATGAAAAACAATTTTCTGCTTATATGTTTTTGAGAGAACAGATTTGTCCACTTTATCTGCCACACGTTGAACCGAACGGGAGTTAATACCGAAATACTTGGCAGCTGAGTTCATTGAGTGAAATATTTTTTCTTCACAGGTACTTATGTTGAAAGATCTGACAGCTCTGGGAATATTTATAAATTTACCAGTGCCACCTCGTGTAGAATTTTCGCTCTGCGTGATGGCTTGTAAATTTTGAAGAGAGTTTTAAGTTTTTGTCCATCAAGGTGATCAATTACAAGACCGTCTTTGATCTCTCCATGGAAACACTCGAACACGAACCTATGATTAAGATACCTCTTTTTCCCAACAGTAAATATAAGATAACCAGCATTACCAACAGCACCAACTGGTTTTTTCAACCTGCTATTTCTGACTATTCCCTCGCGAGATGCTTCATAATTTTCAATGGTTGGATGTGGGACAAATTCTTGGCTCATTTATATAATAATATATTTGTCTAATTTATAATTTGTCTGAAAACTTATTTAAATAATCGCGCTCGGATATGTCGCTGGATTTTTTATTGTAATATCGCTTGAGTTCCCGGTATCGCTTTCCTCCGCAGCCCGCACATAATTGTGTTTTACCCCTGACCCCAATACCACATCGCAGACACGGTATCGGCCTTAAACTCCCCCGCCTGACGCTTTCAGAATGTTGTCCACAGAATCCACCTCTGCAGGATTTATTACAGCGAGTTGATGATTTTGTACCAAACCACTTGCATTGATTCATATATATAATTTTCTTATTTAAATGTTTGCCTTAAATATAATATGGAGGAGTTTTCGAGGTTGTCTGCGTTTGGCACTGGAAGATTCGATCTTGACAGACTAACCCCTGATTCACGGAGACGAGCCCTGTCTGCTCTGTTTGATATTATCAGGAATGCCAAAAAAGAATTCCTTGACGACGGCGCATCTCACGTGTGGTCGTCATTTAAAATAATCCGCGACACCGAAGTCATCGATGCTACAATGAATGATGCACGAGCGAAAACAATTATTGATTACCTTCATCAAGGTGGTCGGAAATATTTTTTCAGAATAAAATTTATTGTGCGGGCGGATTCTGACACCTGGATTATCCGTGACAAACTCGACCCCGTCCTTGCTAGCGGAAAGACCATTCTGTTAAGTAAAGACTCCAAACCAGGAATGCTGACCGGGATTGATAAACCATATTACGCGAGAGCTTATCCTGTGACCGCAGTCATTTATGGAATCTATCCGATAAAAAAATCCAAAATTGATAAACTCACCCCGATGAGGACGACTTCGTCGTTGACGCTGAATTATGTAGCAGAGCGAGTAATGGAACATTTTAAAAATGCGATGCGGGGAAACGGTCTGATGCGTTAAGACAGTCCAAGATAACAGCGTGGGCTGAGCGGGTCAAACACACAGGAGCATCAATAAATGATGTTGCAGAGCTGGAGCGCGCGCTAAGATTTCCCATAACCGTAACAACGATAACAAAGGAAGTGTTCTACAAATCGAAATATAATCGATATGTGGCTCCAATAAATATCATTGATCATAACGCTCATGCTTGGACTAACGCAGTTACGATATTTCTGCGGGATCGTGTTGTGAAATATTATCGCGGAAACATATTTGATGCTATCAAACAGATAAGCAAAACCGACCCTGTGTCGATGTGGTTGTTTAAAAGCTCCGAAGATTCCGAGTATGATCAATTTGTAAAACCCAACGGTGAATTATACCGGACGGAGTCGTTGCAACAACAAATGAAAAAACTCGCAGAGAAATATATGAAAATCGAAGATTTTAAAAACACTAAGCAGTTGTTAACTAATTGTTTTACAATTCCGAGTGTCGCCGCTCACGCCGCCAGAGAAAGAAATTCATGGAGACCAACCCGAAGTCAGTTTCTTTCGGATATACAATTAAGTTGTGTCGAGTATGGGCATGGCGGGCTGTGGAATACCCGGTACGACCACCGGGATATGATTTCCGTGGATATGATTGCGTGTTATCCGGGAAGCTTTCTCGGGATGGGCGAGTGCAGCGAATACTTTAAGCGATTTGAACATCCCACGAACTCGATGACACGAGTTGCTATAAACGGTCCTTTACCCGATTTTGATTTGACAGGATTTGCTCGTGTAACTTCGTTTGAATTTGCCGCGGGACTTCATCCGTGCTGTTATGTTTGGTTTGGCAGACACTTCAGTGAAAAACGCTGGGTACCAATAGTGTTAATGCGATACATGCTTGACAGCCGAATACTGGTATCGTTGACGGTCAGTGAAGCTCATATCATATCGACCGCAGACTTCAGTTTGGTTGCCAACACCGGAGCATATCAGTGTAGACGATGTCATTGGCGAGTGTGCACGAGAGAGTCCAAATACTCCCATGGATGCCATTATCGGTGAGGCTCCTAAAATTCTTAAGATCAAACTTAGCAATAGTGAAAAAGTAGCAAAAGATCTCGGACGAAGAATAATCGGTAAATTTACTCAAGGTGGCGCATATGATCATAAACTACATCACTCGCGACTGATTATCGATGATGCTGAATTGGATTTTATAATTTCTGACACCGTTGCGAGAAATATATTTTGTAATCTGGAGGATGCTTACTTGTCCGACGGGGAAAAGTTGGGCACAATTGTAAGTTATATCGACGGAGAGTCGCCTCAATACACACATTTAAGATCTTCGATTCTAGCTTATGTTTCTATAAATTTACTATCAATGATAAATCGATTTCCTAACACCGCAGTTAGAGTTGCAACGGATTCATTTTATATCAGTAGCAGATACTTAGAATCACTGACTCGTTTTACAAGGAAAGTCGAAGACTTTTGCGATGAATCATGGAGTTCGTGGAGAATAAAAGTGGAGATGTCACATGGATATTGTGAATCCGCTGATGTTACAATTAAGGATGATTATTGTAAATCAGAATTATCAGAAATGTCGAACGCACCATCTGTGCATGATCCAATCACCAGACACAAAACCGTTTATTTGAACGGACCGGGCGGGTCTGGTTAGACAACTCGAGCGATTGAATTATTTCGAAATTCAGATATGATTGTGCTAACACCTACACACAGGCTTGCCAGGGAGATGAAACAACGAGGAGTTAATTCTTGTACTTGGCACAGCTTTTTCAAATACAGCGGCGGGGTATGGACGTCAGATCGAATGGGAACAAAATATATTCCTGGGAAAATAATTTGGGATGAGATATGTACGGTACCGTTAGATACATTAAAAACGTTTCTTGATTGGCTGCTAACAGCGAATACTGCAGTGATAATGTGCGCCGATCACGGTCAGCCACCTCCGTTTGTCGGCGTATCTCCACATGATTGTCTGAGGGATTTTGTTGATTATTATGAAGAAGTGTCTGATGATCATAGAGCACTTGATGCAACATTGAAGGAATTTAAAACATTAATCAGATTACAACCGAATAAAATTCAATGCAAAATTATGCGCGAGATGATTCCTGAAACTTCAATGAGAGACTTTTGGAGCTCCTGGAAACCAGACGATTTGATAGTGGCAAGTAGAAAGATAAATAGAGACACACTTCAACAGCAGTTATTTAAATTACAACAAGAAAAGTTTCCAATGTTGCCAGTGCCGTTATGTTATAGACCAGCTGATACGCGGTTACAAAATATAGATGTTGATATACCAGGACAGTCAGGGAAACAGAATTTAGTATTGAATGATATTGTGTTAGTTGATATTAATGCTGTCAAAGATGCACTAAGAATGAACAGATCCCCGTGGACGCTAGGATACGCAATGACGATACATTCATCTCAAGGACTAACTATCAGTGATACAACTGTCTGGATCGTTGATGATCGAATCGAATGGTCAAATTTAGTTTACTTAGCTGTATCCAGAGTCAGAAGAATATCTCAACTGCGAAGACTTGTCTTGGAAGAGTTAATACTGATAGCGATGAAAACAACAGCGACGCAGTCGCCAGCGATATAATAAAAAGAAAATTAGCCGGTTACAAACAGAGTGACAAAAAAAATAATCGCGATTTTGACCTCGACGATGACTTCGTCATTGCGCTGAAACAACAGCAGAATAATCACTGTGCGAGCTGTAATTGTATAATGCTATGGCAGTATTCGAGTAATAATCCAAGACAATTTACCGTAGATAGAAAAGATAACAGTCGCGGCCATACACGTGATAATGTGATGTTGACCTGTCTTGAGTGTAATCGACGTCGGGGGCTGGCACCCTTGGCGCTAGTTAAGTGATCGCGGCGGTAATTGTGTGTCCTCGGGAATTACCTGAAGTTGCTCACGTGTGAATCCGCGTTGAGGAGCAGTTGAATCCAACCTGTAGATTGCTGGTCTGCCAGTGGATCTTGTTATGTTAGATATCTTGTGTGTAGTGATACTCCAAATGGGATCAGTCGCTCTTCGTTTACCACCTTCAAGTTCACCCGGTTCATATAAATATCTTACAGTGACATCACCCAGTATTGGCTGCGCTGAAGAATCACGTTGCACGGGTATATATTTTTTTGTGATCGCGATGGCAGGTTTCATGTTGGTTGTTCGAGTAATCTCATTATTTAGTGCAGTTATCACGCTCGGTAATCTTGCGACCCATTCACGAGATCTGTTGTCTTGAATAAATTCCTTCGAGTATTGATATCCAAATAACCGCTCAGCAAGTGTTCGATTGAATCGCTCAACAATTGCCTGATCACGATGAATTGCAGTATGCCCTCGTCTGATGGTGACGTTATGTTGTTTCATCAACGATGATACCGCACCTTGAAATTCTTTGCCAGGATCAACTTGTAGCAGCTGTGGCCATCGCAGACCACCTCGTTGATAAATTCGTTCAAACGCAGAAACAACCTCAGATGCGGTTTTAGTTGTTAAAGGCTCAGCATCCTTGTATTTACTTGCAACATCAACTATGGTTAATGCGTACCTATATGTTCGGCGACGAATGGTATCGTGTGGCAGAAATAATATATCAGCCTGATGAACTTCATTTGGCACACTAACATCAAAATGTGCAAAGTAAATTTGTTTAGGACGCGGTAGATAAATTTGCCATATTGCCTGTCGGGATAACCAATTTTTAGCAGTAACTCGCATAACTTTTGCTGCTTTAGCAAGTTTACTAATTGCTGCGCTACCCCTCCAGTATCCGCTTGGGGAATAATAAATCGACTCCATTATATACCAGCACCTAGCGCTAATTTACCTTTCATTGCGGATTTTATTAACCAGGATGCTAACTTTTCTTTGAAAGATTTATCAGTGATGGCATTTAACGCGTGAGATGGCGCTGTTCCAAATCCTTACTTCGGTAAGCATAATCATGCGCATGACATGCGCTATCGATAGCATTTCTCGGATACTCACCTGGATTGGGCTGATCTTGGGCATTAAGTCTGATATCAAGTGGGGTTCCAGGACCACAGTAATTATATCCCGGAAGATGTTTTTCTCCTGGGTATTTAGCCCACGGAGTTCCTGGTAATTTTCCTAACTTGGCTGCGATATCACCTCCTTTTTGTTTACTTGACCTTAATTTTGGCTTTGGTTTTGGCGCTGACTTTGGTTTCGGCGCTCCACCTGACGGAATAAATTTAAACTTTTTTTGTACCGCATCGTTCACACTTGCCTGTAAGCGCAGATCGATTATTTTTTGTTGTAGTGGTTGTTATGTCTGCAGTTGGGGTACGTGCTCTACATTTCACACAATATAAATCCATATTATTTTATAATATATCTAATGGAGATTACTGACTTTTCTGCTACAAAACGACGAGAGCCAATCAAACATAACTCAGCGCTACCAAACTCAATTCGAATGATTATTATAGGCCCATCTTGGTCGGGTAAGACGCAGTTGTTACTTAATTTAATAATGAAGTGGATGGCGTGGGATAAGTTGTATTTGATAGCTCCATCTGTGGATGATCAGCGATGCTACAGCGTGTTAAAAGATTTTAATGAAAGCGTAAAGTCGTTAAACGACGGCGATGATGTTATTGAATTTATCACTGACATCGATGAAGCACCAAGTATTGATGATATTGATGGGAGAATTAACAATTTAGTCGTGTACGATGATGTGATGTTGGACAAGCAATCAAACCCCGCAAGGATATTTTCACGCGGCAGACATAAAAACACTGATGTGATTTATGTAACCCAGCGATATACACAAATCCCAAAAGTGATCAGGGACAACTGTAACATTCTTGCGATATTCAGCGGAGTTGATGCACACACGTTACGAAATACACATCAGACTTGGTGCAGCGGCGACATCGACATAAATAAATTCAGAAATTTCTTTAGTCGTGCTCAGGCAACCCCGCATGGATTTGTAACGATAAATTTACATGATCCTCGAACACGGTATCGAGTTGGGTTAGATACAATTTTTAACTAGACAAGCAAACTCTGCCAGGACTTTCACAGAGCAGCAGAGGGGGCTAAACATCCCCGAGTGTTTTCGCAAGATACCCCTGTATCAAGAAATAGTTGTATAGGTAGGATATTTTCACGATATAACTCTTCCAAGTCAGCAGAGAAAGCCCATTTTGTCATGTTTTTCTGAATGGAGGGTTTATTTTGTGAAAATAATATCTCTATCTAAAATGTCCTCGATAGAAGGCTCTGTTAAGCAAAATATTTTGTGGGATTCGCCCCCTCTGCTGCTGTGTGTGTGTGTGTGCGCGCGTGCCGGAGCGCGCGCGCACACACACACACGCTAAAGTATCTCACTCATACAAAAATGTCAAGACAAAGAGATACGCGTGTTGGAATTTTTTATTTTTCAATAAAAAATCTCAGTAAAGTATCTTAACATATCACAAAGTCCATTTTATTTTTCTTTGTTTATTTCTTTCACATTCTGTCACTTTTTATTCCATTTCTTCACTGGTATGGCTCTTCTTCTTCACTGTCTCCAAGTTGTCTTGACTTCTTGCATTTCTTGACTGGTATGGGTTCTTCTTTCTCTGTTTCTGAAGAACTCTCCTCCTTCTGTAAATTGTTCTCTTTTTTCTTAGGACACCCTGACGATTAATGTTCGTTTTCATGACAATGGTAATATGTATCTCTACTTCTGTCTCTCTTTTCTCTTGCCTTTCCTTTTCTTTGACGTTGTGGAAATTCTGAAGCCCAATATCCATGTTTTTGACAGACAGAACAAGAACCTGGACTTGTATCTCTAGAGGAAGATTCCGTAATATTATCTGAAGTATACTTTCGAAAGATTCTTTGTAAATCTCGCGATATCTCTATATATAGGGCGCGATTTTGTAAAACGTAGTCAAATCAAAGTCTGGAATCAAGCTGTAACGACACACTTTGCTGAGAAGAAACCAGATGATGAAGAAGCCAAGGGATGACGAAAACGTTTGATGTCTCCTTGTACGTTACTACAAGTGCATGCCAATAATTTTGCTGATGACATGAATAACTCTGAACCAATACTAAACTTCTGCTGCAAGACCAAGAGGAGTCCATATCCACTAAAAACGAAAGTCGTTCAGTGGCTCCCTGTTATGGATATCTAAATTTTTGTAACTCATTTTACATGATTTTGGCTAATTTGTGTAAAAAAAATTCATTGCTGTAAAGTGTAGTGGTTATCAATAGATGGAATTCTAAGTGCATAGGGTCTATTCTAAGATATTAAAAAACGTAAAATTGCATAGAATCTATAAATAGATGCTTACGTATCTGATGACAGTTACTAATAATAAAATGACTAGTAAATTTGTTTACGAGATTCGGCCTTCTCCAAGTGGACAGATCGGTCAGGTAGTATCTTAGAAGAATTAAGTTCATTCTTTTTGCTTAGATGCTTACATTTGTGATGACATTTACTGATAACAAAATTATTAGCAAATATATTTACGAGATTCGACCTTTCTCCAATTGAACAGATCGGTCAGGTAGTATCTTAGAAGAATTATGTTAATTCTAAGTGGACGAGTTCGGTCACATGAATAGGTATTTTTAAATATTAGATTGAGTAAAAAGCTCTGTCACATAGATTATATTGCGACATATAGTCGTAATACTCTTGAATGTGTATATAAGGAGAGAACTGAGCAATCATTCCTACTCTGGAGTCTTTCTTATTTATTATGTTCTTGTTGTAACATCAAGTCTGCAGACGTGTTTTTTGTTGCACTATGATATTATTTGAGAGAAAAAACATTTGTTTGGACTGTTCAGTGGAAATTGAAAGTGCTAATTGGACTATAATTTTATTTTGGAACTATTGAGAATTATTCAAAGAGTTCTGGACAATGCCATTTTGACAACGTCACGATTCTTGGCAGAAGAGTATATTTCCATTTTTGAAATTTATTGGAAACATTTGATTTTTTGGTCTTTAATAGACCTTTTCAGGATTATTTTGATTTCACTTCATAATACTGTACGTTCCTCTCACAAATTCATTTATAACTTTGATAATTAAATTATTTGTTAAGTTTTACAAAATTTGTTGGGTTTGCTTTTTGATGTTACTTAATTTATGAGCATAGATGCACTTCAAAGGGAACGGTGTGTGGCATTCCTGAAATGCAGACTTCAATCTGTGTTGGGCCCTCCTAATACGTTCAAAGCGTAAATTCAAGTCGTTCGCGAAACTCTCGTGTTTCGAGGACCAGATTTTCTAAATGGAACATGCATGCATGTGTAGCATCATCAAGAGACTTTAGATGCTATTACCATTATCAATTAATCTTTCGGATATATTTATTATTCTGAGAAATGTGATTAAGGATTCACAATCAGGAGCAACGCATTCATTTCGGAGAAAGATATCGTGGTGCTTAGTGTAACAAAGTTAATTTCGCAAATGGCATTGTAACATATAGCAATAATTTTCAACTGTTGTATGCGAATAGGCACCGCGTTAAATTCGTGACGTGTTTAAGGATACTGTACTTAGGTGCATCAGGTAGGGACTGGATTGATTTTTAATGAGGTTTCATTTGATAACTGTCAGGCGCAACTAGACAGGGGTGAAGGCTGGGTTTGGTTTATCAAAATGCCAAGGTTTTAAAGGTTGCAGAAACAGCTTTTGCACTGTTGATACTATTTGTCATAAGTTGAAACTTTGGAGAGATCGGTATTTGTATTGGAAAGGGAAAACTAGAATTTTCCAAACCTGTAGGGAAACGTGTTAAATAATGGCGGTTGGATAAACCAGAGTTCTGATTGAGTAGGTTAGTAGTGCGGGGTGTGCGTCTCCAATGCTACATCCAAAAATACGACTGGAGCAAGACTTAAAAGGAGCCCAGCACAAGAAGAAAACGAAACCAGTGAATTTTTTTTGAACGAGACTGGCATTCACATTCTTATTTTTGTTTGCTCATCGTGTTTGTGAGATGTGCAGAATGCCTAAAACGTTTGGAATGATACAAATTGCAAAGGTTATTTTACATTCTTTTTCAGGCAAGTAACAGGTGTTTCAGCGTTTGTCTGAAGTTCACTATTTCGACCTTGACAGAACAAAATTGAGCATTCTACACATGGTACCAAACTCACTATTAAACTCCGTTTGACTTCTAGTAAGAAATGTTGAAATATTGACGATCTGATATGGACATGTTAAGCCGTTGCTGTGCCAAATTCTACAATTATTTATTTGTTGTCAATGCACTGTGCGACAAAAAGAAAAATATTTTGGACACGTATTATAAATAATTTATCAGATGATGAATTTATTCAACGTCTCCTAGGTAGGAAATTTCCCAATGGAATCGGTTTAGACGAGCCCGAAATATTAAGAAATTGTATAATGTATGCTTCGGTGTTCTCTGCATCAGTAATATGTGGACTATTTTCTGAACAACAAGAGCGGTTTCAAATTATCAAGACTTGGACGCGTGATCGTACAAAAAAAAAACAAAAAAAAAACACGATAGTCGCATCTTCTTGCACGCTATTTATTAAGCTGCAAGCGAAATATTAGTTATAATACAAAATTAATGATGACGCATGCAATAATGAAGTATTACGTTTCTTAAGGTTACTTTACAATAAATATTGTGCTATGAGAATCCTCAAAAAGAACCAGCTCTTATAGGTGACTTATCCCATGTTTATCTATGCTAATGCATTTTTCTCTTCTTTTCCTATGTTTGAATCCATTTTCCTATGTATGTATCCATTTTTCTGTTTGGATCCATTTTCCTATGTTTGTAGTCATTTTCCTATGTTTTGTATCCATTGTCCAATGATTATATCGTTGTCTCTGAAAAGGGGAAATAAAAAGTGACCTTGTATAGTGTGTATTAACATCTGTTATATTTGTATCCCATTACGCAGTTGATGCCAGCCTAATAGATTCTGTACTAATTACATGTATATTTCTTATATATTTGTTTTATGTGTAGAGACATAATATAAACTAGCTGTTCGTTAACTATGCCATCATGGATAAATATGGAGTATTATTATTTTCGTATTATTATTATTATTAATATTATTATTATTATTATTATTATTATTATTATTATTATTATTATTATTATTTAAAATGATTATTATTATTGTTGTTGTTGTTGTTGTTGTTGTTGTTGTTATTATTAGTAGTAGTAGTAGTATTGAGATTTCTTCGGGAATTACAAGTTCAGAAATACAAATGAAATGTTCAGCATTGGCGAGTCGAAATGAAATACCTAAAATCGCCAGTAGCATTTTGCTGTCTTGTATCCAAAGACTATCATATTTAGCCAGGTGAGAACAGCAGGTAGAACAGCATTTGATCCTCGACAGATCAAAGCTTATAATTAGAACAGTTAAACAATAATAACGACAAGACGGAATTAGTCGCTTTAATTTCTTATATGTTAGACACTGAACAATGAGGAATGTAACGAAAGTTTTGATTGAGAGTGTTCTGTCAGAAAAGTTTGATTTCAGAATTTGGTGTTTTCCTGTATTTGAATTATAATTAAAATATGCCCCTATTGAAAAAAAATCTAACTTTGACTTTGTGACGTTACGAATTTTTACACTTATGATCACATAACTAATATTTCAGTTTACTTTATCATATGAAAGCGTTTACAATATCCATTTCAGGGCCGGAATCGGGGTGGGGTGGGGAAAAAAAAAGAAACCAAATTTAAAATAAAAAAACACACACACAAACGTATTGTCACTGGTCATTTAAAATGTGACCATCGTTTAATTCTTGCTTACGTTTATCGGTTATTATTCTCACTTTGAGTAAATATAAACACAGACTTTTGCTTTGGTGCCCTTTCGATGCAATTCAGGGCCCTTTTGAAATTTTTTGAAACCTCTTCTCCCCCCCCCCCCTTACATACACGAAGAAAAAAACACTTGACCTGATGCGGCCCCTGGGTTTACTTTATCTAATTCCATTTCGCGATAGTAGCGATGCAAGGGATTCAATATTGATCACTTGTTTGAAAATCCTTTCTCAGTCAATGTTTGATGGTTGGGAGAGATCTGATGTAAATGCGAATCAACTACATTGAAATAAAATCACTCTCAACGCCGCTACTCAGAATATCTTAACTTTAATAGTACTCTTTTTTTCTGCACACACACACACACACACACACACACACACACACTATGTCGGTCCCACATTTTTCTAGTGCGCAAGAAACAAACATCATACCTGTTCTATAATTAGAAATTTTCGGACAAAATCCAGTAAGCTTCTGTTTATATCGAGATCTTTATAATTCAATTTCAACGAATATTAACAGCTCAAAAATGCATTCTATAATTGATCAGCTAAATAAAACGAACTCTTTCAGGCACGTACAATTGTAATTATCGCCTATAAATTATAACAATTTGCTTTATTACTACAAAACATGGATGCATGGATATAAAGCAAGTATACACAAACCATAATAGAGATATATAAATCAAATTACTCTTACATTTGGTTTTCCAGATGGCTGAGAAGCAATAGTATTGTTCTGCCGATTGGATTTGATCCAAGGGAGACAACCTCCATGATCTTACGTAGTGCAAAAGAAGAACCCGTACTACAACTGGTATCTCCACCCTTGATTTTCTAGCCAGACCTAAGTAGTTCAATACATAGGTAAAAAATTTCGCTTAGTTCTTTTCGTAAAAGATAACAATAGTGAATATTAAATTATATTGCAAATTCATGTTTATCAAATATAACAATGACGCATTTCAAGCAACATTTAAATATTTAAGCTTTATTTAAGAAAATCACCAAAAAAATATTAAAATAAAGCTGTCAAATCAAGTGTCATCATTTTTACTACCAACATTTATCTCTCAATTTAAGATTGAAATATATTACCAGCCTTGTCATATTATCTAATTAACGAGTAAAAGGTCAAGGCGGCCATCTATATGTACATGCATTATTACAGAAAAAGAGATTAAAATGACAGAAATTACCTAAACAATCTCACAAAACACATACAATTTAAAACGAAAGTCAGGTAGCCATAAGACAATTAAAATACAAATTGTGAAGTTTCAAATTAATTGAAACTGAATTAAATTCTTGGAACATAAGAGCCCATCACCATTAATGATGGTGGTAGGGACCTAAGCGATCATATCTGAACCTATCCACAGTTACACTATAAATGGTAAATTGTATAAACTTTATAGACAGGATTGCATAGATATTAACAAATGTGCAAAACACTTCACCTAGCATAGTCAAATCTTCACACTCTCCACACTGCACTCCCGGCCCCCTACTTGGCAACACTTGCCATATCTGAATGTGTGTTTAATATTCAACTGAAAGTCACTCTGAAGTATACAATGAGTGTTAATTTTGCTTATTATCCACACACAGAACCATATGGTTGCATAGGTATTATTGTACGTGCATATGTAGAATCACTGTGTTGTTGTAGCTCTCTGTTTGACTCACGGTACCAATTCAGTGCCCATAGTAAATCTATGCAAACAGCATGATATTAAAAATTCAATAACTTTAAATTTATAAGCGCTCATGAAGAAGCCTATATTTATCAGAATAAATTCATCCTGGATGACAACTTCTGTGTAGAGAAAAGCATATGACCCGCGACATTTTCTGGATCTATGTGCTTTCAATTCCGCACCTAAGAGTCAGGTGTTAATTTCAGCAATGAATGTTCAAACTCAAATCTGTTAATGGACTGAAATTCCATCAATAAAACAATGTCTCTAATTTTTTTAGTTACAACTATGATAAGCTCTCAAAAAATTAATTTTACAAAAATCTAACTGTCATTATCAACCAATCCTGGCCAATCAAACGCACATATACCCTATTTTATCTTCACCCATTTTCCAGACTGGTTCCCATTCTTCAATGTCATTAGTACCAAGAGTCCTGTAAGGGCATAAAAGGGTAAAATAACAGTCACGTTTGACGATTTCTATTAGCTGAGGTTACAAACCGGTAGCCTAGATTGTATAAGGACTGCTATCCAAGACAAGTCAATAGTGATTATCGTCGGATAGATTGGAGACTTGCATTTAACATAGGTAAAAAGTCATTGTTTAGTGTGTGTGTGTGTGTGTGTGTGTGTGTGTGTGTGTGATTTAGAATTTTAACGTAGCTTTAAGAACTGTTCAGTCATATCGCTACGATGTCTGCAGTGTGACAGTTTATAGTGAGGTCTAGCACTGGGGCGTAATTGCTGCAGACATGTAGCATGATGTCCCACCCAGTCACATTATCCTGACACCAGGCCGACCAGTCCTAGCACTAACCTCTTAATGCTGAGCGCCAAACGAGGCAGCTGTTAGTACCATTTTTATAAATCTTTGGTATGACTCGCCTGGAGATCGAACCCATGACCCCCCACATCCGAGGCGCACGCTCTAACCACTAGGCCACCGGAGCGGTGCCAATTTAGTATGTGTGCACTTAGCTACCTCCGTCAATGTTCAGAGTCTAGATAAAAAAGGGATCAAATTAAACTAATTTTTTATTTAAATAAAACATAAGGAAGACAATTTATTTATATTTGTGTATGATAGATGAAGGCGCTTTTCTCCACTCCTCCCAGTTTTTGATCTTTTAAAGAGTTATCCAAAGTGTTTTGGGGCATCTGTTTGGGCAACCAATTTCAGGCCAAATCTCATTCAAAATTTGATAACAATTTTTTTTACAGTGAAAATATAACGATTTTAATAATCACCTTTCCTAATATAGAGACCAAATCAAATAGAAAGGACAGGAAAGCGGCATTAGTGATTCCTCACCCCAACCCCCATTGCAATCCAAGCGCCGCTTAGTTGACTTATCGCTACCGCCCAAGAAAATATTCAAAGGTCACTGGTATATTGCCGAAGGGAAGTCATTCGAAAAGACAGAATTTTCATCACAAGGTGAAGAATTTCACGTAATAAATTATGCAAGTTATTTATTCATCTAAAACCCGAATGCAACGACACCCTTCAATATACATTCCAAATCACGTTTAAACGTTGCTTTTGCGTTCATTACTTACTCACCACGGAAATAAAGATGACTTAAATCCAGGTACTTGATGGTGGAAAAAAGATCACTCTTACAATTTATTCTGTACGCATCTTGTTCGTGTTAAATGAATTAAGTTTACGTATCAGATAATTTATATAATCCCTTCGTGAATAGCTTGCACGGATTAGTAAGCAATACTATCACGAAAACCTTTCCTTGTCTACATGTATGTGTATGTGCATTGAATATGAATGACTTTTGTGCTTGTTTTCTCTGTATTAAAATCAAGCAGTATTTTTACATTTAGCTGTGCAAAAACTGAAAATAATCGAAGTATCCGAATATTGCATGTAAAGGAGCAAGTATATGTGTCAATTTGTTTTGAAAACTCATAAATATATGACTAATTTGCCGTGCTAAAAGTTCAAAAGTTGAAGACATTTTTTTTCTCACTATAGTCTCTCGATGGCTAGTGTAACGAATGCGTAAAAGTATATGAAATACCGTATATACTTATAAGACGAGTCCAACTGCAAACTGCACATATCCAGATCTGTCTTCGCATAAACGCCGGACGATACTGGTCAGTGCAGTTTTTTAAGAGTAATCAGCAGAATAAACATCATATACCCTGATCTGAAGGCGCATTATGCTACGGCAGATCAGGATATTTGTTGTTTCCTGTTTGACTCGGCGTATAAGCGAATAAATGCGGTTTCTACAATTTCAAGAAATAAGGTGAATAGTGGAAATCAACATAATCATTTGTTAGGTTTGACAAAACAAATTTACAAAATTGTGCTATTCCAATTGGTACAAATGTATCTGTACTGCTCATAAGGGTATAAATTAACAGTGTTTGGGTTAATGTGTAGATGCATAGTAAACATTTAGAAAGACGTATAATTGAAACCATAGTGAAGCTCATCACCCCATTTATGTTTGTCACTAAAGGCAGAGCATCTCAGACCCTATCAATACTGAAAAAATAGCAAACTTATATGACTATTAGAACAGAAACGACAAAAAATAGCTTGCCTGCTTGGAGAGTAACCAAGGCTGTTTCAAAACTATATTCATTTTTAAACATTATATAACTGATGCACTTAGATACATGTAACAGGATGAATCCGGGTTAGGACTGAATTTAGCGAAGGAATGAATCTGACACCATACTCATGCGCATTAAGTGCAACAATGGATTTAACAATGATGTGTACCAAGTTAAACGTCCGATATAAGGAAATGATATCGTCCCTATCTGGAATTAATAAGAGCATGTCATAAAACAAGAATGGACATATGGAACTATTAAACAATTGCGATATGCATCTATCACCCTGCACAGCCACTGGTTTAGAATTTACACACAAATATGAACAAAGCTTATATATCACCAAGGGTATCAAAGTACAGAATTTGTACAAATATATGAATAATGTTTCATCCACAAGTAGGATGCATCTATCATTGATTTCCACTCCTATTGTGATCTTAATTATTGATTTCACTCCTTACATGTGGTATACTCAATTATTGATTTCACTCCTACATTTATATTGACTTATTGATCCATCAATGGAACATATGAAACTCGTAATATCATGTTGACGATCACGACCTATTTCCAGTTCCACCGCTCTCGTCGAATGGTCAAGGAACCATCACTAATGCCCAGCCCCTCCCAGTCCCTCGAGAGCCTCCGTAGTCCCTGCAGAACCCTTGATCCCAAAGTTATGGTCTCTCATTGCGAGTAAACCAATACCGTCCACCATCGACAGCAGCTTACAAGTTACACGGAACACATCCACCCCCAATTCTACTATTCTCCATCACAAATCACCTAAAATTATAATGCCTGATGCCGTTTAGTACACAAGACACGGTTTAGTACAAATGAAATGATATACGTTACGCATGCGCTCACATGAATTTGCTTCGATACATATTAAATCATTACATCAGAAATACTTTACGAGATTATTATTATCATAACTAGGTTCATACATTGAGTCTCTATCCAACAAGAATGGTCTCACGAATTATAAGAACATTTCTTATCAATTAATACATGCAACGTATAAATGAATTAAATTTGTCGGTTCAATTATAAAATGACTAACCATAAACAGACTAAAGTCTATCTGATAGCATGGCGTTATATGACATAGGTTTGACTATCTGTACAATTTAGAATATAAACTGGAACGTCCAATATATAAAACAATTCTATGACATAACACGGATAGCGTAAAAAAAAAAAGAATGCAATTTTATATTTCGCATACTTCTACAGCTGAAGATTGCTCCCGTAAAGGTTATTGGTTTTATGTATTTCTCAACATAAAATCAATAAATGGTTTGGTTGGGCAGAGCCCGCTGTTAGATATTTTGATTTACAGGTTTTATTTTGGTCAGGACACCTTCTGGGAAGTAAACAGCTTCCTAGCAAAACTGGCTGTAGCGTGCTAATACAGTCAGATTTTACTCTGTAAGTACCCTGGTTATAGTGAAATCCACGGCCAAAGAGTTTAAGGGTATTTCGCATTGCAAGCACTTTGCTCGTGCAGCATTGGGCGAACAGAACTAGGTATTTTGAGATAAAGAAATAGCTAATGTTCTTACAATTCAGTAAGACTATTATTGTCGGATAGAGACTCAATATATGAACCTGGTTATGATAATAATAATCTCGTACAATATTCTTGACCTGGAAAAACTACATTTTCTTTGTTATATTTACATTAAGATGATTTATCTAGGGGTTTTTTTAATCTTTTTGCCCTCCGTCGTCGAGAGTAGCTGTGTAAGGAACAATCGGCTGACGTGAGTTACTGACGCAAACAACTGATTTGATTCTTTTCGGAAAGGAAGTTTTAGTTGCTTTTGTTGAGTACACACATTTGTTTTCAGATCATATTTGTACACTGTATCAGACTCTACGATGCTGGACGATCCACCCAGTAAAAATACTGAGTTTTCGTGATAAAGTACACCGTAGCCTATCATGCTAGAATTGTGCATTTTTCCAACGACGGCTGGAACATTATCTTCTCTAAAGTGAATGATCTCTCCTCTCGGACTAATCATAAAGATGTCCAAAAACTTGGACGTGGCTACAGCCAGACTCGTAGGCATAGGAAGATGACGGTGAAGGATACAGCAAGTATTTGTCTCGGTGTCGAAGCATTGGATATCCTTGCTGTAGATACCCGGTTGATTGTTTATTGTTCCGCCAAGAAGATAGATATTATGGTTAATAACACCGCATGCTGCATCGGAGACGCTGATCATTAACTTTGATGAAGATTCCCAATTTGTGCCTTCCTCGCATACAAAAAGTTTTTCTACAATGGGCATATCGTCTTTTGCCACAACAGTAATACCTGCCGTTCCACCGAGCACGTAGAGACAGTTTTGCACGACGACCATGTTGTGGCCTGAGCGCCCTCTCTGTAATGACGGCATATTGAACCATGTATTCTTTTCAATGTCAAAGTAGAGGCAAGCTTCTGGTTTGTGTGTCCCGCCACTTATATATAGTTTAGTTCCAGCTAAACAAGTGGCAAAGTTGCAACCGGTGTAACGAGATTTTAATGGGGTTAGAGCAAACCACTTACCCTGCCCCAAACTGTAAAATCCGATCTCTATTCCCTTTCCGTATGAGCTGGATTTCAAAACAATGAAGCCCTTTTCTTTTCGTGGTAAAAGTGAGATAGAACGTTGTGAATACGATTCTGATACATCCTCAAGTGGTTTTGAAACTATTTCCATACACTCATTGTTTTTCTTAATAATATCATGCGATTGTAGAAACCCAGTAATAAATGCTGACTCTAAGAATGGAAAACGAAAAGCTTTCACAATATCAACAGAATGTTTATCCCTGGAAGGTTTTTTCTCTAACCATATCAGACCTAACCTACATACTCGTTCTTCGCTATCGGTGTTTAGATTATCATCCGTGATGAGGGACAAGAAATCCTTTTTTTCCAATGAAATCAGTTTGGACTGATGAATGTGGTTGAAATTATCGATGATGACTTCCCATGAGTCTCTTGTGAGGCGGGGACAGTGATATGTCCTACCCAGTTCCCACATGTCCAGGCAATTGACAACATCTATGTGTCGAGATAGAAAAGTCTCGCACTGTTCCTGCAGTGAGATCATTTGGAGATAAACGGCAGTGGATATCAGCTGTTGTGCATTGTCAATTGTAATAGTTATTCTCCCTGTGTATATGTAACAAAGAACTGATGCGAAGATGGCGCTCTCAACCCCCTGCAGACAAATGACGACATCTCGACTTTCGCGCATGCCTGATGAGAACATGAGTTCGAAATACGACGATAGGGCTGACAGAATGACCTTGTGACATCTGAATGTTTTTCCCTCCACCATTATTGTCACGTCCCAACAAGATCTTGTATTGTAAAGCATTTTCAACTCAGCCTCAAACGTGAGATATCTGAGATACATTTCCTCAAGTTCCAATAAAGAGCTATCCTGTACTTTCTTCCCTTTTCCTTCCTTCCCTTGCATGTCATCCGTAAGCAGATCCAACTTTAATTTGCGTAAAAGCTGTGGCAAGTTTTTCATATCCAGCTTAGAAGCATCGCCATTGTATAGATAATAAAGTACTGACTTTAAATCAGAGAGATTGACGTCTACATTAATTTCATCCGTCTGCGTAGTCTGGAATTGCGTCTGGAAGTGTTTGGAAAAGAGAAGAAGAATGAGCTTGTGAATCCGAACAGTGTGGTCATCTGTCGTTGTCAAAGTTATGTCGAGCAGTAACTGCTCTTCCCAAAGTCGCTGAAGAGCTTTTAGTAACTTGCTAAAATGAGCCTGCTCCACCATCTTGAAAAGCTTTAAAAAAAGATTAGAATAATATTCATAAATATTCGCCAAACAACAGAAACCAATGGTTGTGCCTAAAAGAATGTATTCCAATGCTGTTTCAACATTCGACCTCGCGGCCCGCATATGAATTTACATTTGTCAATTCCTCAGTTGTTTATGTGAAACGGGGGAAAAATATATATAAAATTTTTTAAAGTTTGTTAAAATATGACATCTTAAAAACATTTTTTCAATTTTTAATATTTATTCTTTTTTATATCATGCCTCTATTACATTTTACACATAGTTTAATATGTATCGCCAACATTGCTCGATTTAACGACGTTGAATTTGTGTAAGGGCCATGTGTTTCTTTTTAACTAACCTTACTGACTGTCTATTCCACATTTCAAGTTATAACAGTTTCTGCCTTTTGCGCTCTCAGAGACCCAAATGTAAGATCAATGTGTTCTTTTTCAGGTTGGGGGAATTTCGAAAACAGTGTCATGAACCTTTGATAATGGACCACAAACCCTTGCACATGTCTGAATACGGGATCGAACCCAGGACTGCAGATGTGCAAAGCGAGCTGCGCGATCGATTAATCGAGGCTAATTAGTTAAATGCCTTAAGTTTTGATTTCCATTTGACTTCTTAGGGTTACAGTGGCATTTTTATTAGTCTGATCAGATTCATGTTCATTTGACAATTTCAGCTGCTTTTAAACAATAAAGCAAAGTTTCACTTCACAAGATACATTGTATTGAATCTGAACACAGTAGGCTCATCTTCTTTCGTTTTATCTTTTCTTCTTCCTCTTTTACCGATGAGTAGTTGTAGTAATTGTTCGTTGTTGTTGCTGCTGGTGGCGGTGGTGGTTAGTGTAGTTGTAGTATTAGCAGTAGTTGTGGCTCAGCCACTGCAGTACGATAGGATTCATGCTATACATTTTTGGTTGCATGCACCTAAAAGAGCCGAGTTTGCGTATATTGGTGCAAATTAATCAAAGGTATTGATTCGTTGTTTACTTGATATTACCTTTACTCATACATCAAAAAACGCTTCCCAGCGAATGAGAAGGAAGAACTAAATACGTGATATAATTACGATATTTACCTTGGTAAAGTATCTTTTATCGACTTTGATTCATGGTTCTACATAATAACTGTATATGATATATTTATTGAATTTTTTCTAACGTTTTAATTCTAAAGTTTAGGTATTTTTGCTGATGATTAATGGAGAAATAAAGTGCTAGCGGTAAAAGTATAATCACATTTGTCTTCAGAAAGCTGTACCTACATACATCTATCTATCCATCCATCCGTCCATCTATCTATCTATCTATCTATCTATCTATCTATCCATCCATCCGTCTATCTATCTATCTTTCCATCCATCCATCGAAATAGAGAGAGAGAGAAATCATATAGAAAATAAGTAAAAATTAGAAATCAGTTACAAGCGTATTTTTTTAAAGAGCATTTTTGAATTAAAAAAAGTGTAATCACAATCAATTTATCCACATTGTAAGAATATTGTAAATATTATATAAAAATGTGTCGAAAATTCTCTCTCTCTCTCTCTCTCTCTCTCTATCCATCTCTCTCTTTCTCAAAATGAATTCCAAACAGACAGCATTTTCCGACTCCGCTAACAATAATAGTGCTAGGTAAGTTGCCATTTCCATCATATAGCTTGTTATGTTTTGTTTTTGGTTTCTTTTTTTTTCAGGACAAGATTTAATATCAATCCAAATTTAATCATTTTTTTTTTACTAATACTTCAAAATGTAATGCAGTTTTGTTGCCATGTGCGTTTGTAAGCCCTGTGAAAAGTTAACCATTTTAAATTATTGATTTCTTTTTAGAACGTATGTATTGTAGGCATGATGCCTCCGACATACACGTACATGCTGCATCTCATCCCATTCGTTCGTTGACCGCTCCGGTGGCCTAGTAGTTAGAGCGTCCGCCTCGGATGCGGGAGGTCGTGGGTTCGATCCCCGGCCGAGTCATACCAGAGACTTACATAAATGGTACTAACAGCTACCTCGCTTGGAGCTCAGCATTAAGAGGTTAGTCTTAGGACTGGTCGGCCTGTTGTCAGGATTATGTGACTGGGTGGGATATCATGCTACATGTCTGAGGCATGATGCCCCAATGCTAAACATCACTATAAACTGTCACACTTCAGACATCGTAGCGATATGACTGAAAAATTGTTAAAGCTAAGTTAAAAATCAAAATCACATCACATCACACACACATACAAACATTCGTTCGTTTTCATGGTCTGCACATGCTTTTCGAAACAATGTCACCAACGTTCCGTGAAAGCGTTTTACCTTTCCGTTCGTTAGCTGGTGAACTGGTGGTGGTGTTGTAATTCCAGGTATACCCTAGTGCTGGCAGCTATTTTGGACAAACGTGCTAGAAAGTGTGTAAAACATGCACGTTGCGAGTGTATTTGGTATAATGCAAGTTTAGATATAATTTACCTTTAGAGATCAGTTGACTTCCTTTATTTTCACTTGAGTGATCAAACATTTCACCTCCAGTATGGTGTATGACTCGTTAAATTTTACCCGGCGTACACCGATTTCTTGTATATATAAAAAACGAAACAAAGGAAAATCAATAATGTTAAAATATGGTCATGATCTGGTTTGCGCGTCGCTATGCTACAAGGTAAGCAACTTAGTCCTTCCTGACATGTACGAGTTTTTGCCCTTAGACCAACTCAAGCCAACACTAGTCTGTCTTCATAAACAAAATCAACCATTTCCGTTATTTACTCATACGTGTGTCACCGTTTCAACAATGGGGCTAATTTACAAATTAACTTTTCAAAATAAATGTTTATGTTTATTTTTATTTCTATTTAATAGCAGTATTTATTTTATGTTAGTCCGTGAACTAACGAATTTTGGAAAAGTAATAATTTTAAGAATTCATTGGAGTGAATTACAATAGTATGTTTTGACTGGAGTCAGCAGACAACGTTAACATTACGACAAAGAAATGTAATTATTTATGTGGTCACTCCCTTTGTCAAGTGGTAAGCAAGGTCACCGGACATGTACGAATGCTAGGTTTAAATATAACAACGAGCTTTTTATTTTTCTTCACTCTTTTCTGCGTTTTACTTTGCATTCGGAAAAAGAAAATACACAAAACACAGCAAATCATAAAACCGTACAACAGCGGACATTAGCAAATTGGGTAAAGTAAGAAATCAGCTACTTCAGTCTGTTATACACCTTTGCTAGCAAATACGCGGGAAACAAATCCAGCAGGAAACAAATCCACTAAGTCCTATCCCATTATCTCCACGATTTAAATAGCATTATGTATCATACTCTCCGTCGTCCATCTGTTATTTAACCATATCTAACCTAAATCGATAGTTGTAAACCGTGATACTTTATAATTATATTGGTCATGCGGTAGCTATCTGCAAAAGGGGTAATGTTCTTGGCTCCCGCTCTAAAGTCCCTGGCAGGGGCTAAAGGTTAACTGCATCCAAAGTTCAAATTCTTGAGATACATTCAACTATTTTAACCAAACATTTTTTTTTGCAGTCACAACTGGAAAACATAATATGTGTAAAGGATTCCAGAGTACAATCAAGTCACCATCAAGGGATGGGGTGAATGTGCGAGGAGGGATAAGGGGGGTGGGTTGTTACAATAAAAGCGTAAAAGCGTTGCTATTTGTTTTGCAGTAGGCCGTTTGTTACAGTCTGTAAGTTTTCGTGAAATATGTTAGAATCGCTGACAATTATAGTGTATTATTAATAAGGAGATTAGTTTTCAATTTTAAAAAAAAAATTGTTTCTTATTGAAATTACTTTTAACATTTATGCAAATATTGGTAAGTGAGAAAGGAAAAAAAAATCCTCCTCAGATGTGAAATATTTTGTTTTCAGTCACTAAAGTTTCTTTCTTTTACATGTATCAGTTACATTCGTCACATAGACAGTATTGTAGCATAAATATATTCAATTCACTCAGCAGTTCGTTGTTCTGCTGATTTTCCTTGATTAAATCCCGTCAGCATGCGGTTGAGATAATGTTTTCTTCCAGTCTAACAGGACATTATCGGCATTCAGCCATAACGATGCCATACTATTTTGCACGAAATATAGTGTTCCTAACACAGCGGTACGATTTCCTTACAATTTTGGATTGATCCATTTAAGGTTGTTTAAAACCCTTTTCTTTACTACAGTATGAAGGAAAAGTTTAGCAATTTCTTTTGCCAGATACAGAATGGTGATTCTAGAATGGAGTAATTTGAACATAACTGTTCAAGGTTTTAGGGATTTTCATGCATTGTGGGTGGGGATTGGTGTGATTATAAAAGGGTTCATCGTAGAATCAGTGTTCATACTGATTCAGTTTCTCCATTCTTTTACGAGTTTAAAAATGTAATGATTTTGGAGCTTTATTTTGATAGCGGGTGGTTTCCCATGTGCGAGGATACAACCGCGTCTCGAGACGAATTCTGTTTTGTGTTATCTACCAGATCAGAAGTTAGGGATGCTGATTAGTTAATATCAGCCTTTCCGCCAATGAATTCCAGATAATTTGAATACCGTCTTTGCTCGCTTATAAGTAAAGTCCAATTGTAAATTATACAGACCAAGATCTACCGTCGCATGATGTTAGGAGTAATCAGTACAACAAACAACATAGACCTTGATCTGTAAGCGCATAATGCTACGGCAGATCAGGATTTTGTATTATTATTATTATTATTATTATTGCAGTTTGACTCGACTTATAAGCAAGTTACAGCGGTAATATAAAACGGCGTTTGCAATATGTATCGCATGATGTACGCAAGCTTGAGAAAATAAATCAACACTAAGTACCCGTCAATCAATGCGTGCGCCAATTATTATCTAAAAATAAAACATACAACGATAAGTACTTCCGACGGACTTGTACACGATCATAATGAGACAATAAGTGGCTTTATGAATCAGTGAGAAATATTTGAAAAGCATTTTTTTACAAAACTATTTGATTGATCCAAATTATTTGATGACTGTTTAATTAGGAAACTTTCATCACTATTCAGCCATCTATTATCTCTTTTATTTCCCAACGTACACGTTCACTCAGTTTTGAACAAGATTAGTTGAAAGCGTCCAACACTTCGGAACTGCAATTTGATGACAAAATAATTTGACCCATCTAGCTGTATCGTGGCGTAGGTGTAAATGGGAAAGCAGTTGACAATACAGTCATTACAGTTCACAAGTAGATAAAGGCATTGAAAATGTCACCTAACAACTTTATTGCAAACTTGTTACCACGAAACAGATTCAAAATATCGCCAGGAATAAACATCACCTGACATCAAAGTACTCGGCTATAATTCAGTCTTTGAAAGCTTCACACGCAAGCAGCTGGCAAACGCTTCAAATATGAAAGCAAGCTGAAACTACTTCTTTATGAAATAGGCTGTTTAAATTATAGATAAATAACTTTAAAATAGTCTCTTCCAAATGTAATTTTCCAATATGGCGTGCCATCACGAAAGACACGTACATTAATATTAAATAAACAATGAAAGACTATAACTTATGGAAACCGAAGTTCAATGAAATATAGAAAGAATTATGATTAAACAGGTGTTATTTTTCTCCGAAGAAGAGAGACCTTGCGTTAGCAAATAAAACAACCTAATCATTAAAAGTAATACATATTTACCAATAAAATGGAGAAAGGAGCTACAGTACTGTATTGACGTTATTCGCTCACTGAATGAAGCTAAGAAAAATATACTTTGGTGGGGGGAGTGAAGAAAATAACATTTTTTATCAGATCAATTTCCTCATGATGTTTTATATGAAAGTTCTATTGCAGTCACAGTGAAATTTTCTTTTTTGTTTCATTGTTTTCTTTATGAAGAAAATCTATTTTTTTTATCTGATCAGTTTTCTCTGTATGTTTTATGGGAAAACTCTACTGCAGTCACAGTGAAAAGATCTATTTTCCATTATTTATTTATATTTGGGGGGGGGGCTTACGTGCCTAACATTGTTACAATAAACAAAATTAACTTTCATTTCTATGTATCATGCTATACACCATTAATAAAATAAAAATGCAGATTAATAATAACAAGATATGGAAACTTTTGCATTTATTTACAGCCTAAATAGAATCCACATTAGCACGCAATGTCAAACGTTTCATAAAGTATGTTTGTAAAACTGTCGTTTGACCTGAAAGCAAGCATAGTAATCAAACCAACATTAAATCTGATGCAAATTAAAATAACATCTTACTACTACAAAGGATATCTCATTCAAAGTTGTTTGAGGAACTATTTGTTTATGACATATGCAAGACTAAATTCGTTTGATTTGTATTGGCCGATAAACGTGTACACAACACGAAAAGCGTGGGAGATGTAAATGGCATGACAACGGCGATGCTACAGATGGGAAGGTGAAACTTCGTCAATTTTAGGCACGCAGAGACAGAAATTCAAACAGAACTTCATAAATCTAAAAGTTTCCTGCCAATTAGGCGGAAATGTACTTATTAACATGAGTGAGTAAATGACATTATTTAGTTCAATTACCGGTAATTTAATACGCTATGGATGAATAGATAGACCCCAAGGGTGATTTGACAGGTGTGATTTGATCACATCTGACAAGTCAGCAATTTTAAACACACCAAAAGGTGCAATGGTTGTGGGTTTCTTGTTTTATTTTGTTTGGGTTTTTTTGTTGATCTTTTGGGAGGGGTGTTTTTGTTCGTTTTTATTTTCCTTTGCTTTTCTTAAAACTTCTGATCGGAATTTTCTAATATTATTGTAAATCACACTTATCAAATAAAAACATATTTAAAAAGCAAAATTTGATTAATACCTTAGTATAGGGTATAGTTTACTGGATTCATAAAAAGTGGGGAAGGAGGTACCTGCGGTCAGTAACTATACATCACACTTGTCGTTCTCCCGATGCCAAAATAAAACGTCCAAAGTAGCATTGGTCTTTAAAGTGACATTCGTTGTTTTCTTTTTGGCTGTCATTCGTCTTTAAAGTGACATTCGTTGTTTTCTTTTTGGCTGTCATTCGTCTTTAAAGTGACATTCGTTGTTTTCTTTTTGGCTGTAGCATTGGTCTTTAAAGTGACATTCGTTGTTTTCTTTTTGGCTGTAGCATTGGTCTTTAAAGTGACATTCGTTGTTTTCTTTTTGGCTGTAGCATTGGTCTTTAAAGTGACATTCGTTGTTTTCTTTTTGGTTGTCATTCATTCATGTCCATCTTGCCTACCGATGGTACTTGCACTGAATTAAAGATTGGACATTTTTCCACAAATTACAAAATTTTACATGTTTTTCTGTTTAAATTGAGAAGGAAATTATGTTTGAGAACTCCTCATTAAATGTGGATTATAAATAACCATAATTATGCATCGCTCCCATTTTAAGAATACTAAAAGAATCCAACCAAATATATCATCGTTTCAAAATTTAAATATGAAAGTCCTTCACAAATTTTCACAATATTTGTGGGGGTTTTTTTTGGGGGGGGGGTGGAGTTGTGGACTGTTCCTGAGTCAGTACAGATTTATGACTTAATAATGTGATATGTACATGTGCAATTGCGATACAAATTCACATCTGTCTCAATCCCGTTTTCTATATAATGTAATTTCCAACGTTATGAACATATCATGAGAACGAATTCGGACTTGCTTTTTCAAGAGAACACCTGACATAAAGACCGGTCAAGAGTTTCCCACAACACATGCCCAGAACAATGTTCTGGATCATTCAAACGCGAGACACTGTCAACTTTGCAAGTAAATAAAGCATTGTAGCGACTGGTTTACTCGCAGCTCGAGAGATTGTGTCAGGAAAACTTTCTGCATGTATAGGTTTGTCATAAAGCACGAGATGAAATTAGAACCGAATTATTTTCGACCTCTCATGCAATGCAGCCAATCATGTTGTTAGACCCACGCGTTGCTTTGAGCTAAAATAAGACTTGTTTAAATTATTATGCTCCAATTTCTTGATATGCCCACAGAATGCTGGATGAACATGCTTGTATCAACACAACACCCCCGTTCAGTAAAAATATTCAATGCGACACGTAAGTAGTGAACGGTTGATACAACATGCTACTTGAAGCTCGCTGTAACTGAGAAAGCTGGATTTGAACGGTCAACTGCTTTAAGACAGATGCCTGCAAATCATTGCACAAATGCTTCAACGGAAGAGTCAAGAATCACATTGATGAAAAAGTTTACAAATTGAGAAGAAACTAATTGAATATATACAATGGAAATATCTCCACAAGCACAAGACGCACGAGGAAAAATGGCGACACACAGAGCGAATAAAGAGATAAGGGAATTAGAAAAATACATGAACTAGACGGATAGAAACAAATGATGGATCTTTTTTGGAATGTACGTAAACCAGTACTACCCTACGGAGAATTTCAGATTGCTGGAGAAAAAGCGTTAATCAAAGAACCTACACCAATTCTACGAAAGATAAAAAAGCAAACTGGAGAATTACACCTATCGGACATTCGATTAAAAATACCTTTGAAGGCTACAGTCCAAAAATTTGAAGATAAATTGAATACAAAAGTTATCTCATCACGACTGGAAACAAGACCTTCGACATCCATATACAACGGCAATAGAATTCTGGAAATAGAGAAAACTAAGCTAATGGAAGTAAAAAGAGCGTTCTTCCTACATGGTTTTTTGACCAAATCGTGGTACAGAGGGTGTATATATCACAGAAAGTGCAGTAGATGTCAACAGACCGGACATACAACACACAAATGACCCCAAAATCAAGAAACAACAAGAGAAATACAAAGACGACAACAGCAACAACAACAAGTATCAGTAGATGAACAAAGAGTAGAAAGGCAATCTACAATACAACAAACAACAACAACAACAACAACACAGCCAATAACGAGAAGAGGAACGAATCCACACGGAACAGACAGTACAAAACCAACAGCAGCAAGAAAACCCAACTTCAAATCAAAGGTAAAAAGTACAACAGCAACAACAAAGACAACAAGAGGAGCAAATAAAAGAACAAAACCCCAAACAAGGGAAGCCACTACAACAACAACAACTAGAACGGAAAAAGGAATATCCTAAGAAGATCCGAAGACAATAAAAAATACAAGAACATTAAGCAACAGTAAAACTGCAAAATTGTCAATTTCCAAATCAACCATGTCAATAGCACCAGCAACAACGACAAGAAGAAACTCTACAAACTAAATCATCAACAGTTATCACAGAGCAAATACAACCTGCACGAGAAAATCAGATACCCAACTCCCCAAACTCAACGCCAATTGCAGGAACCCTAGAACAAAGAAGAGAAAGAGACAGAATTAGAAGGAAGGAAAAAAGAAGGCAGAAAGAGGAAGTAGAACGAAGGATGGCAGAAGAAGCAGAAGAAGCCTTTTTATCGATGGATGAATATTTAGATTAAAAATATATTTAAAAAATTAATTTAAAAAAAATTATATAAATATAAATATATATATATATATATATATATATATATATATATATATATATATATATATATATATATATATATATATATATATATATATACAAACAAAAAATACAAAAAATACATATATAAAAAAGAGTACCAAATTGGAAAAATATAAATATAGCAAACACTTACAATTAGGGCAGGAGGGCCTCCCTATCTGGTCTGCAAAGATCAAAACAGGAGAGAGCACCCTCCAAAAACAAAAGTATGTAGTGAAGGGGGGGTCGATATACGGACAATGGGAAAATACATTACAGATCCACCACCACCACGACGGCCTGTATATGGACAAGA
The DNA here is from genome assembly GCA_028554795.2 of Sinohyriopsis cumingii. Lineage (NCBI taxonomy): Eukaryota > Metazoa > Mollusca > Bivalvia > Unionida > Unionidae > Sinohyriopsis > Sinohyriopsis cumingii. The sequence continues at coordinate 116,457,715 of CM068826.1, read as the reverse complement.
TTTATAAGCAGCAGAGGGGGCGAATCGGACATTTTGTCCAATCGTTATTTGGCTTAATTAATACTTTCTGCACTCAACGATCTAGTGTCGTCAGCGCCTGGTAAAAAAAAAACGACGACGTCGTTGGGGGATCGTACAAACGTCATTTGGTTTAATTAACACCTTCTGCGCGTCGATCCCCAGCGTCGTCAGCGTCCGGTAAGCACGTCGACGACCGCGTCGATGTCATTGCCCCCTCTGCTGCTAAGTGGTTATTTACAATGAAAATTATTTACAACTAACCGAATATTTGGTCAAGTCCGATACGATATCGTGTCCGAGGATCATGTAAATTTATCGTTACAAATCCATGTGGGGTCGACTGAGCATGACTAAAAAAGTTTCGAAAAACATTAAAGTCCATGTCACCGCCGCACCATGTCTGCCAAATATTTCGTAGCGTGTGTGTATCAACACCGTTGAACACAGCAAGAATATTACAGTTGTCTCTAATTACTTTTGGAATCTGAGTGTATCGTTGAGTGACATATATCACGTCAGTGTTTTTATGCCTGCCTCTGGAAAATATCCTAGCTGGGTTTTTTTGATTGTCTAACATAACATCATCGTACACGACTAGATTGTTAACGTCGCCATCAATATCATCAATACCCGGTGCATCATTGATATCCGTAATAAACTCAATAACATTTTTTTTAGCGATCGCTGATGCATTCTCGTTGAAATCTTTCAACACCTCGTAGCATCGTTGATCATCTACGCTAGGAGCAACCAAATACAACTTATCCCACTTCATCCATCTCATTATTAAATTGAGTAACAATTGCGTCTTGCCGGATCCAGATGGTCCGATGATAATCATCCGGATCGAGTTTGGTAACGCTGCAACATGCTTAACTGGTTCTCTTGTTTTAGTCGCCGAAAAATCAATTATATTCATATCTCTATACATAAATTATGGATCTATATTGTGTGAAGTGTAGAGTACGTACTCGTACTGGCACAAATGATATGACAACCGCTACAACAAGAAATAACAGATCGGCCCTTACTGGCAAGTGTGTACAATGCGGCACAAAGAAATTTAGATTTATTTCTATTAGACCCGGAGATGTTTTAAAAAAAAGCGAGGAGGTGACATCGCAGCCAAATTGGCAAAACTCCCCGGAACACCGTGGGCAAAGTATCCAGGAGAAAAACACCTCCCAGGATATAACTACTGTGGCCCCGGAACACGATTAGATATTAGACTCGATGATCAAAATCAGCCCAAACCCGGTGAGTATCCAATAAACGCTATCGATAAGGCGTGTCATGCTCATGATGTTGCTTACAAAAGTAGCGATCTGCAACAGCGTCATATCGCGGATGTAAAATTAATTCACGCATTAAATGCTATTCCTGATAAATCCGTCAAAGAAAAATTGGCCTCATGGTTGGTAAAATCGGCTATGAAAGGTAAATTAATGATTGGAAGCGGAGCTTCTCGCGCTGGTAATTGAAAACGCTAGCGTTTATAATAACAACATGGAATCCATCTATTATTCTCCGAGAGGATACTGGAAGGGGAAGGCCGCAATTGGTAAGCTTGCAAGCGCTGCAAAGGTAACAAAGACCACTGCGGCTAATTGGTTATCCAAACAGGCTATATGGCAAATCTATCTACCACCGCCTAAACAAATCAACTTCTCGCGCTTTGATGTCAGCGTACCTAATGAAGTTCATCAGGCTGATATACTATTTTTGCCGCATGACAACGGTTACAAATACGCGCTAACCGTAGTTGATGTTGCGAGTCGATACAAACAAGCGGAGCCGTTAAAAACAAAGTCAGCAACTGAAGTAGCCGATGCGTTTGAGCGGATTTATCGAAGAGGTTCTCTGCGCTGGCCAAATCTATTACAAGTTGATCCCGGTAGTGAATTTCGCGGCGCTGTTCTATCAACGCTGAAACATCATAGCGTCGCGATACGACGAGGTCATACTGCGCTACATCGTGATCAGGCAATTGTTGAACGATTCAATCGGACTCTTGCTGAACGGTTATTTGGATATCAATACGCGAAGGAATTCATCCAAGAAAAACGATCTCGTGAATGGGTCAAAAGGTTGCCAGGCGTAATTGCCGCGTTAAATAACGAGATTACCCGAGCAATCAACATGAAGCCCAGCGACGCGATTAAATACGAGTATATACCCGGAAGATCAAAAATAGATAGTGTTTCCAAGCCGATTCTCGGCGATGTTACCGTGAGATATCTATATGAACCAGGAGAGCTTGAAGGCGGTAAAAAAAGAGCTACTGATCCTATTTGGAGTGTTACCACACATAACATATCAACGATAACACGATCAACTGGTAGACCACCGATCTACAGACTGGATTCAACTGCTCCTCAGCGCGGATTTACTCGCGAGCAACTACAAGTGATACCTGACGATACTCAATTACCCCCGCGTGGTCTTAACTAGCGCCGTTGCGTCTATTACACTCAAGACAGGTCAACCTCACATTGTTTTTAACATGACCGAGACTGTTATCGATTCTGTCCACGGTAAATTGGCGAGCGTCTTTATCCGAATAGCGCCAACTCATTATACAATTGCAACTCGCGCAGTGATTATTCTGTTGTTGTCGTAACGCAATTATTAATTCGGCATCAATATCAAAAAGCCGCTGTTTTTTTTTATCCTGTTGGCGGTAACCCGAGAGTTTTCTATCAATGACGCTTGCATCGATGGTGACTTTGTCGCCGGCTTCGTCAGTGACTCCGTCACCGGCTCCGTCAATAACAATTCTTCGAAGCTGATTTATCCTTCGTACTCTGGACACTGCAAGATAGACTAGATTCGACCATTCGATGCGATTATCAACCATCCAAACAATTGTATCCGTGATGGTTAGTCCCTGCGAGGAATGTATTGTTGTTGCGTATCCTAGCGTCCACGGGGATTTATCAGCACGTAGCGCGTCCTCGACGACGCTGATATCAACGAGCACAATATCATTCAGCACGAGAATTTGTTTTTTTGTCCCCGACGCTGTCGGGCCTGGAATCTCAACTTCAATGTTCTGCCGCCGTGTGTCCGCGGGTCTATAACATAACGGCACTGGACGCGTTGGAAACTTTTCCTTATGCAACGTAAACAACTTCCGCTGAAGTGTGTCTCTGACTATCTTTCTACTCGCTACAATCAAATCGTTTGGTCTCCATGTTTCCCAGAATTCATTCAACGGCGTTTCCGGAATCACCTCGCGGATTATTTCACACTGAACTCTATCCGGCTGTAATCTGATTAGTTTTTTAACCTCACGCAGTTGTTCATCAAGTGCTCGGTAATCAGTATCGGTTTCTTCATAATAGTCCACGAACCCGCTCAACCAATCATGTGGACCCTCGCCGACAAATGGTGGTGGTTGGCCATGGTCCCCACACATGATTACCGCTGTATTCGCGCGCAACAACCACTCAAGAAACATTTGTAAAGTATCTAACGAAACAGTACATATCTCATCCCAGATGATAATGTCGGGAATAAATTTTTCACCCATTCGATCAGGAGTCCACTCACCGCCGCTGTATCGAAAAAAGCTGTGATAAGTAACGGCGTCAACATTTCGTTGTTTTATCTCTCGCGCTAGTCTATGGGTCGGTGTAAGCACGATTATACTTGCCCGCGTTCGAAATAATTCAATTGCCCGAGTCGTCTTTCCTGACCCGCCACAGCCGCTTAAATAAACTGTTTTGTGTCTACAAATTGGATCAGAACACGGTGGTGCATCAGACCATTCTGATAATTTATCACCGCGCAAGTAGTCGTTCTCAACGGTGACATCTGCTGACGGGGAATAATCGCGTCGTATTTCATTTTTAATTCTCCATGTGCCCCAACTCTCGTCCGGACTAGTAAACTCGGCTATGTTTTCCTTATACGCTACGTCAATATAAAATGAATCAACGGCTACTCTAACCGCGGTGTCGGGAAATCTATTTATCATCGAGAATAAATTGATAGCGGCGTAACCCAGCATAGATGCCCTCAAATGCGGGTATGCTGGGCTTTCTCCATCGCTGTAGGTAACAACTGTACCCAACCTTGTTCCATTGGACAAGAAAGCTGTTTCGCAGTTCACGTATCTATTTTTCGCCACTGCGTCCTTGATTACGAAATCATATTCTGCGTCATCTATAATCAGCCGTGAGCAATATCGTTTGTAGTCGCAGTTTTTTCCACCTTGTGTGAACTTACCAATTATTCTTCTACCGAGATCTTTTGCCTCGCGGTTTCGTTGGTTGAATATCCTCCTGGACCATTCGACGATATATTCCTCGTCGGCATCGATGTGTTTTCTGGACTCGTCAATTATGCTATCTAGACGCTCCGGTTCTGGTAACCAGACTTCAGTCTGCGCCCGGTATGATATAATCGCATCACTGACAATCAACGAAACTAGCATGCTACAATCAATCATATACCGTAGCAGCGCTATTGGCAGCCACTTCTTTTCATTCATGTGTCTACCGATCCAAATATAGCAACAGCGATGGAGTCCTGCCGCGAATTCAAATGATACTATGCGAGCGAATCCGGTTAAATCAAAATCAGGCAGTGGTCCATTAATAGCAACACGAGTCATTTCATGACTGGGGTGTCCAAATCGTCTAAAGTACTTAGCGGCGGATCCATACCCGAGAAAACTCGCTGGATAACAGGCAACCATATCAACCGAGATCATAGCGTCGCGGTTGTATTCAGTGTTCCATAGTCCACCGTGATAATACTCCAAACAACTGGATTGTACATCCGGCAGAAATTCCTTGCGCGTTGGTCTCCACGCATTTTTCCTTGCTGCAACATGAGCTACAACCGATGGAATCGTAAAACAATTTGTTAGCAGTTGTTCATCATGCTCCTCAAATTCCATGGCGGTTTTTTTCATCCTGTTGTGAAATGCTTCAGTGCGATATAATTCACCGTTTGGTCTTACAAACTGATCAAAGGTATCCGCATCGTTTTCAGCGCTGCGAAGTAACCACATTGATACAGGGTCGTTTTTACACAAGTAGGCAATAGCATCAAATAGTTTCCTCTCCGCGAGAAACCCGTTCTCTCCCAGGAATTCTTCGGGTATATACTTTACTGTTCTATCCCGTGGAAATATTGTGATCGCGGGCGTCCATGCGTGTTCGTTATGATCAATAATTTTGATTGGGGCTCCCTTCGATTTGTACTTTGATTCGTATAATACTTCACCGGTTATCGTTGTAACGGTTATTGGAAATCTCAGCGATGTTTCTAATCTCGCTATGTCGCTGATGGTTGCTCCTCGCTCGCGCACTGTCTCCTCCCACCGGTTGATTTTGCTACGTCGTAAATCAGTCAATTTGTTTCCTCGACATGCATTTGTAAAATGCTCTATTATTCGTTCTGCTACACAATTTATCCCAGTTGACTGTTTCATCGGCGCTAGTTTTCCGATATCAGGTTTCTTATTTAACGGGTATATTCCATAAACAACTGCTGTTTCAGGATACGCTCGTTCATAGTATGGTCTGTCAATTCCGGTTAACAACCCCGGCTTGGAGTCGCGGCTGACAGTGACTGTTTTCTTATCGCTGAGAACCGGTTCAAATTTATCACGTATGATCCAATCACCTGATTTCACCCGGACAATGAATTTTACTCTGAAGAAATACCTTTTACCGTCAAGTTGTGATATTATCGTTGCTGCGCGGTTGTCGTTCATGGTAGCATCAACAACACCATCAATTCGAAATGTTGACCAACTATGAGATGCACCATCACGCTTGAATTCATTGATACAATCGCGTATTTTACTCAACAGGGTTCTATCGTTTATTAACGCTTTTGGTGTGTCCTTGAGGACTCTATCGAGATTGAACTTAATATTTTTCCGGGGCTTAATTGCTGCTAATCTCTCAAACTCATCCATATAATTAAAACAAGTATTTAAATGAAAGAATATAGTATAATGAATCACTGCAAATGGTTGATGATTGGGTCGATAACCCCGTGCAATAAATCATGTAGAGGTGAATTCTGCGGGTATCATTTACAAAGCGTTCGTAATGGTTCTCTTGGCCCCCTCCCGTGCTTGGTTTGCCACGTTGGTGTAAGAGGAAAATCGCAGTTGTGTATCAATTGTGGCGGAAAGCGATACAGGGAACTAAAACGCTATTACGATAAACGAATAAAAAACGCCGTCATCGACCCCACTGCCGACAAAATCATCAAAACTCCTCAAGACTACATTGAAAGGTTTATAATTAAACCAAATAATGAATTAGACAAGTAGTATTATTATACAAATGGACCAAGAATTTCAGCCGCACCCCCTGCTCGTCAATTACGAGGCATCTCGCGACGGCATTGTCAGAAATCGTAGACTGAAGAAGCCGGTTGGATGGAAAAACAATCACGGATATTTGATGTTTACTGCTGGAGGGAAAAAATATCTCTGTCACAGAATCATCTATGAATGTTTCCACGGATTGATCAAAGATCGTCTCGTTATTGATCATATTGATGGATGCCCTCAAAATAACAGACTGTGTAATTTGCAAACCATCTCTCAGAGTGAAAACAGTAAAAAAGGCCAAACTGGTAAGTACTCAAAAGCAGCAAGGGGCGTCAAATCATTTGATACAACAACTCACGAGGAAAAAATATTTCAGTCGATGAATGAGGCAGGAAAATATTTTGACATTTGTATCACCTCAGTACGATTTGCTGCAGAACGAGTATATCAAACAGCGATCTCAAAAAAAACCGGACACAAAATTCGATTTTCGTATATGGATACGAGGTCACCGTGACAAGGTCACGTCTGTTTTAAAGAAAACGAATTGTTAAACACCTTGGGATTGATACGCGCGGGTTTCATTTTTTTTTATTTAAAAACAAGATGTTTTATGAGAATAATGAATATCGAAGACATCAATAATATATTAGCCGAGATTTCAAAATTAAAAAATCAAGGAATTGAATTATCTGATGGTCTCGACAGCGAAAAAATATTATCCGATTATGAGATTATTAACGAACAATCGAAACGGGGGCGTTTTACCCTGGCCCGCGAGTACTTTTTTATAAAACGATTACAACATACGATTAATGAGAACCTGTACCACAATGACGCAAATGCATTCATTGGACTATTCACTGCCGTTGAAATAATACGAAAAAAACTCGGACGTGTTTATGAACGACGCCGGGAGATTTCTAGTAAGATCAAAAACATTAGAAGGATCATAGACGAAAACTCCGGCGAGAAATTAGAAATTGCTTCGCAATTGCAATAATGGTAGGCGAATCACTTACTACTCGGCTAGCCAGAGAGCGGCTAGCAGCGCTTAAAAAGTTTATACCGTTACGAGACAGGGTCCGAGAACAACTTCAAACGCGGCAGCAACTACAAACCGATTTTACTGTTGGAAGCGAACAACTCTTTGCCCCGGTAACCAAGGATGTTACGGCGGCAACTGTGCCCGTTCTTGGTGCGCTTGAAAAGATAGCAACTCAGACCGAACAAACAAAAAGGTCTTTAGAAACACTCCCTGCAAAAATAGCGGCTGCTACAACACGGAGGCCACCACCACTCGCTATAACCGAACCACAAGAACCTTATGTTACAATGGCCGACGAAGAAGAACTAGGTGCTACCGCAGGAGAACCAGAAGAAGAAATACCAGAAGAAGAACTAGGCGCCACCGCAAGAGAACCGGAAGAAAAAGAGGAGAATATACCCCGTGTTATACTCAAGAAGAGCACAATAGATCAAATTAGAGGCTTCAGCAGCAGGGAAGAATTAATTAATTTTGCTGCCAACAATTTTGCTAAGAGCATACGAGATAAGAAGCATATCAATAGCGGTTACGAGAAAAATATAAAGTCGTTAAAGGACTGGGCAAGAATAGTGTATTTAGCGAGTAAACATAGAGACGCATTACTACATCGTGGTGATCCCGATTACGACACATTCCACAAGGAAGTTAAGAGTAGAACACCAAAAAAAGGAAAAGGATACTCTGTTGGTAAAGAATCCTACGGCGTTACCTGCCCTAATAGTGTTCTCAGTGATATATCACGGCTGGAAGTATTAATCGGAGGAAAACGAGCCGGAAATAACTCTACGGAAATAATCAATGAGGCCGCTGATATTTGCAAGCGGTTATTTGCAGGCGGTATTATGGACATTAATGCATATCGAACGCTCATAGACGAACTCGTGGATGATTAATTGGAAAACTGGTGTTTTTAATAAGGATGATCATACACTACAACCATGATAAACCAGTACTCGTCTACGTAGTAAACTCGCGATTGCCTGTTTACCGCGCGTACTATGGAGATGGTCTCGGTAGCACCATTGCGGGGTTATTTACAAGAATGGCTCCAAAAGTAGCGCCGTTAGCCAAACAATTAGGAATGAAGGCTATTGATGTTATTCGTGATAAGGGTATTAGTGCCATTGGAGATGTTGCGGGAAGGGCGTTTTCAGCCGCGCGGGACAAACTAATGTCATTGGTGAAATTCAGGAGAAAAAAACAGAAACCACCGGTAATGCCATCAACGACAGTGATGCCTGCGAATGTCAGTAAAGTAATAAATAACGCCGTGGAAGAAAAATTAGAGTCGTTGGCGACGACTCCGTCGTTGGCGACTTCGCCATCCGCCGATGCGTCAACCAACGCGCTCATGAACGCGATAGCGGGAAGTGGTTTAAATTCAAAGAATTTACGACGAAAAAATCGCAATTGAAAACATCAACATGATAAATAATAAAATGTTTGCGCGAACCGCTGATCCCGCGTTTGATATGGATGCCCCAGTGCACAGGGATGATTCTGTCCGCGATTATCAATATTATTCTTATTATGCAGCGCAACCTGACCTACGATCGCGAATTGAACTTCAGGTCCAAGATACCAGTAAATACTTTCTGCCGTGTGAAGCGTTTATCGAAATTGAGGGAGAACTCGTGACAAATGCCGCCGATAATGCACCATACGCAGATGACCATCGTGTTCGAGTTGGCTTCGTCAACAACGGTATCATGGCGTTATTTGAGAGCGCTAGATATCTTATTGACGGGCGAGAAATTGAATCAATAGAACGCGAGGTTGATGTTGCAACGACGATAATTGGGTTGGCGAGATACTCGGATGATTATACAAGATCGGCGGGCCCATCTATGATGTTTGCGAAGGACACCGATAATAGCGCTGATCATCTTCAGTACATCAACGTGATGGCGAAAAAAGATATCGCAGGTGATCAGGCTGAAGCAGCCAATCCAGACCGCAGAGCAAAACCGGACGCTGATTTCAATATTATAAAGAGTATCAACAATGATTACAATCTAGGATTCGCAACACGAGTAGGGATGTTGCAAAGACCACGCCGTCAGTTTTCATGCGCAATTCCACTCCATCACATATTTGGATTCTGCAGAAATGTTAGAAAAGTTATCTATGGGGCTAAGCATACAATCGCGCTGACGCGAAGGGGCGATGATAACAATGCAATATGGCATGCTGCTGGCGTCGCTGCCGGTAAAGTCATTTTAACTAAAATGGCATTGTGGATGCCGGTGTTGACTCCATCAGTTACCACGGAAGCACGATTGTTAGCATTTATGGAACAGGGAGGAAAATCGTTGTTGAGTTGGCTAGCGGTAACAACTGATGCTAAAGAGGATAACGTCGCCGATACGTTTACATGGCACCTGGCATCAAAACAGGGTGTTTCAGCCCCGCGTCATATATTCATAGCGCTACAGAATAGGGAACGATTGGGTAATCAAGAACACAGCCATATGATATTTGATCAATTAGGAGTCAGGGATGTTTCGCTGAGAATAAACGGACAACAGGAACCATCCGAGGATATACAGCTTAATTACGGTGACAACCATGTCGCACGTGTGTATCATCGATTGCTGTCATATATGGGTCGTGATCAAAACGTCGACACCGGTTTGCAAATATCACAACTTGATTTTAAAAACCTGTATCCGATTTATTATTTTTCGCTGGAACATCTTGATTTAACGAGACAATCCGTCGTTGATATACACTTCCGAGCTCGTATAGCCCCGGCTGGTGTTAATTATAGAGCGGTTGCTGTCATTCTCAGCGATAAATCAATGCTGTTGGAAGGCGTTGGTGGACGAATGAGAATCGTTGATGCGCCAGTGGAAAACATGTAATTGAAAGCATAAACGCGTTTACAATAAAATGTCGTATAGTGTCGTCAGTGTAGAGTTGACTGATGGTCAAGTCAAGAAATTACGATCAAAGTCGGCTAAACAATGCGGGACCACAATAACGCTGAAGCCGTCGCAGATGGCGGGTGGTAATCATAAGATATCGTTGACGGCGCGTCAAATAAAACATTTCAATGACGCGATTAAGAATAAAAAAGGTGTTCAAATAGATTTTTCAGCCGCAGCAATTAAAAACATGGAAAAGACCGGTGGGATATTTCCGCTGTTAGCTGCGATTCCGGCATTGATTGCCGCGGCGGCCCCAGCAGTGGCTAAGGCGGCGGCGTTAGGAGCCGTTGGTACCGCGGCGGGAATGGCATTAAAGAAGGCAACCGGGAAAGGCTACAAAAAAAAACGACCCGTGGCCGGAAAGGGTCTAAGACTACCGGGAACCCCGTATTCATGGTACTCGGGAAAGGGTCTAAGACTACCGGGAACCGTTTATTGACTCGGGAGTCAATGACTCCTGAGTCAGTGACTCCAATGTCTAATTTTGATTTAATAGACGCCGCAAACGCGTTAGCGATAAAAAACTTCAGAGGTGTTTTTATGAGGGATCAATTACCGGCGGCACCAAGGAATATTGAAACCGGTATAATTAACCTCGATGGGTCCTCCGGAGCGGGAACTCATTGGGTTGCGTACGCGATTGATCCGCGTGCGATCGTCTATTTTGATTCATACGGGTTAGCCCCGCCGAAAGAGTTCATGCGGTATATCCGGGCGTGTTCAGCCCGGGCGTGTTCAGCCCGGGCTTTTTATTCCACGCTGCCAACACAGCGATTAAGTGACCCACCGATATGTGGCCGCGAGGTATTGAACGTACTTGCGGCGATTTCATCATCGCGGAAACCACCTCATGTGGTTGTAAACGAATACACTAGTGGGGTCGTAGAAGCTCAACGGATTTTAGAGAATAACATTTACAATAATAATGATTGATATCTGGGGGCGACCGGTTTCGGCGCTGAAAGAATCCACGGAAACGACCGCCGCCGACATAAAAAAACTAATTGAGGATGAAATCGCTGATATGTTGAATCTAACAAGTGTTGACCCGGGCGAAATAGTTGTATTTCAAGACCGCCAGGGTAAATTGAAATCCGGTAATGTGTCACTGAATGACGTTTTAATACGACAGCGTGATGCCGCCGAGGACACTATCGCGCTGTATACCAGCGACGGACGACTCAAACCGGGTGAATCCATCTTGACGATAAATGGAAAAATAAGTACACTTGGCAACAATTATGTAACCATGTCGGATTCGTTAAAGGGTTTACGTGGTGAATTTAACTTGCAGGGAGAACAGTTCAGGTCGATAATAACGCACATCGGCGAAATGCGAGACATTGTCGAAAGATTTTTTCGGGGACCCCCGACGGCAGACGAACCAAATCTTGTAAAAATAAAAAATGCTATTTCGGATCTTATGGAGATGTCGGCCAATTTACCCCCGTTGCGAAAAAATGTTAACAGGATCGATGACAACTTTGATAAATTCTTTGGTAAAAAAAATACCAAGCCGGATGAGATTACAATAACTATAAATGATATCACTGCGTATGGACAGGAAATAAAAACAATCAAAACTGATGTTGCAACAAACAAAAGGAGTGTAGACGCGCATGAACGGGAAATAGAAATAATCGGCGCTAATGTTGCAACGATCATAAATAATGTAGACTCGCATGGACGGAAAATAGAAACAATCAAAACTGATGTTACAACGATCATAAATAATATGGACACGCATACACAGGAAATAGGAACAATCAAAACTGATGTCGAAGCGAACAAAAAGGGTGTGGACGCGCATACACAGGAAATAGGAACAATCAAAACTGATGTCGAAGCGAACAAAAAAAATGTAGACGCGTATTGGCGGGGAATAGGATTAATCAAAACTGATGTTGCAGCGAACAAAAAAGGTATAGACGTGCATACATATGAAATAGAAACAATCAAACTTGATGTTGCGGCGAACAAAAAAAGTATGACCGAGAATACACGGGAAATAGAAACAATCAAAACTAATGTTGTAACGATCATAAATAATGTAGACGCGCATAGACAGAGAATAGAAACAATTAACACTAATGCTATAGCGAGCAAAAAAAGTATAGACGTGCATGAAGGGGAAATAGAAGTACTCAAAATTAATGTTATAGCGAACAAAAAAAGTATAGACACGCATATACAGGAAATAAATACACTCATTACTAGGGTTGCAGCGAACAAAAAAGATGTGGACACGCATATACAGGAAATAGGAACGATTAAAACTGATGTTGAAGCGATTAAAGACGGACTACCGAGAGTAGCAGAGCAATTCGAAAAAATAAAAATCCCTCATGAGAACATCATCAACACAGTATACACAATTCGGCATGGATCATTCGATTGGACTCCTACACAGAATACAGTAAATATTACCGCAACTGTTAAGGGTATTTATCGATTGACACTGGTTTCAATGATGCAGTTTAATATATTATCGTCGAGTTCATCCGGGTTTAACAATACAATATCAACAATTATAGACAGGAACGCAACTGAACAGTTTACAATTTATGCCGTTGATAGAAATCTAGCCCGGGCAAACATTACATGGTATGTGGAATTTGCAGCGAATCTAAGTAATTAAAAACACTAGCTCTTTTAAAATAAAAATGACCACCAAGGAAGTTGAATCAGAGGTATCACCGACGTCACATCAATATCGATTCGATACCGCAAAAGAATTTTCCGCGAACTTGAAAACGCTTTCCGAACAATACCGTGTAAAAATAAAAAAATACCGTCGTAAAATAACCGCCATCGACGCGGTCGTGTACTCGGTGTCGGGTATAATAGCCGGCGCCGGTGTTATTTTATCCACGGTGACCACGATAACCCCGATCGCTGTTCCAATCGCTGTCTCCGCAATGACAACAGTTGCTGGAGTTGCCAACGCAATCACTAGGAAGATATCATCGTGTTTTCAGAAAAAACTCAACGAGTATACAGTAAAACATCAAATAGTATCCGACGCATACTCGAAATTATCCGGGTTGATCTCGTTATCGATTGATAATTTGTTCGTATCCGATGTTGAATTCTCCACGATGGTCCAGTTGTATAGCTCCGCGATGTCAAAAATCGAGGATTTTCAACTGGAAGCCGGAACCACCTGGTTGTTGAAATTAGACACTAAAGACAACGAATAATAATAATGTCGCTGAACCCCGAAGGGTTTCAATTACTTCAGCGGATCGCGGAGAACACCACTCCGGTACAAACAAATATGATATCGATAACATCAACGAAACCCGAATTCAGTGTAAACTTTCCATCACCGGTTCCAGTAAAGGAAATAGCACTGGCAAAATTGCGAGTATATCACAGTTGGCCTAATATCCGAGCGGACGCATTTAACGGACAACAACCTAATAACTCGCTGGTTTTTGCACGGACAAATAAACCCGATGGGACCCCAGACTGGGAGGAGGTTACAATACCAACTGGGTCATACCAAATAGAGCAAATCAATAAAGAATTTCAACGCAGGATAAAATCGATCACAGGAAAGGAATCAAAAATCGCTATTACGGTTCATGAACCGACGTTATCGTCGACGATTGAAATAAGCACACCGGGGTATATGGTTGATATTTATAACAGTTCAATAAGAACCATACTAGGATGGCCTGAGAATCCACCCGCGGACACCCCCCCATCAACTATCCTCAGACACGATAACGGAGATGGTGGTAGGCATATTGCTCCATACAACGTAAATATTGCATCGGTGATAGCGATTAATCTAGTGTGTGATGCTATCGAAGGAAGTTACCAGGTAGATACCAAGCAATCAAATCAGGCTCAACAGGGATATATCCTTTATTCGTTTTCACCAACAGCCCCTCCGGGATTTTTAATCGTTGAGAGTCCGATTAATCCGGTCTATATGCGATGCCATGATCGGTTTTTAACGAGAATTAATTTTAAAATTACCGATCAGTCAAATAACCTAATTGATCTGCAAGAGGAGGAGTTAGTGATCACTCTGTTTGTAAGATCATAAAGACTTTCATTGTAAATAACCACTTAGCAGCAGAGGGGGCAATGACATCGACGCGGTCGTCGACGTGCTTACCGGACGCTGACGACGCTGGGGATCGACGCGCAGAAGGTGTTAATTAAACCAAATGACGTTTGTACGATCCCCCAACGACGTCGTCGTTTTTTTTTTACCAGGCGCTGACGACACTAGATCGTTGAGTGCAGAAAGTATTAATTAAGCCAAATAACGATTGGACAAAATGTCCGATTCGCCCCCTCTGCTGCTTTATACGGACAATGGAAAACCCAGTCAAAAACGTCTTGGGCCTGTGTGGGGACAAAACGTTGGGGTGTTATATACGGACAATAGGATGGAACATGGAAGGTGACGTCACGGTACTGACGATTAGCAACAATGTATCAAGGAGCTGACCTCAATCGGAGCAAATAGCTGGGGAAAATAAACCTAGAACGCTTGGCGGGAACGGGGGCTGGCGGGACAGTGACAGAGATAACACATACAATAGACATTATACAAACAACTATACAATTAACTCCAAAAATAATTTAGCAAAGAAAATAGATATTTTCGAGGCATATGAGTGGCCCTGAAAAGAGTCTTTGGATTTTTGTTAACATCATTTCGTTAACATAGACGGCAACACATAGATCTTCTCTTCCTCAAACTTCTTCTGACTGCTGGTCCGTAGATGAGAACTCTCTTCAAACAGCCTTGTCTCTCCACATAAATTCTTCTTTTCCAAATGTTCGTATCGGGGATCCGGATGATTGTCCATGATAATCTGACATACATGTGTAAGTCCGTACGGAACAACATCGACGATACGAGAGCAGATGATTCTATCGTTGATACCTCAAAGCCTCATCTCAACACCTTTAGTTGGTTAAGACTTAGAAGTGACACCCTGGTTTTCTAAAGGTGTTTTGAGAGGTGCTAGGTTTCCCTGCCCGCCCAGTTAGTGTTACATGTTTTGGTGTTATTATAAAGTAATAATGGAAATATAAATAATGTAATTTCAGCAGGGTTGCTCTCTGTTTTGTTCGTCAAATGGTAGTTACAGAGTTTTTGCATTATCCCAGAAAAAGTTTTAGATAACTGTACTTTCTTCCCTATGACCGCGTTGGCATTGGGCCTGATTTCCAACTTATCATCACTTTGAACTTAAGACAGTACTAGCCCCCCTCAGAACTATTAAGTCTAAGGGAGGGGTTCCTTCCCTTTTTGTCCCTTGTATTTAGTTGTATTATAGTATCTTTGTCAGAGTCATTTGTCCTTGTGTCATCTATTGGTGAGTATTGTGTTGTATCTGTACCCATATAAATGTAAGGACAGCTCTTTCTAGATCAAATCAATTGCAGTCATGTTTTCTTATCTAAGCTAAGTGTGATAATAAAATTTTGAAGGGATATTTCAAGCCGAAAAAAAAATATTTAGTGTAAAAATTAATAAGGTGACTAAGTGCTTTTGTTTTTTTGTTTAGTGTGTGCATGTGTTGCGTTTTGTTATTGGTATTTCAGTTTTCCATATGCCGTGGCATATTGTGATCTAATTATGTTAGAATTTTCTTGTTACACTCAATCATTTGCCATTTAAATTTAAAATGTAATTATAAGGCTCTCCCTCTTAGCCTTTCTTTGGAGTGCACATCCTTAGATGGCTTGACTATCATGAGATCCCCATTTCTCTTTCTGTATGTAAAGGTTATTTACAGATTACCTCAGTCATATCGGTTCGAGACTTGAAGTATCTTGGCACTTCCGGAGGGATTGAAATTTTCCATCACGCGGACGTGATGTAAAACATGCATCGATCAAAAGCGCGCCAAATTATAGTGCTGTGTACATATTAAAATCTCGTGTCTTAAAAAAAAAAACCAAGTTCATCATTTGGAAATATTGTTTAGTAAATCATTAATAATTATCCTCGAATAGGTTTGTTTTCTGTCCATTTGTAATCTGATTCCATATTTGAATAAGTTCCAGTGTCTTATATAAGAGAAATTCATCCTTTGGCAACCTCGATTAGTAAATCTTCAATTATTATCATATTGTAAATAAGTCTCTGGTATCGTTTTCCTTGATTTTGTTATCTATCCGTTTGTGATCAATTTCAATGTTGTTATTCATTTCAGCTGTAGATTAAAACTTTTAAAGTTCCGTATGAATCATCCTGAATTCTAGATCAAAGTCCACTTTCGTGTCTATGTTCGTTGCATTACTATTTAATCTTAATGGGTTAGGATATTCCATGCCATTGTCTTTATCGGTTCATGCTTTTGTTGGTTATACTTTGTTAAAGGTACTGTGAGCGTGTTATTTTCAAATTCCATATGAATCATCTGAAATTCTAAATCCAAGTCTATTTCCTTTTCTATATTTATTCCATCACCAAGAAATTTTATTTCCTAGCTTAGAAGATTCCATGTCAAAGTTTTTGTGGTTTCGTGGTTTTATGGTTTATACCTGCTTAAAAGTACTGGAAACGTGCTGAAATCCAAATTCTACCCCTCCAACCCTCCTGACGGATATGTCTTTTGTGGTAGATTCAGATTCCAATCGATAATTCTGCTCACACCTGTAATGTCCGAAAGAATGCCACCACTCTAGGCGGGCAATAGGAGGCCTGGGTACATGCCCGCCTAGACCAACGGTCACTCCCCGGGGAGGCGATGTGGGAGGCGCTGTCTACGTCTCATTACAATAAGGGGCACTTCGTCCACGTCTTGTGACGAGAACAAGTGAAAGGAATGCAGCGAACTGCGGTTATTTATAGGGGGAAGTGCGGATCGAAACGGACTGTTACAAAATTCAGTCACAGTGTGGAGTCTGTCTTCCAATCCGAAGAGAGCGGACTGTGACGTCACATTCCCTATATAGATGCGCTAACGTATGTGCGCAGTCAATCCATGTGACACAGTTTTCAAACATGAAGGAAACTAAGAAGACAATGAATTGGGGTGCACCGGCCGTGGAGACGAGAAACAATGGAATATCAGCGACTACCAAAGTCAACACAGGCTTACTTCCAGAAGAGGTCGATTTTAATTGGGATTTAGTCGATTTTCTTTCTTCTCAAGAATTTGTTCCGGCACCAGTACCTACGCCACCTTCTCCTTCTTTACCACACGTCGATGATTTTAAACAGAGACAGAAAGAAGAATTGGAGAAAGTTTTGCAACAGCAGAAATAAGCAGAACAAGCTTTCCTCCTTGGACAGCAACAGCGAGAAGAAGAAGAGGCAAGAATGAAACGACATGAAGAAGAGCAGAGAAGAAACAAGGTCTAGGAGAGAAGGAGAATATTGAAAGCCAAACGGTAACGGTACTCTTAGACATTTTTGCAGAGTTAAGGAGTCTGAAACAAATGAATCAGACTTCTTTATTACGATCCAAGAGAGGAAGATCCTCTCGAGCGAAACAACCCAGCCCTGTTACTACGCCTGCATACCACCCCTAGTGATTTCTACCAAACCGTCATTGACAGGAGCCAATCCAGTGGTAGGCCTTCGCCGTGGCAAAGGCTTAAGGCATTTAAAGATGATTACCTCCCGTTCCTGAGTTTTTTTTTTTTAAACAAACAAATACTAAACGGTCCTTTTCAGGGCCACCCACTTCTCTCGGAAAGAGATATTATTTCAATTGCCAAAATCGATTCAAACTCAAAAACCCTTTTTTACCCATAATGTACGTGTTTGAGTGGGTGAGTAAGTGAGTGTAGGTCCATATTCTAAAAAATCAAAACCAAGATACACTTACGATTTCTGCCTGGTCTATTCTGGTACAAATTTTACAATCCAATCCAAAACACAACACAACAATTTAAAACGTTCATAGACTTCTTCTCTGTCTTTATCCATTCTCTCTCTCTCTCTCTCTCTCTGCTTTTTAAATTTCTTCACTTTCACAGTTTTTTTCCTCCTCTTCTTCCTCACATTATCTTCGTCTTCTTTTCTTCTCTTTTTTCTCTTTCTTCGTGTGTTTGGGTTCTTCCTTTGTGGAAGGTACCTCTTCTTCTACCTGTTCGAAACCCCTCTCTTTCTCTTGCTCCTGTTGTTTCTTAGGGAATTCTGAAGACCAATGTCCTTTTTGTTGACAATGATAACAGGTATCTTGACTTTTGTCTCTTCCGACACCTATTTTGCTTTCTTGACGGTCTGGAAACTGAAAACCAATGTCATTTTTTCTTACAGATATAGCAAGTATCTTGACTTTTTTTTCTCGAAAGGAGGGGGAGTAGTCCGTCGGCTTCTCTGAAGAATTTTTTATGACACCTCGCAAAGCTCTGATCAGAATTCGATCTGTGAGGGCTCTTCCATCGTTCTGCTCGGTTTGAAAGTGAAATGAATATTGGAAGGGAAGACACACACCCATTATATATACGCTGGTTTGACATCGACATAAAGTAACCCATAACGTTTAAAATGTAATCATTTGACTTTTCGCAGTCAAGATGAAACGATCGCATCAATTCGTAGAGAAAGGAGAAGTAAGTACGAGGCAGAAACGTGATTTATCGCCTCGCACAGTAGCTGAAGGCTTGGCACAAATTCATGTAAGTAATTCTGAAGATGACATGAGTGAGCCAGAATCCAGACACAGAGACTCTACACCTAGCCAAAGTAAAGAACCGTTAGTAAACTCTGAAAAGTACTACCACATTCTAGAGACGGAAAAGCGCTCCTCTAGAAACTTTAGAACGACGGATTGCACTTACACGGTGAAGTTTAAAGATTTCAAGTCCAACGTACCGCTGGAGAAAGCAGAGGGCTTCATCACCGAGGTGTGGGATTCTTTGTTAACCACACTGAAACGACAATGTGAAGCCAAAGAAGACAATCGCTTGAGACTTTCCATTCATCACGACAGTCTGAAGTCCCCCATTTGGATCGAGTTTAGCAGCCCAGCAGAATGAACACTTTCCAAAGTCATTGACCAGATTCAACACGTGCAACAATACAACGAAAAGTTTCACGTCACCGATGGAAAAGCGACACTGCTCATGACCCACGTGTCTCTTCCCCAAAGGGACCGGACAAGGCAGAGAAGTGTTATTGGTGGACGACCTTCGTAGCATCAAGCGTAGCCTCGTCCAAATTAACAACCCTCAAACTACATATGTTTACCCCGTGCCATCGTGGTGGGACGAACGTATGCCGACAAGAACAACGCGGTAGAATGGAAACGAGCTATGCAAACTATTCAAAAATCTAATCGTGCCAAACAACGAAGAGACGCATAACTTCTGTTACAGCAAGCTGGCCTGTCCAACGACACATTATGTGGTATTCCTGAAATGCATAAATTGCAAGATGCCCTAACCCCACGCTACACCTTGAAAGTGCACCCTCAAGAATTGCGCGGACCTCTGTTGTTTCGATGCAAAGATTTCAAAGACAGAAAATACATTCACGTCTATTAGCACGATGAACATTTCAATACCATCCCCAGTATCACCGTATTCCTACGATACAGTTATGATTGTGAGAAATGTGACCATGGTTATAACAACCAAGAGCAACACAAGCATTGTGGATCGAAATGCTCAGGATGTTTGGCCTCTCAACCCTGTCTGGACGAAGGACAAGAACGAGTGCATTGCCCTGCTTGTCAGCGCACTTTTGTCAGCCCTGCATGTTACCAACTACATCTGAAGACGCAATGTTCACAGAAGAAAAGCGCTTGTCAACTCCTGTGATTATGCCCTACTTGAGGACAAGGCATGCGTACCAATAATGTCAAGGCACACGTATGTTCAGGAAAGAAACGATGTCACATTTGACACCAGATTGTGGACTTGGAATAACAATGCCACATTTAAAAATAATATTCCAAAGATCAAGAGGAAGACGATGACCAGAAGAAGAAAGGCAGTTTCATTTGTTTCGATTTCGAATGCATGCAAGAGACTGGCATTCACATTCTTAATTTTTGCGTGCCTCACTGAGCGTGCTAAAGGGCATCCAAGAGCCTATCTTTAGTCATTGCCCTCACTGCAGCAAGATTCCTATAGGACGTGAAAAAATCTTTCGGGGACCTAACACGCTGACTGACTTCGCCCAATGGATCTTATACCCTATCGATGAGACATGGAGCCAAGAGGACATCGAACGTTATGGAAATTATCATCGCCATGCCACGGTGATGGCTCACAATTTCTCTGGATACGATGGACAGTTTCTTTTCAGATACTATACGGAGCATAGTACCGAACGTTCGAAAGTGACTTTGAACGGAGCCAAAATAACTTTCATGCAAGTGGGACAAGTGCAGTTTAAAGATTCGATGAGTTACTTGGCTATGCCATTGAGCCGAATGCCTAAAACATTTGGAATGACAGAAATGGCTAAAGGCACCTTTTTCGCACTTTTTCAATACCGACACCAATCAACACACCATTCTACCCTATTTACCTGAGGCTCACTACTACGACCCACACGACATGCGCACCGAACAATAAGAACCTTTCTACGCTTGGTACCAGGCTCACACCTCGGACCCCTTCGACTTTCAGGAAGAAATGTTAAAGTAGTGTCATTCCGATGTGGATATTTTACGGCGTTGCTGTGGAAAATTTCTAGAACTGGTCATGGAACACGGAGGGATCGATCCTTTGAAAGAAGTCTGTACCATTGTCAAAGCGTGTTCTTTAGTGTACCGCCAACGATTCATGCCCGAAAACACCCTGGCTGTCATCAGCCCTCACACGACAAACTTTATCAAACGTCAATAATGGGTCAAAACCATAACGCTGGCTACATTACCTGTGCAACAAGGAAGACAAAGAGATCAAACATGCCCGCAACGGAGAATGCGAAAATACCATCGGAACGTATTCGGTGGATGGATGGGACTTAGACAACCCTCAAATCGTGTACGAGTTTAACGGTTGATTATTTCACGGATGTCCCCTTTGCTACCCTCAATGTGGCACCAGAAATCACTTTTCACAAGGGACCATGGAAGACTTGTACTAAGATTCTTGTCGATGAGTGGTGGAAATGTGGGAAACGAATACGATCACCATTTCAAAAAAACCGATGCCGAGTTTGAACACTTCGTGGAAAGTTGCAAGCTGAACCCGCGGGATAGGTGGTACGGAGGACGGAAGAATGCCACATGTTCGCTGTACCACGCTGATGAAGAGAAAAGAGACGAAATCGAATACTTGAACATGTGTTCGCTGTATCCTTACGTGTACAAATATTGTCGCTTTCCTTCGGGGCACCCGCAATTGCTGACGAAACACATCGATCTGGACAACATTCGAAAATACGAAGTTTTGATCAAGTTCAAAGTCTTGCCTCCCAGCGACTTGTACCATCCCGTTTTACCTCACAATTGCCAAGGAAAACTGATGTTTCCCTTGTGCCATACCTGTGCCGAAACGTGCATCCAAGATGGACCTTGTCAGAACATCCAGGAAGAACGCGCCAGCGTGGAATTGTTCAATGATCTGGACTTGGGATACCAACTGTTAGAAATGTACGAAATTTACCACTTTCTCAAGACAGAAAATTACCACAGAGCGACGAGGCTCAGAAAGGTATTTTCGGAGACTATGTGGATGCCTTTTTGAAACTGAAACAAGAAGCCAGTGACTATCCTTTCTGGTGCCCCACTCCCGAAGACCAAAAGAAATTCAAAGAGAAATACTGGGAGCAGGAAGGCATTACTTTAGACCACGTAGCGATAAATGAAGGCAGGTGATCGTTTGCCAAAGTGATGTTAAATTGCTTGTGGGGCAAAATGGCACAACGATCGTGTTTACCCAAGACAGAGTATTTGACAGAACCTTCCCGTTACTTTCAAATGATTCACGACAAAACCAATACATGAAACACGTGGACGTCCTTCGTGATGACTTGATCCTGGTCAGTTACGAAGAAGAATTGGACTTTGAACAAGCAGACGAATTTGGAAATGTCATCATTGTGGCTTACGTGACAGCCCATGCTCGCTTAAAATTGTACAGAGCTTTAGAACTGTTAGGTGATCGCGTCCTGTACTTTGACACGGACAGTAGCATCTGCATCGATCGCCCGGGTGAACGTTACCCTGACATCGAAGGGGACCGTTTAGGAGCCTGGACTGACGAGCACGCTGACGACAAGGTTCTAAGTTTTGCTAGTGGTGGTCCTAAAAATTACGGCTACGAATACCGGGACCCACAAGGAGAAGTGTACGATGAGTGCAAAGTGAAATGATTGACTCTCCATTATCGCACCAGTCGACTGGTAAACGTTGAGGTATTGAAAGAAGCCTTGTAGTCTGGATAGGATCGAAATTTTTGAGTGACCACCTACGAACCGCATAAGATTGTACGTTTACCAACTCACCAAATCGTCAGTCGACCTTTGGAAACAGTGTATCAAATCATGTACCAGAAGCGAGTGAGGCTTCCCAACCACTTCACTTTGCCGTAAGGTCACATCAATATTGGTCAGCATAAGCGAGTGAGGCTTCCCAACCACTTCACTTTGCCGTAAGGTCACGTCGATGTTAGTCAGCATATAAAAAATGACAACGTCCAACACTGATAGTTCATTGTCACTACCAAGACCAAGCGAGAAAGATGAACCCTTTTAAACAGACATCATTCAAGATCGGTGATTCTGAAGATAAGTGCGATGCTGTGCTTTGCGATGAGAGCGATGCCGTACGCTGTTACCTCTGCGACGCATTAAAGCATCACGATAACTATCCTATAACTACTACTACCACTAAACCTACCATAGAAAGGGATGATGTGCGTGTCAAACCTGACGGATGCGAAAGCGATGACACTCGTTATCGTAGAATCTTTACTGGTTTTCGTGGTCCGTGTCAACCTTGCCGCGAGACCATGCGTCTACCACCCTCCGGATGTCATCCAAAGCTGAGCAAATTCATGTTGATTTCACCCTACCCTCATCGAAACGATCCTAAGAAAGATGAATGTTCATTCCCTGTGCGGTAGCCTGAATACTGCAACTTTGAAAGTTGATTCCAAACCTTCCAATGAAAATGGTGTAAATATCTAGGAGGACCTACGTCCAAAGAATTAACTGGATACGGATTTTTCTACTTGGGCGAAGGGGATAAAGTCAGGTGCTTTAGTTGTGGAGTGTCACTACACCAGTGGGAACAGCAAGATTCTGCATACCTGGAACATGCTTAATGGTCTCCGAATTATCACTACCTACCTACCTAACTTTAGTGGGATGAACTCAATAATTCCTGGATGGATAATTTGCAAGAGAACATTCGTGGTTTGCCTGTGGAGTTGAGAGAACGCATTTACCGACAGTTGGCCAAAATAGAAGTTCAACGCAAAGAACGATTTCATCCGTTACGTCACCGGTGTTTAAACCACTGGTACCTGAATCGCTTCATCAGTCTCAATGCTCATTACGTGGTCTTGTTTAAAAGCCCTAGAGATAAATCGCAAGAGCAAGTCTTAGCCAAACAATTAGGAACGCCTTGTCTGAGTCATGCGTACGACGATGCCACTCAAACCCCACACGCTTATCTATTCGTCGATTTAAAACTCACCCACCCCTGATTATTTGCTATTTCGTACTCATTTATTTCACCACTGGTGTGAAGATGGAGGGCCAGTCCTGTACACGTCCCCTTCGTCTACTTAACGAAAAGAAAATCTATAAAAACCTCGGACATGTTTGGGTCTATCTCACACAGCGTCAACATTCCTTCAGTCTCATCTTCTCGTCAGATTGATTAGTGAAAAAATCCACAAATACATGCTCGTTTTTTAGAAGCCAGTCTCAGAGAAGTCTTACGATGGTTTACGGTGACAGCACGTCAATTACTGCAGGTATCATTCACATTCCTCATCAAACCAAACTTACAGAAACAAAGTAGTCTTGACGAAGCTGGATGATCCCCGCATCGACACTCAAACCAAAAAGCAAGTCATTTTGAAACCTGGAAGGAGCGGTTCTCAACGAGGTGTCATCAGTCGCTCTCTCTGAAAATGGGATCATAATGCCCCCAGAGTTCTCTCCAAGAAAAAAGCCACTCCCAAAAACGCTAAACGAAGCCCAAAGAAGGAAAAGAGCAACGACATCAAAATCAGGGCACAACCTTAGAAAAAGAAAAGCCCACAGAAAAAAAAGAAAAGTCCCCAGAAAAAAGAAAAGCCCACAGAAATTAGTTTCTAATCGCAAGAGAGGTACTTCGACCAGGACACAACCTTACATTCGCAAACCACGAACTTCAGCGACGGTGACCGCGTCAACAGAAGCTTCGGGTTCGTTCGCACCCAACTTGACACCCGTTCTTCCTCAGGTGATGAAACAATGGAAACCCACATCTCCAATAGCGTCTCCTTCAGCGGTGACACCCGCCTCCTCTTTAGCTGCAGTGGTAGCTGCTCACAAAATACCTTCTTCTAAAATCAAGGTCCAAGAGAGATCGGGCACGTTAGAGAGTTTACTGGATTTGTCCAAGCAAGAACTGTCCCGATTTAGTCCGTTACGAACCCTCTACGATGCGTGATGCCTGTCATTAAGTTGATACGACGTAAAGACAATCAGTGGCGACGCGTTTCAGGATAAAAAAGACCTGAGAAAAGAACTGGCATCAGTGTTTTTTTGTGCTCCTGAAGACCCAACGATGTCACCCCCTAATGCTTAGCCAAACATCGTCACGTTCTTCGCCAAATGGTTCAAAAGAACATCCCGATTCGTCAAAAGAAGATGTTGGTAAAACGCGGAGGAATTTTGCCTCTGATGTTAGGACCCTTGCTGAAAGGTGTATTGGGAACAACGCTGGGAGGCCTCGTGGGGGAAAGATAAAAGAGACTCTGGAGTCCAAATACCTCAGACGTGACCCTTGAAATCGAATTGAAAGACGAAAACTGGCTTTAGTACCTAACAAACGATGGATGGAATACCATTGTTGGCAAGAACAACGAACCCCGCATTTGCCCCCCCCCCATCCGAATTAGACCGAGATGTCCCAGTTACAACACGAATTGCAGTCATTGATGGATCGCAACGATTTGTCCGAAACAGAAATATCGCAAAATTACAGTCAACTCTTGCAACGAATACAACTCTTTCACCAGAAAGCTTTAGAGGAAACAGCCCTGCCCACTCTGAAAGATTTTAAGGTTTTGATGAAAAGTACATCACCCACACTACCACTACCCTCAGTGGTCAAGACAGACGTAGCCCCACGAATGCCTGAGGAAGAAGAGGTACAAGAAGTCTTTCAGACACCGAAAGCAGCTCCCAATCCTAGGAAGATTGCAGCGTCCTTGCTGACCCTTCCCCCACACCCCAACGAGTAGAACTGAAAGCTTGGGTTAAAAAGATGATGTATATTCCTCCTTCGACAGAAATGAAAAAAAGAAGGGAAACCAGAGGTGTAAAAATAAAAGAAGACCAAAGCCATCTCACCACCATCACTACCTTCAACTTCTACTCCCGTGGCACATCGGACACGTAAAACAATTTCCAAAATCACCCTTTCGCTCTATCCAAAGTAGCATCAGCGAAGAGTGGGTGACTTATTACAAAAATGGAGCAGGTGTTAGCTAGCATTTACTACGGTCAATCCCATCCTGCAGGTTACGGAGGAGTTCAGAAATTGTATCGTGCTGCCAAACCCGGCTGAAAAGTCTCCGTTTACCTCAAGTGCAAAGATGGTTACAAGAACAAGCCACGTACACTTTAGTAAAATCCATTCGACGAAACGTTTCCAGAAGTCGCACTGGAGTGGAGGGTATCGATCATCAGTGGCAAGCCGACTTAGCCGATGTCTCTCATTTGGCCACCTACAATCGTGGCAAAAAATATTTGTTTTATGATATTGACGTCTTTTCCAAATTGCCTGGGTCATGCCATGACTTCTTGATCGAACAGTGAGTTAGTGCAAGCCCTCCAACTTGTGTTGAAACAAAGTGGTCGTCATCCTCTTTAATGACAAACTGACAAAGGCACCGAATTTCTGAACCAAGCTATCCAAAAAGAATTAAAGTAACGTGACATTCATTTTTTCACCACCGAGAATCCCGAAACCAAAGCCAGCATCGTGAAACGTTTTCAACGCACCTTGATAGAACGCATGTGGAACTATTTTACGCATCACCACACTCTCAAGTACATTGACGTCTTACCACACCTTGTTCAAGCGTACAACCAATCTTGCCATCGAAGCATTGGACGTGCCCCCCAAGAAGTGACTACCGACAAAGAAGTGATCCTTTTCGAGCGTCTGATTGGTACGTGCCCGACGGTGACTGTCCCCAAGAAAAGTGGAATGTTGGCAGTAGGAAATTTAGAGCGCATTGACAAAATCAAACGCACTTTCGACAAAGTTTACTTACCCAACTGGACCACCGAATTGTTTCTTGTCAATGGACAAGTGCGTGGCCGTCATCCTACCGTCTATAAATTGGAAGACATGAACGGGGAAGTGTTAAAAGGAACGTTTTAATTGCCCGAGTTACAACGTGGGACCAAAAAAGAAGACGACGTGTACGACATTGAAAGAATTCTCAAACGCAGAACCCGTAAAGTGGGAAAACGCCGTGTCAAAGAAGTCAAAGTACGTTGGAAAGGATATCCTCCCAGTTTAGATTCTTGGATCGACGCTTCGCAAGTCATCGACTATAAAAAAAGAAGTGATCATTATGCCCTTCCACACAGCCTCAGTTACCACTACCATCGCAGTGACCGCTCCTTCGCCGAGTTCTTCTCGGCAAGATCTACAAAAGCAACCCTTGTGGATGTGGTGTGGAGAATGTGTGCCTAAAACGCAAATCTACTTTTCTGTCAAATCTTTGTAGCGTATTGTGTCATCGGTGCTGCCATTGCCATTTGAATTTGCAACACGGAGACAAACAATTGTGGACCATTTTCCTGAACAGTTCCATCGGTTACTTTCTTCCATATCCTTCCCTGAAATACTCTTCGAACGGAAACAACGGGAATATTGTGCCCAACCCCAGTCACCACCCCTACAACAACAACATTTTGGGCGGAGACACTCCTCTCACTGCGAGTGACCCCTCGGACAGCAGCAGAACTCTGGAATTATGAATAACAACAACCAATTTTACTTAACGTTACCCAGTGACAGTTCGATGGAGGTTTTTCTCGACAATACTTTGCGTTGTTGCGCGGCCAAATTACCTCTGTCACAGAATTAGGCAAAGAAATAATTCGGTTTTGTCTTAAAACTATTCGACTATTTCTCGTTGTACATGTGTACAATGTTATCTAGGGTGAATGTGTTTTTCCAGGTAAGCGATTGTATTAACATGTACCTAGCCACAGAGATTACTTGTGACGAGGTAACATGACTAACATGATATGCACGGGTATTCTACTCTGACTTGTACTCACTCTCCTATGGATTTAAGTAAGACCAATTTCTAAAACCACACTGGTCGTTTTTTGGATCACGTCAAGGAGTATACACTCTCCATTGTTTTCCAGCCATAGGGGTAAGTGTTAAATTTAAATTTTCGTTTGATATGCGAAGCTTATTCGGTTTGTAATGTCTTATCGCGTAATAATGTATTTATTACAACGCAGATTTAAAGTATTGAATTACAAGTAACTGTTAGAGGTTAAAGTATTATCATATATCTAAAAATTATACAGAAACTATGATTATGACCAATTTGGTTTTATTGTAGCTGACTGTGTTTGTAGCTGACTGTTTGAAGCTGATTCTGACTGTTATTGTAGCTGACTGTTATTGTAGCTGAATGTGACTGTCGCTGTGATTGTGTCTATGAAGTGTGATTGTCAATGTGACTGTGAATATGACTAGAGCTGTCTGAAGCTGTCCGAAGCCGTCTAAAGTTGCTTAGAGCTATCTGAAGTTTCCAGAACATTTAATGTTACGTGCTGTCGATACGTATGTATGTATGTACGTATGTCTGTGCCACGGACGTAGACGTAGCAAATTAGAAAAAGTGCTGTATGTTGTCTGTACGTGTAACGTATGACTGTACTCGTGGTGGATTCATAAAGGGTGCGAGCGGTCGATAAGAGTGTGGACCAACCCAAGGAATCGTGCGACTGTACAAGGGGTCTAGAAGCATACGTTTGGATCAATTGTTGTTCCATTGCATTTTTTATATCCATAAGATTATTTTGAATCTTCGTAATGTTCATAAGATTATTTTGAATCTTAGTTGTGTTCTTAAGATTATTCTGAATCTTAATAGAATTCATATTCGAGATTATGTGAATCTCTTATTGTGTAAAATACTGTTTGAAGCGTATGTGCAGTCCATGAGGTTTCTTGGATCTGTACTTCATTTTGATTTAATATTTTTGGTTTATTTTCGATGTATTAATGTTGTGTAGAGTGATTTGAGTAAATCGTATGTTGAGAGCGTGAGAGATTCATTGTATTTTTACATCATATATTTATCTTTATTAATTCATTCATAAATTTCCATCTTTCTCACATTGTGTTCATCTTATTCATTTAGTCCAAAAACCCACTCGGTTGCAATTCTGCGACAACCTCAGGCCAGCCAATTGGATCACGAAGCCCATTGATAAGTGGCTTTGGTGGAAATCATTCACCCTAGAAAAATAAAAAATATCACTGAAAATCATAACACTTTTAAAGTTGAATTTCATGAATGAAAACCAAAATGCAAGTGACTCTATGAAAATACATGACCCCAAAACAAAACTAATCACCTATCTGTTGTCCATTCCACCAGGCTATTATTTTAGTGGTCAACATCTGGTGAACACAATTGCTGTCAGGTTTAATGCAGAGTTTGGCAAAGCCTTGGACAAATTAAAAAAAAATATCACGATCGAGTACCATAAAATAGCTCTTCACCTGCTGATACAATTTTTAGAGGACAAAGTGTTGGCCATTACCTTTTGTCCTGAATTAATGTGACAGCTTGGGTGGAGACTACAAGATGATCAAGATTAAAAACGAAATACCAGCCATTACCGGCAACTTGGATTTTGCGAAATAGTTTCGATTCCATGTTGAAATGAACAAAGGACGCAATTTGATCTTTGTGTACTCTGATGTGGTGGAGTATAACGTGGTGGGACACACCTCCGTACCGTTACTGAGTGTCATTCCTTTCAAAGTAGATTCAGCCACGAACGCTGACGAAGAAGGTGGAAACATCTATCACGTTCGCCGCGAATTTGTACATCGTCACTATTTACCTGTCAGCAAGTCGTATTTTGACACTGTCAACATTGATATAAAAGGAGATCTGGGACAAAATATTCCATTCACCAAAGGGAAAGTCGCCATGACACTCCATTTTCGAAAAAGATTTTCTAACAACTCGTAAGTCATATATCCAGTGTACCGAGGTATCGCTCGTCAACGCGGACATGATTTAGGAGATATGCTGAAATCGGCCTTTCGTTCGGTGGCCCCTGTTTTGAAACCGATGGTGACACGCGGATTGCACGCCTTAAAAGATGCCTGATTGACGCAAGGCAAAGAATTTCTCCAAAACGTCATCATCGAAAAACAATCCCTAAAGAAGCTGTATTGAAAGCAGGCAAAAGCATCTTGCTGCAAATGGGCAAAGACATTTTAGGTCGACGAGAAACGCCTATAAATGCTCTGAACGCTGAAGAGTCGGGTATTCCTGCTTCACTGACACCACAGCAAGGACAAGGCAGAAAGAGACGACGAAGAAAACACCCCTTCAGAAGCCTTCACACTCATAAAGCTAGATACGCTAAGAAAAGAAAAACCGTCCGAGACTTAGAAATTTTTGATTATTAAATCATAGGGACAAAAATTATGCACCGAGAGTCTTGCGCCTGTTCCAAGTCGGAACTGGATCTGTTTGCCATGCCACCCACCATGATGGTAATGCAAGAATCCCAATGGGTCGAATTTCATCCCGTCTCCTCTTAGACTGATTCATCTCCCATCAAGTTTGAAATCAAAGGACAGCCCGAAGATTACATCGATCTGAATAGCAATAACTTGTATTTGAAGGTCAGTGTGATCGAAAAGGAAGACAATACTAATCCAGACGACACCGATAAGGTAGACCCCGTGAACAATTTCATGCATTGCTTGTTTAGTGAAGTGGATTTGTACTTGAATAACAAACTAGTCAGCAGCTGCATGGATTCTTACCCTTACCAAGCGTACCTGGAAGGTCTATTGACGTACGGAATAGAAGCCAAAAACACCCATATAGATGCCTATGTGGTGTGGAAACCTGACATGAAGAAATTACATGATGTAGAGGGCGGAAATACTTAATTCGTGGAACGTCGAAAGAAAATCACACCATCCCACAGCAGTTTAGAACTGATGGATCGTTTGCATTTAGACATGTGGTTGCAAGAGAAGTATTGGCTGAACGGTGTGGATGTCCGCCTGAGACTGAATCTCAGCAGTACAGCTTTCCATTTAATAACTGATGATGATACCAAATACAAAACCATTATCCAAGAAGCTCGGCTCTACGTACGACGTGTGGACGTGTTACCTAAAGTGGGAAACGACATCAGTCATACTTTGAGCAGAACGACTAACAAGTATCCGATACGACGTGTGGAAGTGAAAACTTTCACCATTCCCAAGGGCCAGCGATCTATGATCGAAGATCATCTGTTCCAAGGAGGGTTACCCAAATGTTTAATCCTTGGTATCGTCGAGAATGAAGCCTTCAACGGAGCCGCGAAGAAAACTCCTTTCAGCTTTAAACACTTTGGCGTGTCCAAAATCGAAGTCAGTCGCGATGGCAAGACCTTGTGTACCAGACCATTCGAACCTAACTTTACCCACAATAATTACTTGAGATCGTACTTGTCCCTGTACGAAGCCACCGGACAGTTAGGAACCAATACCAGTCACGGTATTACGTACGATTACTCAGGAGGCTACGTTTTGTGGGCTTTTGATTTTACTGCAGACCAAGGCAGCGACGAGGGACATTTCTAGCCTATAAAATCCGACCAGATTCGAGTGGAACTTCAGCTTGCTACACATCTAGACGACACGGTAAACGTCATAGTGTATGCCAAATTCGATAATACCATATAAATCAACATCTTGAGAGAAGTCGCTCTAGACTATTAGAAGCTATGGAGGTCTGTAATACTTCTTTGAATAGTGGATAATCTATGGAAATGGCATGAAAGGATACCGTGGAAGTAGAACACCAAGACAAAGACGAAAAGGACATAGTGATAAAGTCAAGATGGCCAGATCTCCTGTTTTGTCAAACACCTGGCAGAAAAAAAATTATAGAATTTACCCAGAAAGATTGCTATGGATGTCAAAGCGATCATCCCAGTCAAATTCAAAACGATAAATGTCTGATGTTGAGTCAAGAAGAAAAATTGGACGAATATCTGGATGAAGCTCGGAGTCTCATCTCGGAAGAAGCTGTGTTGCATCAGTGGTATAAATATTTGTGTGATCATTCCTCTTCTCCACTAGTGACTCTAGAGATCTATCACATCGAAACTCTCGGCTCCGAGTGCAGAGACGAAATGAAGAAACGGTTATTTGTCAGACATTTTCAAACAAAAAGTTCGGATTGAATTGGTCACATATATTTCCTGTGAGAAAATACAAGAAATTAAAAAATCACAAAAAATGGATACATGGGAACTTTACTAACTATTGAACCACAGTTCGTACACTGCTTCTTGGAATCCTGTCGTGTGTGGTAAAGATGAACTGCCTCGTCGCAAACCTCAAGACCATCAAGCTTGTGTCATCAACAGGAACCCACTGGGTAGCCG